>VUYV01000275.1:662982-794494 GCA_008711295.1 Anarhynchus alexandrinus
CACCCTCCCCCGTACCGCGGCCCCCCCCCAGGGCCTGCCTTCCTCAGAGCCTCCTCATCTGGTGCCGTGTGCCCCTCCCCGGGCTGCTCCCCCTTCCCCGGGGCTGTGGGGCCCCGGGGCCTGTTTCCACCTCCCTCAGTGCCATGGGGTGCCCCTGCCCCCATTCTGGGGCCGTGAGGACCCCCAGGGTCTGTTCCCCCTCTCTGGGCCTCACCCGCCTTCTCACCCTGCAGGTGGAGGATGCGCTTTCTTACCTGGACCAGGTGAAGATCCGCTTCGGCAGCGACCCCGCCACCTACAACGGCTTCCTGGAGATCATGAAAGAGTTCAAGAGCCAGAGGTAAAGCCCAGGTCCTTCGCCCCAGGGCTGCTCCAGGGAGTTCCTCAGCCTCTGCAGGGGTCTCTCTGCCTCTCAGGGGACCCCCTGCCTTCACTCCATCATTCCATCTCTACAGACACGCAGCGCAGGCCGCCCTGCTGGCCTGTTCCCTCATAGTGCAGTCACTAGACACTGGAGGTGGAACGTCTGTGTCCATCCCATCATTTTCCAAAGGTGAAATCCTCAGGAAAAGGCAAATCTGTTTTTACTTCCTGCTCTGAAATGCAGATCTTGAAAATAAGTGAAGATGCTTAAGTGCAGAGCCTCTCTGTGACCTGTCAGCCCTAGAGGTGACGTCTGCCTCGCCTGTTTTGGGTAACCTGCACACTCACATCTCTTCTCTGGGGATAGCGCTCCCCGTATAAGCCTGCACTGGTCATTCCCTCTGCTTGGGCTAATTTCTAGGTCTGAGGTTCCCAAACTCACTTGTTGAAAATTGCATCTCTAAGAAGCCAGATGCATCACATACCTCTGCAATTTTCTAGGCTTAACTTGTATTTCTGATTTGTACACAAGTAACAAACTCTTCTCAATTTTAGCATTGACACACCTGGAGTAATCCGACGTGTTTCACAGCTGTTCCATGAGCATCCTGACCTCATTGTAGGATTCAATGCTTTCCTCCCTCTGGGCTACAGGATAGAAATTCCAAAGAACGGGAAGTTAAGTATACAGTCACCTTTGAATAGTCAGGTAGGTCACAGACTTTATATTCTCTAGATAAATTCTGTTACATGTGTTGCTATACACACCTCTTGTGCAGTTTAGGCTATGTAGATTTATGTGTATTGCATGTTGCTAAAGATTTTACATGGTTTTCAAAGTCTATGATAATGGGTATAGTGGGCTGGAGCCCCTCTCCAATGAGGACAGGCTGAGAGAGTTGGGGGTGTTCAGCCTGGAGAAGAGAAGGCTCCAGGGAGACCTCAGAGCCCCTTCCAGTTCCTAAAGGGGCTCCAGGAGAGCTGGGGAGGGACTCTTGATCAGGGAGGGGAGCCATAGGACAAGGGAGGAATGGTTTTACACTGAAAGAGGGGAGATTTAGGTGAGATATTAGGAAGAAATTTTTCACTGTGAGGGCGATGAGCCCCTGGCGCAGGTTGCCCAGAGAAGCTGTGGCTGCCCCATCCCTGGAGGTGTTCAAGGCCAGGTTGGACGGGGCTTGGAGCAACCTGGGCTGGTGGGAGGTGTCCCTGCCCAGGGCAGGGGGTGGCACTGGATGATCTTAAAGGTCCCTTCCAACCTAAACCATTCTATGATAATATAAATTTAAATATTTCTTCTCAAACCAGTTGTTAGTTTAGCTTACACAAGAATGATATTCCTGCATGAAGTGCCACTTCAACTCCAAATACTTCAGTCAGATTTGAAAACTGAAATTGTAATTGGCTTGGTGTCCTTGGTCCTCAATCCAGGACACTTGGCATATTTATATAGATTCTTAATACATGATGTGTGTAATGACAAATTTCAGAACGAGATCCTGGAAGAGACACGTTTCTAGTCTTCTGCTGAGAAACTGGGAAATGTGTTTAGGCAATAGGCAAAAAATACTGCTTTAATTAGTAGCAGTAAATGTTTTTTAGATCTCAGCTCCTTTAAATCTCTCTGTTGCTTAGAAATTTAGCAGCTTTAAGAGCCTTACGTTTTAATGTTTCTTAAAACTGACAGTTCTTTTGAAATAAAACAGTGGTAACAGAAACTGTGGTGTGGTTTGGTACCCCCTCGCAAGTGTCGTGGATAGTGCAGTGACAGTGACAGTCAAAAGCAGTAATGTCAGTGATGGCTCATAAGCCACATATGACTTACGGGATATTTTTTGACTGGTGGTGTTAATAAACTGGGCAGGGAAATTTATTGGCTAATTGAATCTTTTTTCTTTCTTCTTCACATGGTAATCGTTTTTAGCTAAACAGCTTGAAAATCCTGATGCGAGATTGTTGTTGAACTTGCACTGTTTCTGTACAAGTCACTGTCTTGTGTGTCTTACGCCACTAGGTGCCCTCAGAGCCTGTTCCCAGCGCTCTCCCTGGCAGCGGGCTGTTGTTGCATTACTCCCAGGAGAATTCGCACAATCACAGTGACTGTTCCGAAGAGTTTAGGCAACAGCTTCCATACAAAGAAGATAAATCCCAAATTCCTCTGGAGTCCGATTCTGTAGAGTTCAATAATGCTATCAGTTACGTGAATAAGATCAAAACGCGTTTCCTTGACCATCCAGAAATTTACAGATCCTTTTTAGAAATTCTGCATACTTACCAGGTAAAAAGTCTTCCATGTAAGAGGTTGTGGGTTTGCACTGCAGCTGTTTGAGTAGTTGTTGTCAAATGAAATGTCTGCGTATTGAACAGGCTTACACAGTTCCAAAGCACTAGCCTTTGGCCAACAATTGCCTCATAGATATTCACATGAAATGACAAAAATGTGAAAATTGTAGAACTTTCCAGGGTCTGAGGTGTAAAGGGGTTGTATCTAGGTCTGTCTTTGCTAGCCTTCGGTTGATTTAGTGATATTCTGTGTGAAAGGATGAGCTGTCAGAACGTCGGTCTATCTGATAGTTATTTCAGGTTTGTGTAGCATAAAGATTTTGGCTGAGTTGATGAGTTTTCTTACCTAGTGAGGTATGTTTTCGACTCTTAACATCTGTGCCTGTCTTTTCAGAAAGAGCAGCTGAACACTAAAGGCCGACCCTTTCGAGGCATGTCAGAGGAAGAAGTGTTTACTGAAGTAGCAAACCTGTTCAGGGGGCAGGAGGATCTGCTTTCTGAGTTTGGACAGTTCCTTCCGGAGGCTAAAAGGTCTTTGGTATGTGTATGCTTAGAGCAAGGCAGAATATTGAATACTCTCTGTTTGTATGTAGAATACATAAAGAAGCTTTAGGAATGCGAAACATGATGGAAAAACATAAAGCCAGTAGATGGACTTTGCTCCTCTTCATTGTTTGGAATTTTGCAGAACAGGTGACTGAACTATATGTTCTCTGTCCTGTTCTGATATATAGGGTTCTTTATTTGCACCAATCGAGAAGAGAACATTGAAATCGTTCTTTATTTACTTCAGTTCACAGGAAACGGACCATGCGAAGTGAACAGTGTCCAGAAAACTGAGCATGAGAAGAATCTGGAACACAGCAAAAAGCGATCCAGACCACTGCTGTTGCGTCCTGTTTCTGGCCCAGCAAAGGTATCTTTAGCAAGTAAAAACTTAGAATAACTTGATATTACTCATTGTGTTTTAGATAATTGCTTAGATAAAGTTGTAATGAGTAGCGTCTTTGAGGTATTAGGTATGAGAAACAAAATTTCAAAGTTACTTTTAAAATAATAATTACTGTAGAAAAAGGGAATTTTTAAAGTACGCTTAAATGTGTGGGGTAACATGTTGACAACTAAATATCAAAACCTTCTGTACAAGTATTGGCCCCAGAAAGGGACAATTCATTGCTTCTATGAAAAATATCTTTCTTTGGAATTCTTTCTCAAGTGTGGAATTCTTTCTCAAGTGATCTTTGTTTTGTTTTGTTTTCTTCTTCTTGGCTTAGTGGAGGACTTGACGCAGCAATGCTAGATCACTGTTAGGGAAATACTGAGTTTCAGCCTTTGCAGAGGGTTGTTATATGTCAGCAAAGTGGAATTTGATAGCATTTGAGTCACAACGTTATAAGTATAACCGCTTGTTCTTTTAACAGAAGAAAATGAAACTGCGAGGTACCAAAGACCTGTCAGTAGCGACAGTGGGAAAATACGGAACACTGCAAGAGTTTTCCTTCTTTGACAAGGTCAGTATTTGGCCTGTTCTCACATTCTGTGGACTTACTTTCATTCATGGTTATTAATTGGTTGGTTTTCTATACAATCTGTGTGTCAGCACTTAGCAATTGCCTGATTTTTCAAGTGATAGAGCGAGACCAAGAAAAAAGAAAATAGATGGGTTTGGAAGGTGAATAGGAACTGATAACCGAGCTTTTCCTGAATGCTTGTCTCTTACTCTCTTCTCTACTTTTCAGTGATGTTTCCTCATGGTATCATCTGTAGTTACTACATTATTGTTTGAAAATGGACATTTTTGTGCATGTTCACTTTTTATGTTGCAGTGTAGACAGAGGTTTGTCACTGTGCCCGTGGCTCAGACTACTTAGAATACAAACACTAGATAAAAGTGGTGTTCAAGTGGTCTGATCGTTTCTCTCCAAACTGTGCTTTAGGTGCGTAGGGTGCTAAAGAGTCAGGAAGTCTACGAAAATTTTCTCCGTTGCATTGCTCTCTTCAACCAGGAGTTGGTCTCTGGCTCTGAGTTGCTCCAGCTAGTTACACCATTTTTAGGGTAAGTTACTGAGTATCTTCTCTGCTGTGTGGTACTTTCTAGGTCTTACTCTGTTACTTTTTGGTAGACGTTGTGAACTTTGTTACTGAAGTTTTGGAGTTAACTTCAGAAATATCTCCTATGTTGCATGCAAGAAATTGAAGGCTAATCCAAAAAGAGGAGTAATAAAATCTGAATCTTTTAACGTATCTAGACAGCTTTGAAAGGGCATTTTGGGGAGGATATTTTCCTCTGTGCACCCGGTTGAAAGCCTCACAAGCAGCAGACTTGCTGCTTGTTATACTAAATCACTGGGGAGAATCAATCTCATGAATTCTGGAGGGTTGTCGCTGTTCACACTCCTTGTTCTAATCTCTCAAAATATAATACAGGTATAAACATGAAATCTCAGAACAGAGCTGAGAGAAGGGTAAATAGTTCTAGCTCTGATGTGAGCCTCTCCTGCTGTTTGGCTGCCAACAAAAGGAAGTGTCACATGGCAAAGTGACTCCTCAGTCAGTTAAGGGGAGTATTCATGAAGTTGTGAATTGAGATTCTTTTCCTGCCTTAAGCCAAAAAGAACATAAAGCACTTCAGAGAGAATGATAACAGAGGTGAAACGTTGGTGAATGATTTCTCACTGCAGTGCTAAGTTTGTTGAGATTTTCTCCCTCGCTTTTATGACACACATTAGCCACCCTAAAACTGTCAGAGTGAAATAACAAAATATGCTTACTTGTGTTTTTGAAGGAAATTCCCAGAACTCTTTGCGCAGTTCAAGTCTTTTCTTGGTGTGAAAGAGCTTTCATTTGCTTCTCCACTGAGCGACCGATCTGGGGATGGAATGAGTCGGGAAATTGATTATGCTTCCTGCAAACGCATAGGATCGAGTTACCGAGCGCTCCCAAAAACCTACCAGCAGCCAAAGTGCAGCGGAAGAACAGCCATTTGCAAGGAGGTACTTTGGGTTCAACCTATTCAATCCCTGAACACACGTCTTGCTTCCGTAACCTGAAGTGGGGTAGTCAGTGCTACAGCTTCTGCATGTGGATTCTTCTCTCCAATGCTGATTAGCCAGTGTTGATCTCAAATCAGTTATTCATCCAATTTATTGAAATAAGAGTATCCACATGCATTTTACTCATTTTATCTAAGCCCGTCTCAAATCGTGTCTTTCACTTCCATGTCATGTGTGCATACACAAATTTATTTCTATAGACAGGAAAGAATATTAAATAGCCTGAAATTAATTTCTGTCAGTGGACCAACATGACCTTTAGAAACAGTTTTTCTCCTGAGAGAGCAGTGCGAGCCAGTGTGGGCACTGTTCTCACTGAGAGCGGACGTCTGCAGCGTAGGTGCTCCCACCGCTCGCTGCTGTTGGCAAGTCTGTCTCCTTTACTTACAGTTGCTGATAACTACAGCGTGATCTCTCTGCTTTGTGAGGTGATAGTGAAGGTGCTTTTGAGCTTTCTGAGCAGGGCCCTGGCGCAGTTCCACACAGACCTCTTAATCTTCTGAGACCAGTCATAGCAGTGACTTCTGAACTACATCTGAAACTTCCAATAGAAACTCAGGGAAGAATTGCAAAAATGAAACAGAGAGGTGCCACACCCCATGAGAACAGCTCTGGGCTCATAAGGCTCTGCTCAAGTTCATGTCTCTGCACTGTTGCAGGTGTTAAATGATACCTGGGTTTCGTTTCCATCCTGGTCTGAAGACTCCACTTTTGTCAGCTCCAAGAAGACTCCTTATGAGGAGCAGTTGCACCGCTGTGAAGATGAGCGGTTTGAGGTACCTCTGCTACTGAGCTTCCTCTCTGCCTGTCTGCTCCTCAGAAAGCAAAACTTATAGCTGTGAGGATTTTGAATGAATTAATTGGTGGCCAAATACTGAAAGTTCTGTTACTGTTTGTTGGTTTGAGCTAGAGTTTGGTGTTGTACACTCTCTTGGAGTCTAATGGTTCTTTCTAGGCACGAGTCCAGTTTTAAAAAGCATGTTACCTTTGGGAGAACGGGCAGAGGTGTATTTTCCAGTAAGAAACCTTGCTGGTGCTTCTTAGCTCCACCCAGTGGGGCTGGAATGCATGCCACAAACCTGGAGCTGCTGGTCTCCATTTTCCTGCTCTGCCTGTTCTAACACTGTGTCTTTTGTGAACTCTTGACAGTTGGATGTTGTCTTGGAGACCAATTTGGCCACAATACGTGTGCTGGAGAGCGTGCAGAAAAAACTGTCTCGACTGACTCAAGAGGATCAGGAGAAATTTCGGCTGGATGATTGCTTGGGAGGAACATCAGAAGTGATCCAGCGCAGGGCCATCTATCGCATCTATGGTGATAAAGCACCAGAGATCATCGAAAGTCTTAAGAAAAACCCAGTTACTGCAGTTCCTGTTGTTCTTAAGAGGTAATTCCCATTCTCGTGTGTTCACCTGGGATCTTTAAGAAACTGATAATGGATTTTTAAAGCATTTTATACAACTGTTTCCTGTAGATGTTGTTTTAAAGGATAGCTCATCTTCAGTGGTGATGCTTTTATTTATTTATTTATTGCTTCTGGGAATACCGAAGAGGTTTTGGTGCATCACAGTTGGCTACATTAAAATGCTTTGTGTGTGTTTCTGTGGTTGTCTTTTTGAACTGAAGTAGATAATACATTTATGCAGATTAAAAGCAAAAGAGGAGGAATGGCGGGAGGCCCAGCAGGGCTTCAACAAAATTTGGCGGGAGCAGTATGAGAAAGCCTACTTGAAGTCCCTTGACCACCAGGCTGTCAACTTCAAACAAAATGACACCAAAGCTTTGCGCTCCAAGAGCTTGCTGAATGAAATTGAGAGTGTCTATGATGAGGTGCGTATGCTGGTAAACAATCCATCCTGTCCCTCCTTCGTTTATACTATTACCTAGATGTTTACATAGCTCCTGGAACCTTGTAGAAGTGGTAGTGCTCTGAAGAGTTCTCAGTCAAAAATGACCGTCCCAAGCGTAGCGTTAATACTGGCTTATTTCTTCTGGCAGGAATGGCTCTTGAGCATGGATTGGAAGGATCTTTACCTATTTGTCTCTTGATTACAGCATCAGGAGCAGCATTCAGAGGGGAGAAGTTCATCCACAAATGAGCCTCATCTTATCTTTATCTATGAAGATAAGCAGATTTTGGAAGATGCAGCGTCTCTTATCAGCTATTATGTGAAAAGGCAGCCTACTATCCAAAAGGAGGATCAAGCAACCATTCGGCAGATAGTGCATCACTTCATACCTGAGCTGTTTTTCTCTCAGCCCCCTGAGCACAGTATTTCTGAAGAATCAACAGATGAGGACAGAGAAAACCACCAGGGGCAGAACCTGGATACTCCTGACCTACGGAAAAAACATGTGCCTGGGCCTCCGAGCAGTCCTTTGGAGGCAAAAGCAACCTTCTGTGATGTTACAGCTGCTGAGCCCCACAACACTCTGGATGATGTTTACAGTCTATTCTTTGTCAATAATAATTGGTATTTCTTCCTCCGCCTTCACCAGACTCTGTGCTCTAGGCTCCTAAAGATTTATCGTCAAGCTCAGAAGCAGCTTCTAGAGTATCGGACTGAAAAAGAGAGAGAGAAACTCCTTTGTGAGGGAAGAAAAGAAAAAACCAATGATCCAGCCATGGAACTAAGGCTGAAGCAACCAAGTAAGAATAAACTGGGACGTAGTCCGTTCTTCGTGCTCTGGTTGCTTATGCTCGATTGTATATATCTGAGAAACCGAGACCAGCAGGCGGGTCTGTAAGGAATGTAGAGGTGCAAACATCCACTATGTTTGTGATTTGTGGATACAGCTAATTTAACAGGATAGTTAGTTTGTAAGTTAACTTCTGAGGGCTCTCATGCATAGTTCATAGAGACTTCATGCAAGTCCACTGTTGTCAGATGTTCTGAATTGTCTCGTATTAGTCTGTTACTTTGATTTAAAAGGAAATAGTTAACTACACAAGATAGTTATGGAAGTGCATGAGATAAAACTGTTACAGCCTGTCAGCAGTCCTTGCAGAGAACTGTCTGTCTCTAAGCATGTTGTCGGTACTGAACGTCATGGTTCTTGAGCGGTGCTGTCCCTTGTATCTCTTAACTTCACTCTGCCCCTTGCATGCAGCAAGTGACTGTGCTTTTCCCCTACCCAGGTGAGGTGGAACTGGAGGAGTACTACCCTGCGTTCCTGGATATGGTGAGGAGTCTGCTGGATGGGAATATTGACCCAACGCAGTACGAGGACACTCTGAGGGAGATGTTCACTATCCATGCCTATATTGGCTTTACTATGGACAAACTGGTGCAGAATATTGTCCGCCAGGTAACTAATTTGATAGCTGTGCTGTGTGTTTGGGGGGCTGCACATCTCCCTTCTGTGGACAGATAGGTTTCTCACAGTACCCTGTAGTGCAAGGACTCACTAAACTTCAAGCGAATTCATAGAAAACTTATATATGTAGGGGAAACGCTCTAACAGAAAGTCAGTGAGATAGTTCAGCTTCAGTACAGGGTCTGCCTTGGGGGATTTACCCTTCCTGGCCTTTTCCAACATTTTTAAGTTCCAGTCTTTTCAGAATTCCTCTGTTCCCAAAATACATCTGAGGGGAAAGAAAAAAAAAGTCCAGTCCTTTTTACTCAAACCTGTCTTCTAATTGTAGTTTTGTTACAGTTAAGGCACATCAGCCCCTCGCTCTTCTCTGTTCCTTTTATTGCAAAGTAATGCAAAAGAGTGAAATGTGTGAAGTCGCTGCAGTTAAAGCTTTGGTACTTCATCTGGGGTGTGATGCTGTGCTGAGTTTTGTGCTCCTTTCATAACACACTAGAGTTAACTCTTGGCCCAGACTTGCTGACTGAATTCCCCCTTTTTTAATGGAAGCTTCACCATCTAGTGAGCGACGACATCTGCTTGAAGGTTGTTGAGCTCTACTTGAACGAGAGGAAGCGAGGTGCTGCTGGAGGTAACTTATCCTCCAGGTGTGTCCGGGCAGCAAAGGAGACCAGCTATCAGTGGAAGGCTGAACGTTGCATGGCAGATGAGAACTGTTTCAAGGTAAGAACTTGCTGCCAGGGAACTTCATAAAGTGACTGTGGCACTTTGCCTGGGAGAAACGGGCTTGGAAGCTTCAAGGCCACAATGGTGAGAGGGAGCAACGTGGAGAGAAGATACCAAAAGCAGAGCGTAGACAGGAAATATGTGGCATACTGGCTCGCTGAAAAGCCCTGCTGCTTACTTCTCTCCTAGCTTGTATTTATTGTCCAAATGACTTGTGAATATACAACATTTTATTGTGAACCCATGTGGCCCATATCTTGTGCCTGTAACTTTCTTACAGGTAATGTTTCTTCAGCGGAAGGGACAGGTGATCATGACCATTGAGCTTCTGGATACGGAAGAAACCCAGACAGAAGATCCTGTGGAGGTCCAGGTAATGTCACAGTGACCACGGAGTCTGCTGTACCGCAGACAAAGCAGATGTCTAAGAATGCTTTCCTGCTTTCTTGTTCCAAACTGTGAGACTTGACCAGGAGGAGTTCACCCGGGAGGTGGGAAGACTACATGTGGGGCTGTGGCCATTGACAGAAATGGCTATGTTAGCAAAAGAGTTTCAATGTAAATCAGCTTGGGGTCAAGTGAGATACCTGCAGTTTCATAAAAAGCGGCTTGGAAATAAACTAGTTCGTTGCAGTGGTGTTTGTCTTGATGAGAGTGAAAGCTGACTTGAAATTGGTCTTTCTTGCGTAGCACCTGGCTAACTACATGGAGCAGTACGTTGGGGTAGAAGGAGCTCCGAACAACCAGAATGATGGCTTCTTACTGAAACCGGTCTTTCTGCAAAGGTGAGCGCATTCCCTCTCCTGAGTCACACCCGCAGCAGTTGGGACTGCATATGAGGCAGTGTTTTGGGGTGATGTGCTACACAAGCAGCTCTAGGGAAATTCCCTCATCTTTGAGGTCCAAAGGGCCTGTTGTAGTCCAGTGTGCTGCATAAAAATGCTGATGAAAAAATTTATGACCACTGCATTGAGGTTTTTTCATGAAACTGTTCAGAATGAAGTGGGACTGTCTAAGCAGTCCCTTCTGGGAGGAATTTTAGGTCTAATTTGTTCCCATTTCACTAAATATTTGTCAGAGTGTATGGAGGAAATTCCTGGAGAAAGTCTGAAAGCTAAATGGGGAAATACAGATTTCACACTTGTGCTGTCAGCTCTGCTAGCTCAAGAGAAGGGATAACCAAGTGTGACACATGCTTCCTAATCCTCCTTTTGTTCTAGGAACCTAAAAAAGTTTCGCAAGTGGCAATGTAAGCAAGTGAGAGCTCTGCGTAGCGAAGTGAAGAGCTCCTGGAAGAGGCTGATTGGGGTGGAAAGTGCCTGCAACGTGGACTGCCGGTTCAAGCTCAACACCCATAAAATGATGTTCATCATGAACTCGGAGGATTACATGTACCGGCGGGGAGCGCTCTGCCGAGCCAAGCAGGTGCATCTCCTATTACTCTCTCTGCAGCTTGGGCAGTAGCAGATGTTGAGGATGTGAGCCAAAAGACAGGTACCGATAAGAAGTCTTGTGGCTGAATTCCTGCAAACTACACCCAGAAGTTACTACTGTGTGTTGGATGAAACATGGAGGAGAGCTGGTAAATGCTCTGTACTTTGGTTTAGTTTAGCAGCCTTTTCTTTACCATGCAAATTTTAAGGGGGAATGGCAAACATTAAGAAATAGATCTTTAAATGCAGGTATGCGGTTTCCTGTTTTACTGTTTGCATTGCGTTGTAAAGCGTGCACATCTCGGACGTACAAAGAGGTTTGTGCTTCTCCCCCAGAAACCTCTTGGTGATCTTTACTGTCCTGCTTTCAGGTACAGCCAATGGTGCTGCTAAAGCACCACCAGCAGTTCGAAGAGTGGCACAGTAGGTGGCTAGAAGAGAACGTGACCATGGAGGCAGTTGATGTAGTTCAAGACTGGCTAATGGGAGACGAAGACGAGGAGATGGTGCCCTGTAAAACAACTTGTGAGACGGTGAATGTCCATGGGGTCCCAGTGAACAGATACAGAGTGCAGTACAGTCGCCGTCCAGCTTCACCCTGAGCAGAGACTTGTTCCTGGGACCAAGACAAGTAGGAGCATTGCTGGTGAAACACATTTACTCTGAGAATAGTGGTGGGAATGCAATGTATGTATTAATGATATTTATCCAAACAGCATTTTACTTTGGATTATGATGTATTTTCCATATGGCATAGACTTGTCTCCTTGCAGTGTAATCCTCCAGCCGTCATGAAGAGACTCTTAAAAGCTTTATGGGAAGAGGGCTCTCGGCACTGCCACACACTTTTTAGTAGTTTCTGTGCTTTCGGCCACTGCTGACCAGCCCCTACGGGAAGGCTGAGTGAGGGGGGCAGGCTCTGGGCGAGCTACTGCTAGTGGCTTTGGTGGAGAGATGGAGCTGGGCTGGTGTTTGAGCAGATGCTGGCAGCTGCTTCCACTTTGAAGGGTTTAATGTTGCCTATCTTCCTGAATTTATGCCGTCTTGGAGCCTGCAGAACTCTTCAATGTAACCTCCAAGTGCCAGCGGGGCTGAGAGCACCTGGCACAGATTGCTAGCCCCGCTATGGGCTGCTTCGTTATCTATGTGTACTAATAAGGCAATGAATGCAGTATTTGTTACTGGTGCTCTGGTGAGAAAAATGCCAAAACTGAGACAAGGGTGAACAGCGTAGTAAACGCTCTAACTCTCACTCATCGACTAAGTATTTTGGAGCATGAACTAAGGGGAAGAAGCTATGTGAGCTGCAGTGCTAGGCAAGAGAGCAGTTTGCGAGGCAGGAGAGCAGTTTGCGGCACAAGACAGCCCGGGGCCATCAGCCGCCCATCCGCAGACAACGCCCCATCCCGTGGTGTTGCTTTGGGAGCTTACGACCTGCCGCAGCCTCTGCCTTCTCAGACCTGGAGCTGCTTGGAGCGTGTACGTGGGGAGGAATATCCATTGCGAGGTCTGGCCTCTTTGTTTTTTTGTTGTTTTGTTTTTTTTTTTAATTTTTTGTATTTTGCATGTTGATCGGCAGCCTCTGGAGACTGCGTTCTCAGGCGCTTCGCTTTCCTTCTGCATGCCCGGACTCCGTGGTTCTGCTGGGTTGTACCACTTCAATAACATCAGTAGATGGAGCTCTTGCAGCACAGTGGTTGCACTGGAGCTGAGGTTTGTCCCGGACGCTTTGCTGTTTCTGCTGGGTCAGCACAGATGCTGTATTTGCAGTGACACATGGAAATCTGTAATGGGCAGTGTTAGATCCAGCCACAACCAGCGTAGACAAGCTTTTCTGCTGAACCGCCTGTACTTCTAGCTAAGCTTGTTTCAAACGAAACCTAACAACAACCCTACCCCGAACTATGCAGAACACTACGTCAATTGTCTGACTTTATCTATTGAAAAAAATCAAGAAAATTCAGTTGTGCCTGTCCTGCAACCCCACCGTGACTACACTCTTGTTCTTCAGGGGCCAAGGGCCAGCGCACTGTCCATGGAGTGTATTAACATAACGGCTTGAGGCAGGGCCGGCCTCCTTTCAGCTCTGCTTCCAACGTTTTCCTGGCTTTGGGGGGAATACCCCCCCCACCCCCCCGATATTTTTTGTGGCTTTGATATTTAGGTTATAATTTCTGCCAGACCTAAGTAGCAGCCTGTAGGACTTGTCCTGGGTTATTTCCACTGTACAGCATTTGGTTTTGCAATTGTCTCACTTGACAGCAGAAAAATTGGCCTTTGGGGTACGTTTAATAGAAAACTGTACTGACTCTTTGTCTTTTTTGCAAAATAATCTGTAGGAGGGAAGGAGGGAGGCCATTCTCTGGCATTCGTGGCCACTTGCACAACCACTGCCAGCGGAGGGCTTTTCGTCAAGAGCTCATGTTCTCGTTGTCTGGGTCTCTGTTAAATTTTGGTTACTGAAAAGATCTGAAGGTTCTTCCCCTGCTCTCGTTGCAGTAAGTGATGAAGGCCGCTGACTGCGTAGCTGCGGCAGGGCTGGGTGGAGGAGCGGGGGGACAAGCCCGGTGCAAAGCACAGTATCCCCCTTTTTGCTTCCTGACAGCTCAACAAAACACACCTCAGTCCTGCTCACCTCTCTGCTGTCTTCCAGTGGAGATGACAACTGTGCCAAATTTTATGGTTTTATGATACAGAAAAATGTTTACTAGAAAATAGGTTGCAACTTGTGGCTTAAAATGCATTTGATTCCACGTGTACCAAGGTGTAGGAGGGTGACGCACCCGTACACCGTCCTGTTCCATCTCCCCGTTTTTAAGTGTACTTCAGGTATTTTTAAGCATCCTTATTTTGTAAACCTTAATTTATAATCTGAACAGATTAAGTAAGACTTTCGCCCTTTACAGTGCTATTGTCTCAAAAATGATAGTGGCAAATGATGTGAATGGAGTAAGCGGGCAGTGCAGGTTTGAGAGTGGCTTGCTAATGTCTGAGAGTTTAAGCTCGACCGCTGTGTATCTGCTAGCACCACCTTGATTCAAGAGTTTGTTCTTCCATTTTTTTGAAGGATCTTTGCTTTTGGGCTTGTAATTGCTTTGCCAGCTCTTTGAATGTAGTTTTTTTTATATTTATTTGCACATTCAAGTAAAATAAAATATTGATTTTAAAAGTCTGCAGCTCTCACTGTTTTAAATTTGTTTTAATTTAAACTTTCTGACAATCCCCAGAATTGACTGTCTTGCACCTGAAACTGAATTTTGAATAGCAGAAAAATGCAATTGAAAGTTGGATGAACTTCCCTTCAAGCAGTTGCAGGACAGGCTGCAGGATCTCTGATGTGGATGTGGGCCGGCAGCAGCAAATCTTTAACCTTACCCACACCGAGAAGTCAGCGCGCAGTCAGCGTGTGGAAGGCAGTGCCCTGGCTAACGTAAAAGGGAAATAAGTTTCCTGCAAGCAGCGTGCGGTAGGAGAGCCCCGCAGGAAGATGGGGGCTGTGGCTCTTCCCTGTGCGCTGCCAAGACATCTCTTGGAGCAAAGGGAGGGGACGGGAGTCCATGGGGTGGCACAGTTGCTCCACGCACAGAAAGGTTTCGAAAGAAACCACCGCGTAGTGCCAGCAAAGCGCGTCTTTCTGCAGATTGCTTTGTTTCGAGCAGCACCTTTGCCGTGAGAGGTGTGGTGCAAAAATATGGTCCAGGCCTGGCCCCCAAGCACTCGCACGCTAAATACAACAGACGTTCAAGAAAAGTGACTGATCCCAGTTCCGAAATCTATAAGAACATCTGCTACAGGTTAAGACAATACAACTGCAACCATGAAAATAACCCTCCACCCGCTTTCCCTCAACCTCCCCAAATTCCTGGGTAATAACATGTTTAACTGTGTTCCCCGTGAGCTCCGCACAACAAATGAATGTGTAGATTTTGCAAATTAAGCTGTAGTGATGTGACCCAGATCTGATAGGAGTTTCCTTTACATCATTCTCAACACTTCCGTTGCCACAACAAAAGGCAGCTCTGCTTTCTGTGCAGCGTATTACTTGCTCACGGGGAAACAAGCTGTTGTTCTCCTAATAACAATCCTCTGATGCATAAATTGCATGCAATAATTTGATTAAAATGATGGTGGTGGCGTCTCAGAGGACACAGCCCACTTTACACGAGTGTTCTCGCAGAGCTCTTGGACTTCTCACAAAAAGGACATTCCCTGTGCTCGAGGGGAGGGACAGCCAAGAGGAGTTGGTCTGACATCACCCAAGAGGAGTTGGAGATCTCAGCAAGCGGAGACCTTTGGCAACGACAAAGACACACAGCTTAAAAATATCTTTCAGGTTTGCAGGATGGAATAAGAATTAATGGTTTTCTAGACTGAATTAATTGCTAAAGAGGGTACCTGAATTCAGTATTTAATATTTCAGGGTTTTGTGGGTTTTTTTAACACGTCTGTATTGCAGTGATGCACAGAGAGAAAGATGCAGCTGTGGAGCAGTGAGCAGCAGTCTAGAAGTACGTGTGTCCGCACAAAACGAGTTTTTCTTCATGCTTCAGCCATTCCTCTGGATTAGAACTAAGTAACTCAACCTTCATGAAACCAGAGGTACGCTTTACCTTCCACTCTTCAAAATTAAATTTAAAGACTAAATTAAAGTCTAGCAGTTCTAAACCTTACCTGTGCTAAAGGATGAACCCAAAAAGAATCATCTGAGCCCCAGTGCTGAAAAGGGATGACGTTGTCTGTATCAGGCAAGGTAGCCCCTACCCCGGTGTCATTATCTTGCTGAGAAAGGACCGAAAGAAGCGATTCCAGACCATCTAGTGAGTTGTGGTGATGCTAATAAACTTCAAATATTCCTGAAAAATGGCTTCATGTGGACCTCCTATACTCTGAAGTGAAAACTGCGAGCAAGCAGAAGAGAAGTTCTGAAAAAAACCTGTGTCCCCAAAAGTATCACAGCAGCATAAGGCTTGCAAATGGAGAGGAGAAGGTGAGCACAAATGGTGTGGCATAACCAAGGGAAAAGATTGGGTGAGATCCCAGGGGAACAGGAGAACTGTGGAACACGCAGAAAGGAAGGGAGGCAGGGAGATTCCCTGGAGCTGTGGAGGGTCTCGGGATGACGGTACGAGACCTTATGAAGTGGGAGCTGCTGTGATGGCAAAGGCAGGAAGAGCGCGCAAGGCACGAGGGCATCCTGTACATGCCAGAGCCTGCAAAGACAAATCTGGGGTGGGGGGATCCTGCTCCAAAGGCCCATCGTTTCTTTTTCAACAGTCAGTGGAAGGTTTCTGTGCCTTGTGGTTCAGAGAAGGCTCGGATGCTCGCACACCCAGCGGCTGGGAAAGGCAGGGCTGCCATCACGTCCACGGAAAATGTGAGGCTGTGCTGACACCGGTGGAAACGCTTCACGCTGCTGGTGCGAAGGCAGAGCTGCTGCCTCCGTGGGCAGCTGCCTCTCGTGCCTGCATCGCAAACGCGAGCCCAGCCTGGGGCAGGCTGTAGCTGCACTAAGAGTTCTGTCTTCACACCTGCTGGTTTGCCGCTGAAGAACTCTCCGGAGCGGCTGGAACAGAGCAGAAATAGCAAGCCCCTTTATTCGCCTACCACAGTTTGTTCTTCCAAGCCTGAGAGCTGCATGGGCCAGGCCAGGTGGTGTTTGTACCCTCCCTCTGAGCTCCGAAACCCCTAGCCTGTTTTCCAGCATTACATCTTCTGGGTTCAGAGCCACGGAATAAAAGAGCGCCTTCTCCCAGGAGATGATCTATTGCACAATGAATTACTTTAAAACCAAATCGTTACCCCACAGGGCAGGGATCACACGACTTAAAGAGATGTTAACAAGCCGTGACAAACCTCTGGCATTAGAATTTTCAAGCAAGCTGTTCTGCATCTAAAGCAGTCACTAAAGATCACACAGCATCTGAGAAATGAAGGCTACAGCACTGAGTAACCTCTCTCTGCTCCACTCCAGAGACCTGGCCATAGGAAGCAGGGCTGCGATTTGCACACTATCTGAACCTGATTATGTCTAATTTTTTGCATACAGAGCATGGAAAGGATCCTGGCTGAGGCATGGAAAATATGCGGCCACATGAGTCACTCTGTAATGGTTCATAAATCCTGAGAGAATCACAAAAGCAAAACATCTAACATTGCATCTTCCCTGTCCCTGCCAGTGGAACTCCACCTCTCCACACGCTCGGCACAAAGATGTGGGAATATGGTGAAAGCAAAGGAAATAGGATCATTTTCTCCTTGGAATAGAAGAATCTCATCAAACAGCAGCCAGGCTCAGATTTGCAACCTTCACAGAAGAGGCCATTCATAAGCTGAGGAGAAAGAAATGAACTGCTCCTCAGGTTGCCAAACCAAATTTGCAGTTCCTACTGCCCGGACTCCAGCTTCTGTCTTTACTCCCTTGCAGAGCCGGGCAGGGGACTGGGGAGCAAAAGCCTAAAAACCAGCAACCTCCCAAGCTGTGACCTCCTGCCCCACTCGCCTCCCCACCTGATGACCTCTGGGAAGGATCCCGCTGGCGATGGGAGAGGATTCGGGATGTTCCCAGCAGGGCATGGAAGGGACTGACGCTCTCAAGGAGTGAGAGAAAGAGGGACCAAGCAGCAAATGATCTTAAAGGTTCGGGTAACATCTGCCAGTCCAAAGGGTCCCCCTTACAAAGTTATATGAGTCGTCTTCTCCATACGACCAGCAGGTATGTGGCAGCAGCATGCCGCTCGCCAAGCTATTAGCCAACGGTGCTCAACCCTCTCAGGGATTTACTGCGTGGAGACTGCACATCTCTGGAAAAACACAGCCCTCCTTGGGCAAGAGTGGTTGGAATTCACCATTATCTGCCCAATGGCAGAGTCTTCCTGTGCACCCTTGTCAGGCCCCTTTCCTGCTGGATGGAGCTGCTCTCCCCGATCCTGGGAGTTTATCAGCGGAAGCACAGTGTCTCCGTCAAGCTGTGGGACCTTCCCACTTCTCCTTTGTGTGTTACGGCACTCCAGGCTGCTGCTACTGCCCGTTCTTTCAAACACAAATAGCTCCGACCCACAGGACTTCTAATCAACCTCTGCAGTCAGATCACGAAGGAAGGTGCAGGACACCCTGTTTAGCCACGGAGCAGGAGCAGAAATAAAGAAAGAAGAGAACCCTGAGAAGCCCAGCCTGATCTTGAGGCTGCAAGGCAGAAACTAAAAACCCACAACTGCCACGACAGCTGCCACAAGGCAGCAAGAGCCCTCTGTGATCCCTGGGAGCTGGGGAGGTTTCTCCTGATCTGCAGCTCTCCTGTGCTTTGTTTACGTTTCTGTGCAGGGATGGTGTCTTCTCAATTGGCACTACCAGAAAGCATTTTGAATCAGGGTGTGGGAAAAGACATCGCTCTCACGCAGAGCCACTTGGGTCTCTCTTGGGTGGAAGGATGCTTGACGTGAGAGGTCAGAAGTTCAGTTTACGCTCCAAACCAAACTCAAACTGCATCAAATCTGACCACATTTGTTATTTCCAGGAATATTCTGGAGCAGGAAGGAGGCCCAAATGAGTCACTTGAGCCATCGTCTAGCTCTGACGACGAAGTATGGCCCTGATATACTCTTGGTCTGGCTACGCACGCCCCTCCCCGTCCTGCCTCTGACACTGGAGCTAAGTCCCTGCTTGGGCAATGCATACTCATGCATGCCGTGACAGCCCCCCATACGCCTCATCCTTCACAGGATGAGCCTGGTGCTTCCGTGAGTTAAGGACCAGCAGAAGGAAATGCGTAAGCGGGGTCACTAATCCTGCCTTCCCCACACGGCTCTGGGCACAGCAGTGCACTGTTGGATCCTGCACCAGCATGGGGACCCTCGGGAAGGGACGGCTCTCACACAGGCTCGTGCTGTGTTGCGCCTTTTGGGGACTCTGCCTGGCCTCTGCAGACTACGATGGTGAGTGTACATCTTTGGGTAAGAAATTGCTCCTTAAAGTGCTTCTTCAGCGTGACCTGGACAGGCTGGAGAGTTGGGCAGAGAGAAACCTTATGAAGTTCAACAAGGGCAAGTGTAGGGTACTACACCTAGGGAGGAATAACCCCCTGCACCAGTACAGGTTGGGGGCTGACCTCCTGGAGAGCAGCTCTGTGGAAAGGGACCTGGGAGTCCTGGTGGGCAACAGGATGCCCACGAGCCAGCAATGTGCCCTGGTGGCCAAGAAGGCCAATGGCATCCTGGGGGGCATCAAGCAGAGTGTGGCCAGCAGGTGGAGGGAGGTCATCCTCCCCCTCTGCTCTGCCCTGGGGAGGCCACATCTGGAGCGCTGTGTCCAGTTCTGGGCTCCCCGGGTCAAGAAGGACAGGGAACTGCTGGGGAGGGTCCAGCAAAGGGCTACGGAGATGATGAGGGGACTGGAGCATCTTTCTTCTGAGTAAAGGCTGAGGCACTTTGGGCTTTTCAGTCTGGAGAAGAGAAGACTGAGGGGGGATCTTATAAATCCTTCAAGGGAGGGTGTCAGGGGGATGGGAACAGTCTTTTTCCAGTGGTGCCCCGTGACAGGACAAGAGGGAACGGGCACAAACTTGAATATAGAAGTTCCATCTGAACCTGAGGAGGGCCTTCTCTCCTGTGCGGGTGGCAGAGCACTGGCACAGGCTGCCCAGAGAGGTGGGGGAGTCTCCCCCTCTGGAGCCATTCCAAACCCGCCTGGACGCCGTCCTGTGCCACTGCTGGAGGTGCTCCTGCTCTGGCAGGGGGTGGACTGGGGGAGGTCCAGAGGTCCCTTCCAAACCTGAACATTCTGTGATTCTATGCTGGATATTTGGTACCTTTATAAGATCCCTGAAACCTCATTTTTTAAAGCTATCCCATGGGACACACTCTAATTGAGATTCACGTGTACTCTAGTTGAAGCAGCAGGTGATAGAAGGTGATACAGCAGAGAAAGAAACGGGTGGAAGAAAACAGAAAGAGAAAGAACAATTAGAGGAGAAGTAAAACTTGAAACCAAAACCTTTAGCTAAAATTTAGACTCCTGCAGCCATGACTTTACCCCAGAGTGGCCCCAGATCTCGGGGTTCTTTTGAAAGCTGGGCAGAGGAATTGCTCTCTGGTTCCCCAGGCCTGCTGATGGTTGTACAACACAGCGATCATTTGGGAGCTGTGGGAAACCACACCACAGAGGAATCGTGTAAATTTTCGGTAAGGTTTCTGATGGTTACTCCTGCACACCTAATTCTGCTAGCCAGCTTTTTCTGCCCATCACACAGCAACATTTTACAGAATACTCCCACTTCCAGGGACCCCAATGTAAAATGCAATTAGTATTTGGGGTGTCACGCATGCAGCCTGCTCTGCAAAGCACCAGGGTAATTGCCCAAACACCAAGTAACAGACTGTGTTTTTCTGACAGATTACTCCCAGAACAGCACCAACGAGCAGGTAACGACACCAGACATCGCACCATGTCCCCGAGCCATCCCTGGGGAAAAGGTAACCATAAACAACGTCACGTACCTCTTGATACACAGGACCACCCGCTCTCAGCTGGGCAGCGTGGTCACCGTGCGGCTCATCCCCTGCCTCTACACCCTCGTCTTCCTGGTGGGGCTGCCCTCAAACGGGCTGGCCCTGTGGGTCCTGGCCACCAGGGCTGAGAAGTTGACCTCCACTGTCTTTCTGATGAACTTGGCTGCAGCGGACCTGCTGCTCATACTGGTGCTGCCCTTCAAGATTTTCTACTATTTCCTGGGCAACAACTGGCCCTTTGGGGAAGGCCTGTGCCGGCTGACCACAGCTTTCTTCTACGGGAACATGTACTGCTCGGTGCTGCTGCTCACATGCATCAGCGTCGACCGGTACCTGGCTGTGGTGCATCCCTTCTTTTCACGTTCCTTCCGCACCCCGGCCTTTGCTGCCTGCACCTGCGCCGCCATCTGGCTCTGTGCCGCCGTCCTCACCCTGCCCCTGACTCTGCAGCAGCAGTCGTACCCCCTGTACGGAGCAGACGTCACTGTCTGCCACGACGTTGTCCCCAGGCACGAGGATGACAGCTATTACTTCTACTACTTCATCTGCCTGATCGCCTGCGCGTTCCTGGCTCCTCTGGTAGTGATGCTGTTCAGCTACTGCTCGGTGTTGCGAGCCCTCCTGGACAGCGGGAAGCGTTACTCCTACTCTATGAAGCTCACAGCTCTGGTGCTGTTCACGCTTGTGGCCTTCTACACACCCAGCAACGTCCTCCTCCTCGTTCATTACTCCAGCTATAACTCCAAGCTGTACAGCAACCTGTATATCAGCTACATGGTGAGCCTGGCCGTCAGCACCTTTAACAGCTGCGCCGATCCCTTTGTCTACTACTACGTTTCTGAAGACTTCCGGGAAAAGGTGAGAAGGAGATTCTTCAGCCACAGAAAACAAAACACCACATCCCTAAAAACCTCCAAGGAAACACTCCCTCCAAAAAGTTCCAAAGATTCACTGGTGTAAGCCTCCATCCCAGTTCCCCGCTCCCAAGGCGCTCACAACATCCATTGGGGATGAGATGAAGACAACACTGGGATCCCACAGGTTTCATCCGGAGCAGCATTTCCCAGGCGATGAGTCCTCTCTCCTGTCTGCATAGCTAAAACTGAATAACCCTGGACCACAGGATTCCTCGAGAGGTGTGGAGTCCAGCCAAGATGTATAGAGCTGTCACCAGGACACTGCATGCAACTTCTCATCTGGTCACATACTGCCAGGGACACTCTTGCCAATATACCTGCGTCTGGTTTTCCTAACGCATCTTGCAGACCAATTACTACGTGTGTTCTATTTCTTTTCCTGCTACTGACTTGCTTGCTGTCCTTGAACGCGTATTCCCTTCACCTAAACCTGAAAAAGAACAGGCACTTGCAAAACCAAATTTCTGAACATTTCAAAAGTACTAGGAGGGAGCTATGTGAAAGGTACACTCCTGAACTAAAATATCCTGTCAAGAGAACGTAGAGCACTGGCTTTTCTAGCAAATACATTCTTGGCTTGATTAGTAAGTAACACCATAGTAATGTCAGCTCATTGTTGGCAACAAATGTAAAAATCCCATTCACTAATCCCTATTTTTGCAAATGACCCTTGGCATCCATCATTTCTTTGGGGCAAAGACTGTATTAATGGATTTAAAAAAAAAATATATTATGTCTCTTGAAGGGAAATATTAAAAAAGGAATTGAGAAAACCCTCGGTCTAGATCTCCACACTTCTTTTGTGTAATGTCACACACAATCAAGAACTGTCTGTTAGGAAACAGGTGACTGAGCTTGTTGCTTATTGGAACCTGTAGCAAATTTGGCAAAATGCAGCCAGCTCATCTCTCAGGCACAGCCCAGTAAGCAGCGAGGTAGAAAATGAGTGATAAACCTCCTTAGAGTTCCCGAATTCTTTAGTTTTACTGGTACAGACACGACTTCTGTACTCACCATTACCTATGGTCAAACATACACTCTACAACGTGAATAAGAAGAGGGAGACGAGATTGTCTTAAAATCAGTTTTTAATAAAATATTTATCAGAATCTAAAACAAACCCTTTTCTGGACTCAGACTTGCTAAGATTTGTGTGAACAAAACAAAAATGGTCATAGAACTGTTTGCGTGTACATGTATGCGCGGGGGCGAAACGCGGGTGAAAAACTGGAGCCCATCTCCTGCGGGCGCAGCACCGCGGGTGCAGCGGGTGCGCCAGCTCCTGAGCACAGGAGACCTGCTGTAGCCGGGGCTATTGCCACTCAGCCACAAGTAGCAAGTACTAAAAAAACCCCAAACAAACAAAAAACCCACCCCAAAACCCAAGCACAAACCAGGCTGAGGTTTTCTACATAGATGATCTACTCACAATAATGAAACGCAGGTTATTGTGCATTAAATGTCAATAGCGAACGTCAGCAAAGCAAGTGCTGCTGTTTGGGTGATGTTCTTCAAGCAAGCTGAACATTCTTCTGGTAGTTGTTTCTACTGAGGCTGATTAAGAAGGAGGGAAAGAGGCAAGACCAAAACACTTGGACAAGAAAGAACAAGGGAACTATTGCTTTAAAATAAATACCATGGTAATGATTACTCTGCACAATGTACAGTTACAAATATATAAATATTAATTCAATGAAAGGATTGCAAGCAAAAATCACTGATAACTAGCACTGCTGCAGCTATTCAGTAACATAACTTGGTGTAAGTAGGAATCTCTGCGTCATACAAACCCGCTGGCACTTTTCTCCTTTTGCAGTGAGGGACCATCAGCAAAAGGAAAGGAAAAGCATCTCTCTGACGGAGGGAGGCAAACGGCTCTAAGGCAGAAACAATTCAAAGCCCAAAGCAGCAGCAGGTCTGCTGCCCTTGCTGGCTTTCCCCCACCGAGTTGGTGTCTTCCTTCCGGTGAAAAAAATTTAAAAAATTAAAAAAAAAAAATTAACCCCTTCTCTCCAAGCTTTGATTGGGTGGTCTTCACAAAGCTGGAGCCTGAGTTTTCAGTGCTGAGATGTCCTTGTGTTCTCAGGGAGCGTGACTGAGAATCTTCACAGCCAGAACTGGGCCAAAGCCTATGAGTAACACCGAGTCCAATAAGGCTACGCTGTGTCCAGTGGTTCCCAGGGAACTAGTCCTAAAGAGTTTCGGTATTCCAAGTAGGATTTTGAAGAACAGAGGAAAAATAATCTAGGAAAATTTTCTACCTACATAAGAATTCATGAAGATTACAAGAAAAATGAACAACAAATCTGGGTTGGGGAAAGCAATGGACAGAGGGACCATCAGCTGTGGTGGGGAACAGGGCAGAGACCTGCTCCTTTAGTCCTGTGAGAGGGGAGAAAAGGCAACTGCAACTGTGTAATTCCAGGTTTAATTATTCAATTCCTTAAATAAAATTACTTTTTTTTTTTTTTTTAACTACAGAAAGGAGCTAGTTTGGTGTGGCAAAACTGGGGGGAGGTGGAGGCTGCCAAGAGCAGACAGACTAGTGATTTCCCAGAAAGTGCCAAAGCTGTGAAGCAGCACTCAAGGTGCAGTCAGGCTCCGGGATCCAGAAACCCTGGCACAGGACCTCACACGCACTCCCCTGCCCTAACCGTCTCCATTTAAGGACACTAAGGCTGCTCTGCCTTTGCCTTCTGAGGGTGCAGGTCCCTCTGGCTTTTCTTCTAGCTGTAAAACAGAAGCAAGACTCCTCTGCCTCAAACAGGTGAGTGCACTGGCACACACAGACCCCACAGAACAAGGCCGTGATTGATGGCCACCAGGAGGAATTCCTCAGCTGGCAGCAACGGGGAGATGTCTGCATCTTGCATTAGTACGTAACATGTACCAGAGCCTGAGGAAAGTGAAGAAAGTCACGTTTAATACTTGGCTGGAGCTCCCTCCCTTCATCTCCTTGTCCCCAGCGGTGATGCTGTCTGACTGCCCAAGGATCTATGAGAGGACCAAGCAACATAAAATGACTTCAAACATCTGCCCAGAAGCATACAATGGACAAGACAAGGAAACTGAAGCCAGAAAGGGACAGAGGACAAGAGACTGAAGAATCCAGGACATAGGTCCCATCTTCTGTGGGACGCGAGTCACACGGGCAGTATCAGGGTGACTAAATGTCTCATTCTCCCAGACTCAAAGCATTAAAGAGCCGAGGCTGGAACCAGCAAACAGCGGGGTTTGTATTGTGCAGCTTTGATATTTAGAAAAGAAAAAAAAAACAAAACCAACCACCCAACTCTTGTTGCAGCTCACACTAGGTCTGTTATTTACCCAGGGGATAAATATTGACTCAGTCCTGTGTGTGTACACAATAGCCAGTGTCTGCCAGGCCAGTTGCTTACAGGAGATGGAATTTAGTCTAAAGGCATTTATTTACCTGCCAGACAGGAATGCAGCCGCCAGCGCTTCCGCTGCGCTGTGCGGACACAGAGAGGACACAGTCTGTTCACGCACACTGAAGAGACGTGGCAAAAGCCTCCGCTGAGCAGCAGTGGGTACATACGGGCGGCAGCCACGTCAAGATCCTGCGAGGAGAGCTCAGCGCAGCCACAGAGGAAAGCTTGGGCACTTGCCAGCAAAGCAGTACTGAAATTTCTGGGAACCTTAAGACCCAGACCTTCATCATGTCAACTACATTCTGCAAATATCTGGCCCCAGACAAAAAGGACTGGAAACTACATATGCCCAACTTCTGGGATACCTCCTGTTTTGTCCCCATGTGGACATTTTTCTGGAATAAAATTGCCTTTATTCTGGAATGGAATGTCTATACTGGGGTATATTCTTGTCATAGTTCCTGTGTAAACAAGCCCTAAAAATGAATGGAGCTGGGCTTTTTCCTGTTTCCATTCACCAATAAACACCCTCAAAAGGAGTTTCCATCCCACTCTGGGTACTGGTAACAATGGGAGTGGGAAGATAAAATATTAATACTATTTTGCAACAGGCAATTGCATGTAACTCCTCTAAAGAGAACAATGCTGCTCCAGGCAGGAAGGGAAACAAAAAAAAAAAACCCAACAAACCCCTCTTGGCTCCTGCACTTTTGGAAACACAAAGCTTTTGTTTGTAGTTTTACCGCATTGCTTGGGGCAGGTCAGTCTGGGGGAGTCGAGCCTCTGCGACACCAGTGATTTGTACCGGCCAGCAGAGCCAGCGCCTGCGCACAGATTTCCATACCCAGAACAGCCGTTGTAGGGGCATCCTAGTGGGAGCGGAATACAAGTGACCGGTGAAGTCAGGCAAGCATTTAAAAGGACTGCGCCTCGGGTCAGCTTTATTTTCATGCCAGGGTTACGAGGAGGAAAGGGGCTGAGGAGGCTGCAAGCAGCCCGTATCAGCACGTAGTGCAACGCGAGGAGGGCTCACCCACCTAATCCTTGTCACCGCTATGGCTGGCGAACTCCCCACCTGAAGCCGGCAGCCAGACGGCGGACAGCCCAGGCTTTCAGCCCTGACAGCGGATTTCGGCTTTCTCTTGTAAAACGTACCTCCCAACAACTCCCCTGAACGCGGAGCCACCAGGGAAGTTTTTCTCTCGTGGGACATTGTTGTGGGTGCAGTAGACTTACGGGCTGGGGAAGATGATTAGCCTCTCGCTATGTCAGAATTAGCAAAACACACTGATTTTTATTATTATAATTTGAGAGAAAACTTCTCAGCCATCTTTCCTCAAACAGCAGTTCAGCTAAGCACAAGGCCTGGACTTAGCTTCTAAATGTAGCTAGGAAATGGCATTTGCAGTATTCTGATAGTAGAGAAAACACTTTGAAACGGTCTATAGGTTTGAATTCCAGCCCCTATTTTTCTCACCTAGAGGGCACAGCATATTGGTCTCCCATCCTTGGAAGCACTCCAAAGAGGATGCACAAAAGGCAGGAAAACTGACAGAAAAATAACGCTGAGCGTCCCCCTTAGCGCTCCAGATCCCCCCCCACGGGGCAGCAAAGCCTACAGTTCTGAGTGCATCAGGAAGTAGTCATCGTTCGGTTTCTGTTCTGCAGCAGGTCGTCTGTAGGAACAAACTCATACAGGAGTTGATTCTGAGCCTCTTCTCTTTATTTAAATTATATATTTCTGTTGAAAAGAGAACATAATGAAGAAAAGTCACTTTACCGTTACATTTCTTTGTGAAACATCCCTGGGGCTGGGCAGAAAAAAGCCTTAAAGGCCACTTTTTATTTTGCTAGGGATGGAGACGTTCAGGTCATGAATTTTATATGCTACCTTAGCAAGATCTCATTCCTGGTGATTCCTTGCTAAAGACGTTAGCAGGTCAGTTGTAAGAACGCCCCCTTTGAAGAACTGAATACATTCGACCCAACACATGAGTTAGTACATTATATGTTGACTCTCAAATCAGATTTATGATCCCCCACCCTCCGGCTCACCATTCTACTGTGGTCACTACTTCCTGAATCTTGTCCGCTTCTTTTAACGTGCTTGCTGTTGTCAGTTCTGCCACAATCTCAAAAACGTCCGCTTCCGATGCATAGGGGTCTGGGTCATATTCATAGGAGTAGTACGACAGATCTGTCTGTAGCGGAGGGCCTTCCTCTGCTGGAAAGGAAACCGTAGTCTCAGGTTGGGCTTTAGGCAAAGAAACTGCATTTCAGCATCACGTATTGCATCACAGAGAAGTAGAATGACGTAAGAGGAAAGGAATTTTAATCAAGAAGGCAAATCAGGGGTCAAATGAGCACCTTAAACGAGTAAAGGAGGCTACACGTCAACGGAGCTGCATGCGCATTGCTTAGATTCACATGCAAGGAGAAGAGCTGCTGTGAACCAGAATTTTCGATTTCCCAGTCAGAGACCTGGGAACTGGGAAAAAAAAAAAAGGAATCACAGAAAAAAAAAAAAGGAAAAGGGGACATGTAATTTGAAAAATATTTCAAAGTCTCATTTTAAAGTATCTAATTAACTGAGGTGCTTAAGTTAGGAACCAGGTCACACTGAGACCTGTATAGAGTAAGATAAAAGTATGAGGTATCTTTGGGAACACCAGATGTCACAAATGAGTTACTCCACACCTTGAAAATACATCTCTCTCCTTTGACTTGGTCCAAGCCAAGTACCTCGGGGTTAACAACACACCAATCCATACGAAGATGTGCAATGGGTGTGCTTTTTTAAGCACCGTTTTATAAAAGTTACAAAGCTAGAGGGCAGACTGTGCTGGAGCAGTTTACTCAGTGCATGTCATGACAGAGATCAGTGCAAGCAGCTAGGTTTCTTTTCAGCCCAACAAGAATGAAGATTTTGGCACAACAGGCCAGGAGCCTACATCAAAGCCATTCGCTTCTCCCTCAGCCTGAGCTAGCAGTAGCTGAGATACATCTGCTTCAGCAGCCACATACCACTGAGAAACTTCCATTGTTTAAGATAGGAAGAGACACATCACGGGCAGAAACGTGTATTTATCCTCCTTCCACTCACTCCAGTCTATACTAGGACACGGGCAGGTCGGTCACTCAGTACATATCCCACTCAAAATAGGCTGTGCCTCTCTATGCTGGGTGATGGCTCACTGTCTGGAGGGTAAGACTGCAAGATAAAACTTCTAGGAATATCAATAGGTCCCCGTTTTCTAAACCGTTCCCTGAGCCAGCTCAGCTGTCCATCCTTCCTCTTCGCTTTCTGTATACACTGCTCTAATCCAAACCAAAGCAATCACTGAAACGTAGCTGTTGCAGGGAAGAAAAGTCCATCACCCCCTCCGCAAAGTTGGCTTTATTTAAGGAGAATACTCATCGAGGTCTTTGAAAATGTTTGTTCTCTAGAAATAAAACATCTGAAGGCTCTTCCCTGTTGCCACCCACATCCTCCCAGCAACAGGCTCAGCCCTAGGCAAGGGAACGCTCGCCCGAAAGCAGAGTCAGTCTCTTTGTGTTCGCTTCTTTTTGGCCTTCTCCATGTGAGAACCTGCCAGATCATGAGCTTGTTCTATGAATGGATGATTGCTGTCCACCAGGGACAGAATTAACATCACAGACCTCACTCTTCCCAGGAATGCAGCATTGGAATCAAAGCAAAGACGAAAGGCCGACATTTCCCGTTGCACACAAACCACTCCCCCATCTCCAAATGTTTGTGCCTAAGCCAATGTTTGCTGAACACGGATGGGGTGAAAGGAAAAATGGCCCTCCGCCAGTTCAATCAGTCCTAACAGAACAGGGGTCCTGTGAATAATGCGCCTGCCGGGGAGTGTTGCGAGATGACTCCACCTGGAAGCAGAGCTCACTCCGATGTTCCCGTTGGGAGCTACAGATGGGTGATGGCATTTCATTTTTTAAAAAATAACAACGCCACCACCAAATAAAAGTATCACAATTCCACCTAGAGTTTTCTTCCAGTTACTGCCCCTTCTAACTGCTGGAGCAGAACCGTACCAATAACAGGGCTCCAGCTGTGGGGAGAGGGCGGGGGGGTCAGGCAGCATGAAGCTGGGTGTGATACCACTGAGTGCTGCTGCCCCATGCTTTGGTGTTGCTTTTCCACCAAATACATGTAGAATCACAACATTACCGCGCTATCAACATACTGTCTTCCAACATCAGTGGCTATACATTTAGCACTTTCGGCAGAGAAGATTTAGGCAATTTCAGAAGAGCGTTAATGATCTATGGAAGCTGTCAAAGCACCACTTCATCAGAGAGCTGTTAGCAGAGCCACTGAGGATCCCTGAGGCTCTGAAATCCACTGATATTTTTGTAGCCTAGCGTGACAATGATCTTAGGAAAACCACAGACAGAGAGGCACTTGAGATACTGGTACTCCAGTTAGCAAAATCCTGCTCCAGGAGCTTTCACTCCAAACAAGTACGACAGGAACGGGCTGTGAAAGCATACCAGCAGAGCTTCAATGCTTAGACACAGAGGTGGGTCCATGCTACTCATCAAAAACCTGTTCCATCCCTCGGAGTCTCAATAACTCACCTGTGAGAAAGAACAGCTGAGGAAGGGGAGTCAGACATGAGTTATTTCAGCCGAGTCTGTCACCCTGCACGCTTCCCTCTCAATCAAGAGAATGTTTCCAAAGATGCGAAGAGGATCTACCCGTCCGTACAAAAAAAGGCTACAGTCTTAAGATCAAACCTCAGCCATTCTGCCTCACTTGCTGCAGCACCTGCTGCAGACTTTTGAAAGGCATTTTAAAATGCCTTGACAATAGCTAGGTGCTGCAAGAAGCACTGCATCCTGATTTTTCAGGACCGTCTAGATACAACTGCTTCCCTTGCACAGCATAACTCAAAAGCTGCTGTTTATTCTAGCAAACTCACTGGTGTATATGGAACTACACTGCAAGTCTGCGTTCGCCAGAGTGAGCCCGAACACATTACGAAGTTCCCCACTGTTCGCTGGAAGGAAGCTGGCTCTCATTGTTTCCATTGCTGGGGTAACACAGACAAGCGCTAACAATGAAAGCATCAATCAAACCAAGCCGAGTCTGCACAAGTCATATGGCAAATACAGAGGGATTTCAGACAATATAAACACCACGAGGTTCTCCAAGAAAATGGTATTTCCTGAAGATTAACACACAGAGGCAGTTTCACCAACCTGCCTTAAGCTTGATTTGGCTCCTGGAGTTTTGTATCCTTTTAGGAAATCGCAGATTTAGACATGGCTCATCAGAACTTTCACTAGAAACCCACAGCACCTGAGCCGACTTAAACCAATCACATGCTTCAATGCTAACAAACCAGTGAGTCCAAATGAGACCCGTGTAGAAGGAGGGATTCATTCATTTGTTAAACTTTGATTCATGTACCGTGTGGTTGACCTGAGAGGAGCCCAGAGGATTAATGAAAATCACATGCTGGGCGCTTTTCCTGATGCAGGATTTAGTCAGTTTTATTTCGGAATGCTCACTCTGCCATGGCTGCTCAGACAGCTCGGTTCAGAAGAGTATCTGCCTTCCAGGAGGCTCTCAAATTGAACGCTCGCAGATCCTAGAACAAAGCCAGCTCTAAACGCTTGTGCTTTGACAAACGTATCCTCGTGGCATACAGGTTTGGTAATCTACCATCTGTATAAAAATGCCACACACACAAAAAAATATCCAAATTTCCACTTTTGCTCTTATTGTTAGCCTATTGAGCCAACATTGCTTTTGTCTGTTTTGACCAGAAACCACAGGGTTATTTTTCTTAGAGAGATCCTTTAATGCAGATTATTTCAGAAACACTGTTCTAAAAATTTCTGGATTGTGGATTACCATCAAGTTCCACATTTTTTTCCCAGGTAACCATATCTTTACTATAAAATCTTTATTTTAAAAGGAGGTAATTGCAGTCCCCTTTTGTAGACCAGCAACAAAACACTTAGTATGGCCTTGCATACCAGCAGTGCCCTACAGAGCAGTTTGGGAATGCTGCTTTAAAGGGTTCAGATTGCAAACAGAGTTTCCATGCTGAGTACACTGCATTTGCACAGAATAAAAAGCAACAAGCATTCATCTCAGTTATTCTAACAGACAGAAATCTGATATATATATACACACACACAAAGTCCAGAAACAAACGGAGGGAAAACAGGAGAGACACTAAACACTTTAAGATTGAATGACCTATAGAAATAGTCATAACGGAATATCCACCATGCTTTTACACCTTAATAAGAAAACTGTCCATCAACTCCTGGAGAGCAGAGGAAGGGCAAAGAGCAGGATGGTGTCTCTCAGGTTGGACACATACTAGTCTGAACTCTGGTGCACAAGAAGGACGTGAGAAGGCACAGAGTCTTCTCTTGAAGAATTAACTTGTTTTACCGATTTGTTAGGAGAGTTAGAGGCCAGGGGAAAATTAATGAGTGGAAAGCAGCCAGGAAAAATCTAGTCCAGTTTATTTACTAGAAACAGCATGAAACAAACTATTCTATTGACCCTCCACTGCTTCTTGGTGAGATTTATTGTGAGCCATAAGCAAGTTCGACATGAGTCTTGGAAAAAAGCGTATGAATATAAGCACCAAATAAAATGAGCAGCCAAATTCCTGGCTACTCCATCTACTGACCTTAACATTTTTGCTCACTAAGGCCCTTTATTCCAAACAGCAGCTCTGAGAGAATCAAGACTGCCAGCTCAAATTTTCCCCAGAACTGCTAGGGACAAAGTTAATCCTCCTGGATTCTAGTTCTTGCAATGGTTTGGTCTGTTGTCATGTCCTGTTCAGTTGTTTGTTGAAACACATTACATCAGCCTGCTTTTAAATGTGATCTTTCCAGCTGAATATTGAAGAAAAGATCACAGAGTGTGAATTGTTTGAACGTACCAAGGCTGAGAAAATAGGAGGGTCACTTGCCCGCTCCTATGAAAAATTACCTAAATCTTGTGTGTGCCCTGAATAGAGGAAAAGGACTAGAGAGGAAAAGGACTAGAAGAGCTGGTCTGCTGTTGAACAGTTATCATCTTAGGTTTCCTTGACCTCTTCATTTTTTCTGATTTCTGCATGTTCTGTCTTTTCTAAAAGATGAAGGAATTCAGCATCTTTACTTAAATGTGCTTAAGAGCCATATATACTTTCATATAGCGATAGGAGAAGCTTTAACCGTGCTAAAGAAAAAGGCCTTGCATAAATACAAAGGTGTGATATTACCTGCTGGAGTTTGTTGAACACTGGGTTGCTCAGCTGTGTGGGAGTGTGTCTCCCTTTCTTCTGGCAAATTCTTTGCTGTAAATAAAAAGAAAAATAAATGCATTGGTCATAAAAATTGTTAATGAATTTCTAGAAAATGTTTGCATTTCCAGAGGTGGCATACTCAATTCACTGAGCTAGTACGCTGTACATGCTGAAAGCCCATGCGGAATCTCCAAAGAATGTTACATCTCATGGATGTCATTTTTATCTAGGACTATTCACTTCAGATAAAACGGTATCACTAATTTGCTCTGAAGCTCATTCTGATTGGTAAAAATGTATTCACGAGAACGGAAAACCAGTTATTCTGAGCTAAGCAGAAAGGCAGCTGCTCTTATAACTTAATCCCCTGTAGTATGAGCAGCAAAATAATACACAGGAGGTTTTGAATTGTCCTCTTTTCCCTACCACATGTATGTAATTACCATTTGCTTAGACGAGGATTTGTACTATTCTGCAACTAGATCGTAACAGAAAAGGGAACTGAATGAAACCTACAGGCAGAACATTGAGACATGGGCATCTGTTCTATCCTTGTATTATTCCTGCACGATGCTACTTCCATCTGGCAATGGTTCGGGTAAATCTGTCCATCCGATCCGCATACAGGCTCCCCATCGTAGCCACAGTCTCGCGAACACATACACTGCTCAAAATACTCATCCTCCAAGCAGCCAAAAATGTTATTGCATGGTCCAGAGTGAACAAAGCCTGAAAAGTGAACAAAAAAATCCAAAGCAATATTTTTGCATTGCATGGGGAAGGGGAAGATGGATTGGCAATTTTCTTCTACTTCTCTAAGCTTTCTGTTGAATTCCCTAAGGCTTCTCATGGGAATTTACAAATCTGGTAGAATAAAAAGCTCTCGAAAGAAAGTTGTCTTTCTGAAAGAATCATATTGCAGCAGATTCCAGATATAGGATAAAACAACTATTTTGTATGACATAGAGAACAGAAAGGAGCGTGTAGTTTCTGGGGAAAGTTATTCCTGTCACTGATGCATGATATTGTTCAATCTTCTTACAGTTAATTGTGGAACTCTTTTGCAAGGTATTTTAGAGAAAGAAAACCAAATGCATTTTAAAGAGTTTTTACCTTTATGTTTATTAACACATCTCACTTTGTGCAGAATTATACATTTATTTGCTTCAGAGGCCAGATATAAAGTCACTTTCATGACTGAAGAGCAGACTACATTGGTGTGTTTGGCTGTCCTAAGTTTAAGACTGCTATCCCACAAACCTTTGTAAAACTTCCACTAACACAGATAGTGAAACAGAGCGTTTTTCNAAATGTAATTTTGAAGTTCTGAACTCCTGGAAAGTTGTCTGTGGGCTCCGTTTTCCAAAAAAAATCTGCTTGGCTTTGGTGCAACTTACCAACCCATTGGCTAGCTGAGCTTTCCACCTCATTGCACGTTGGCCCATCACAGAGCTCCCGAGCCAAGGGACTGTTTTCGCTCACGTTGTAGAAACGAGTTGCTTCAAAAGCTGCAGGCCAGCAAGAAAGAGAAATCACAACCGAGCCTTATGCCTAGAGCTCTAATGCTGGCAAAAATCAAACGAAAACGGGCACCCACCTGGCTCATAGTAATCATACACTTTGATAGGAACAGGAGCTGTTTTCCCAACTATATGCTCTCTGAAAGCTTGAAACTTTACGCAGGTCATGCACTGGCTAGGAATCTGTATGAAATTATGTAAAAGACTCACTGTAACAAGAATTGCACTTTAAGTGAAGAAAGAGACAAATAAATGTAGCATGTGGCCTCTATGTAATACCCTTGGGGAGAATGAAGACACCTCCAATACAAGGTGTAGAGACAAAGATAATTAATAAAAGCCAAACAGGATAAATTAAAATACGTGATACTTTGCTGGCCTTTAAAGTGCATGCATGCCATGCAACAATGTCAGAAAGTCAAACCTGAAATTCCAGCAGTATCCTCCGGCGTACCTACCACCACTCCTGTCATCAGCCAGCTCGCTAACGCGACGAGCTAACTATTTACTGCTGATGGCAGAGCCAGGAGAGATCTCATCTTCCACGCTCAGGTACGTACTGTGAGATCTGAATTAGAGTGCATTTTTACTCCATCCTTTTACCAATGCTAGTTGTACCTGAAGGTGAGATTATTTTGAGGCAAAAACTAAGTGATATCTATCTAGAAATTCTATATGGGCTGAAGCGAATCACCTGCCTCTATTATGCTTCGGTTTGCAACCAAACCCACACCACCTGCCTGCCTCAGAAGAGGCTCAGGCAACTGGCCAGTTAACGCTGCGGGGTAATCCTCATCTGTGAGGCACCATCGACATCAATAGGCTGTATCTACGCCTCATCCACCGGCCGTTTGCCTTTCATTGAGAAACAACATATTTGTAAGAAACAAAGTCTTTACCTCATCAAAATAAAAAAGGACTTTTCTTCCATCCACTTCATATCTTTTTAATCCAATTTGCTTGTTCATCAGTAACTGGGGAACAAAAAAAAAAATAAATCAACAAGTTTCATCTCATTTTATAGAAAACAGTTCAAAATTAGAGAAGAAGAAAGATTTTAGACTGCTTAGAAAACTGATCACACACTAAAACCCCAAAATTTCTTCTGCTGGAAAAGGACGTTTCAGTAAGAGAAGGGGAAATGCAAAGAGGAACATGGTTGCTGTCACACAACTCACACAACTGAAGAAAAAGCCATGTGTGTTCTTTCCTGCGACATGATGAAGAATTCTTGCAAGGTGCACAATGCTGAGTGTTCTTCCTGGTCCCTGGTGCATTTATCTCCCTTGGACTATGCCTGACATATCATCCCTAATCTCATTGAACAGTTCCCAGATTGTTTTCAGTACCAAGGCTCGAGCAAGACCTCAGAGACCCCAAAACACTCCATAAAGTCTCTTATTTACAGTCCTTCAGACCGCCAGGGAATTATGCCCTGGATTGCAGCGGGTATTAAAGGTCCCCCTCTCCCACCAGCTGAAAAATCCAAAACATTCTTCTGCCAGGAAAATTAATCCTTACATTTGAAAAGAGCAGCCTTGAAAGACTTCAAGGCATCCTCCCTTTTGATGCATGGGGTCAGACCAGGCCTCCGCCACTCATCTTCTCTCCCTCCGAGGCCCAGAGATTTGTCATTTGCATTGTACCAGTCAGGCTCAGAGACCACCTCTTCTTCTGCTTTTTTATTTATTGGGACAATCTGCATATCTATGGAGTATGAGAACACAATCTGAGAGTACTTCCCACATCTGGGGTGCTACTGCCTCTGATCTGCCCCAGCCATGTGTAAGAGCGCCCTAGCTCATCCCCCCGTGCTGACTGCAGGTCTGGAGGTGTATCACCATCACGGTCTTCAGAGGAAAGTGCGAGAGCCCTCGTTTACGGAATTACTGCACCACTTCAAAGAATCTAGTAACTACCTCCCTGGTATGGAATGCTAATGAATCACCGCCAAAACATAAATGCTATCACCTGATATAATTCAACAAAATTTTATTTTAAAATTTCCAAAAGAGTTACTCCTGTGATTTTCCATATTTGGAATGCAAACATCTCAATATTGCAATGACTGACGTGCTGTATGTACTTGATCAGTCAATCAACTGTTACTGTTTTGAGAAATTGTATTCAGAACACATCTATCATGTGAAAAACATTTAATCCAGAAGCCGGGGAGGATGGTGTTCTGTGAAAAAGGACTCTTGTATTTTAATCCCAGTTTGGAGAGCAGAGTAAGGGCAGATACTTTAATTCTATTCTCCAAACCGTCCTATTACTTTAACCTCTCTGTCAGACAATCCCATTTGTGACATAGGCATAACATTTCCTTGTCTTTTTTTTTTTTTATTTAATGTTACTAAGTTATTTTGACATCTTAGAATGAAAACTCTGTGGAAAGGAGAACAAAGCATTATTATGATTATGTATTAGAAAGAATGACATGAAGCAAAAAGCATTTCTACTGAAATTTGCCCAAACCTGCTACCAACAGCTTTTACTGTGAATTTCTTCCGCGTAGTGTTTCTAGTTGTAAAACCCTGCACACAGCTTCCTGCTATTACTGTAACAAGCAAAGGAACATGTGTTTAAGTCCCACACAATATGGAAAGGGCCAATTTAATTTGTCCTTATAATTTTAGGGGCCTGATGGTGGCTGTTATTACTCAGCAGTAGATGGCTGCAGACAGTCCTTTTATGAGGGCTTGGAGAGGCTGGCGCCACCGGGAAATGCTCAGCTCAGCTAAAGTTGCATTTTTCTGGTGAAGCTTGATATATACCAGCCTGTGGTGACCTCCTGACCTTGTCGACACCCAGCATTATTAGAAGGATTTGTGGCTGCACAGCCAGGGGGGCTGCCCTGGACGTGCAACAGAGCATTCATTAACCATCACTGCCCCGGAGCTGCGCGTGGGTCCGCTCTGCGCACACTGCTCCCTTGTGAGGGCAAACAACACACGAGGAAATCTGATTTACAGCTCTGCCCCTCCGCACCAGGAGGAGAGGGAAACGGCCAGGGTAACAAGAAAATGCAGTGGTGTGAATGACAGGACTTGCCCCTACTGAAGACAGTGTCCGAAATACAAGACAAAACTAGTGCTGGGTTGTCAGCAGAAGAATTTCTGTTTTGTCAGCATGATTTGGATACACATTTGATAGCCATGAATAGGGGCCATATCTGCATCTTCACTGCCTACCTATATATATGCTTGAGCTTTGTCCCTAACATTTCATTTTCACAGATGCAAAGGGTTTCTGCAATAAGAAAGATGGAATTCAGCTCTTCAAGGGGAACATTGCCCCTTGAAGATGCAATATCCTTCCCAATTTAGCAAAAATCTCCTACTGTCCAAAGGAAGTAATTCTGTTCTGGTTATGGAAATGGATTGCCCAGTACTGAATCCCAAGTGCAGAATCCTCTCTCCAAATCAAGGCACCTACTACTCAGTCTTTTGCCCAAAGAACTTTCAAAACATTGGGTTTTGAACCAGCTCTTTTGTATCTGACAAGCACTGAAGAGGTACGCACTGCCTGAAGTACCTGACATCCTTCTGAGATTTGCAAGGACTTAACTCAGATCAGCTCTGTGCTGCAGGAGCTCAGCCTTCCCAGTTAAGGACAAGAATCAGCTCCTTTTCCCATTAAGACAGAGGGAGAATAGAAAACAAATCACCTGCTGTTCTATGCCCAGAGACCCTAACAGATGGGCTCCACTGGGACTCTGTTGCTTCTCTACCCACAGAGGTAGGAACACGAGATTCAGGCAGGCAACAAGATGCCACAAGGGAAAGCACAACCTCCTCATCTGCTTAGTGCTAGAGAAAGCCTCATGTGCTGGAGAGCTCATTCAGCATTGGGAAAATAACTCTTGTGCAGTGTAGCAGGACAGCTTGCTTTTACCCTCTGGCTGCTTCCACACAGGCCAGGCTCAGGGATATGACAGAACACGTATGAAGCTGTCCCACGCTACTTCCCAGACACTGATGCATCTATCTGACACAAGCAGTGTGGGTAAATCTCCCTGTTTCTCTGCTCTAGTTTCCTCGTGCCCAGTGTTGTTTCTGCTGTAGGAGTGCTGACCAGCACCTGGTCCAGGAACTAGCAGTGCTGAGGTACCAGCACGGCAGCGCTGAACGCGATAGAAGAATTCCTGAAGCCATGAGAAACCAAACATCGGAGGCAGGCTGGTGTCACAGAGCTCAAGGATTATGGCAACACGCTAGAAGACAAGAGAGCATAAGAGGTACTGCAAACAAAAGTGTTTTGAAACATTACGTAGCTAGTTCGTTGGGGAAGCAGAATCAGAATGTCCTTGCAGAGTCTATATCCTAACATTAATCACATAGTCACAATTGTCTTCAGTGTTTCCTCTACTTAGAACATGTACAACATGCCCTGAACACAGGTTAGTGTAAACCATCAGGCACAGCACAGGAGCAGATTGCTGCATGTAGCGACCTTTTAGTAGGAACTAAATACAAAATAAGCGTGTTTGGTTTACATCTGGGATCTCCGCCTGGCCCAGCCACGTAAACAAGCTGCATAGTAGAACACAGCTGCCTCAGCTAAAAGGAGAAAGTTCGGGGACTGAGATGACAGAACCTACGCAGTCCCTTCTAACACATGAGCTTATGGGACCTTCTCAGGACTCTCAGCCGAGAAACTCCTAACTCTGTCCCTTGCGGAAGCCAGTAAAGGAGATACTCACTTAGTGCAGCCTGGACAATGGGAGCTCCTATGCCTGTCATTTCTTCCGTTTCAGGAAAAATAAGGAATACAGAGATTTGTTACTTGACCTAACAATTTTTCTGTTCTTCTGAAATGAAAACCCCTTTGCACTCTTTGTTTCAACTCTTTCCCTCCCTTTATTCCTCCTTTTCCTCTGCTGATAAAACATTCCATGGGTTTAACACCACAAAGATATCTCGTTCTCCTCTTGTCCCATTTTGAGTTCTCTGGTCCTAAGCCAGGTTTCCATCTGTATTTTTTCTGCCATTATTTACATAAATTAGTATGAAAGATAACTTATTTGAAAGCAGTGCAAACAACCGTCACTCTAGCACCTTCAGCAGGAGGAGATAAAATAGTAAGCAAACCCACTAGAGGCCCCCTCACCTAATACTGGACACCTCCCACTGGTGGTCTTGCCTCATCTGAATAGCCATATTCATTTTGTTGCACCATTTGTTGCATGTGAGAGAGAATATCACACTCATTGGTCAATGGGCAAACAAGAATCAATACATTTTACATGCACGCATTTGAAAACAGAATTCTCAACAAGCAGCCAGTGAACAGATATAAACTAACTTTGGTATTTCTTTTTACAGGAATAGTTTCATATCTGATCATCATGTGAACATACACATCTCTGTACAAAAATATTCCAGCACAGCCCCCCAATGCTGAAAGGATGCAATTCTCTTCTCAGGGACTAATACATAAGTTTCTGTGGCTTCAGTGACAGCCCAGGAGACTGTCTGACAGCAGCTTTTGACATGGACTGCAAGCCCCTGAAGAGGAACATATTGGTCTCATTTTCCCCAAGAAAATGCAACGGTGTTTACATTATAAATTCGCCAAATCAAGTGAAATCCTAGAGAAGAAAAAGCAACGTGTGCTTTTCCTTGAATTAGAATGTCAAATTAAACAGCCTGGTCTTCACTATGATTCTACTTTAAAATTCTTTCCCCAAATCCCCCCCCAGTATAACAATGATAAACTTATTAACAGAAGAGATCTTTTGGAAGCAAAATACTTTTTAGCTCTTTACCAGTTCTCAAGGATGCAGGGATTTTACACCTCTTTAAGTTACATAGTCCTTAAAAACTCTATTTGCAGCATAAAAAACACCAGTGAATACACTGTAGTGCTTCCACAAAATATAAAGCAAAGCTAAAGCTTACAGTTCACCTCCCCTAGAGGGCTGGCTGGGTAAGAGGCACATTCTGTCCACCTCAGTTTGGCTTGCAATAAACATGATGTTCTCCCAGAAGAAAAAAAAAAAAAAAAAAAAAGGCAAAAAATTCCAAGACACAGAGCCTCCAAAGAAATGGAATCCAGATGTTGGAGATAACACAGCCCACTAAGAAGCCATAAACAGCTCCTGTTAGAGCACATTTTCACTTCAGCATTTCCAAATGGGTCTCATTTAATTACTGTGCACTGTGCTCAGTAATAAACCTTCAGTTGGCCATGTTCGGTAAATTTGTTAATCTTGTTCGGAACATCTGTTTACTCATTTCAGACAAATATTTTTTTTGACAAGGGAAATCTCCTGCCCCCCTCAATTTTAATTGCATCTTTTTGGACCGTGCTGTAACATTCAATGGCATTTGCTTCCTATTGCTCCCCAAAGGGAATCCCTGCCAATTAGAGCGCCAGGTCCTGGCCCAAGATCATGCCTTGCACTCTTGTTACATCTTACCTGCTCCAGGCTCTCAATATCTGCACGAAACCCTGAGAACAGCGGCACTTCCAAGACAGCCATGTTAGAAGATCCGGAGTGCAGCCATCTTCCCATGAGAACAAAAAGAGAAAAAGAATGAGAACAAACTCAGGATCCAAGATAACAAATGGTACACGGACAACTCAGGATGGAGAACAACTGAAACAAACTTCAGAGGAAAAAAATACTAAATGGATCTACTCTTCTTTGAAGGACTTGTTGAAAGCCACTGTCTACTTGGGTTTACAAAATCGTCTTTTCTGCTGTCATTCAACAAAAATTAAGCACAACTCACAGAGGGCAGAGATGTAGGCGATGTCCAGGCAAATGGAGGCAGAAAAGCAGAAGGATGGATGGAGTCTCCTGTGGGGCTAGCTGCCTTATTTTTCAATTAATCACTGAGAAAATGCACTTGGTAAAAGGAAATAACCCCTTGGAGTAGAAGAAACTTCTGTTCTTTCCTAAGTGGAGGGCTGTAAATGGGTTGTGGTGTAAGAGGAATGTTACTTCCCAATACCAGGCAGAGTCATTTAACCCTGGGGTTTTGTAAATGGCCATTTCCCTCCAGCATCTAATTGACACTGAGAAAAGTATCTTTGCTAATGAGTCAGCAAACTCGCTCTCTAGTTACTAGTGTGAGAGAATTCACTGCCTATATTGTCCTCTATAATATCAATGAAGACTCCAAAAACCCACTGAAATTCAGAGTTGTTACTGTTGAAGCATGCATTTAAAAAAGAAAAAATCCCCCCAAAACACAGGAAGGGGTGGAGGGAAAGTTTATTTGGGCCATTGCAAAAGATTTCAATTTCTTGCAGCGTGGCAGAACAGTCAATGTTATAACAAAGCAGCTCCTGCTAATTCCAGAACAACGCTCCTTTTCTCTGCGTTCCCATATAGTCAGCTCTAAACTATCCCTCCTTGGCAGCTTACCTGTTTGCTGTTTAGTTGCACCACAAGGACAGTGAGCATGGGCCCAGGAGGGCTTATTAGCTCATGCCCAGCACTGAGAAAACACAGCACGCGGCTTCCAGGACCAAACTTGCCAGATCTGAACTGGCTCCTGCAGGACTGCTTGGAGGGCTCTGTATGGAGACCTGCAGAGCTCAGGTGGGCGTGCGAGTGCTGAAGCCCTGCACGGAGCCAGCCTGGGTGTAACGCCACAGCCAAGCTCATTCGCCCACAGTAGCATGAGATACTCTCTGGACAGATCCAGTTGGCTCTGTGTAAGACACGTCAGGGCTGACAGTCCCAGAGACATTAAGCCTTGTTAATATCGATCTAACTCCGTGCACCATACTCTAAAAAAATCCTATAGTATCCCTTTACCTGCATTTTTCTCATTTTCTCTCATATCACAGCCCTCTGTTTCCCACACTGTTTTCTCCCTAACTCCTCGAAAGTGCCCCAACAACTTCACTGCACGTGACAACACTTAAAAAAATTACATTCTGAAGAATACCCCCAGCTCAACATGTTTCAGTTGTCATCCTTAGATGCGCTCCTCTATTCACATTGCCTAAGATGATGAAGGAGTTAAAAGAGCATCATTACAGGAAGAAGGGGAGGAAAGGGAAGATTTCATTTGCTTTTGTTTTCTTTCCAAGCAATCAATCTCCTTGGACTGGGCTTCCTCTCAAATTTCTGTCTTTGCTCCAGCAATTCCCAGGGCAGAAGTTTCAGAAATAACAACAGAAAGGTTGTGTTGATGCAGGGCAGCCTTAGTTACAGGCATCTTCAGGGGACTGACAAGACTTTATAAGCCTACCTCCCCAGTACAAGCTGCAGTGCTTAGGCAGGGGCAGAAGAGGTGATACTGTGTTATATCCAACCCTAGGCAAACTTTTGGATGATGAGTTTGAGTTGCTCGTCACTGGCTGTTGTTACTGGAGGGAAGAAGAATTCAACTAGGCTGAAAAATGCCTGGCCCAGGATTTCACAGGCTTGTGGCAAAGCATCTGCCAGCGACATGGCCACACGAGCAAGGGGAAAGCATGTTAACAGAGATAACAGGGTCTCATCTTTGCCTGGAGTCACTGCAACTGTTTTCAGGACTGTAGTCACTGTATGGTGTTGCCTCTGCAGGAAGGAAGGAGACAGAAACTGATAGAGGAGCGAAAGTTTTCCATTTCCATGAATTACATCTGAGCTGTTCACTTGACTTGTTCTGCTTGAGTTCAGTGAAGCTGTAGCCCCACCACCTGCCACGCTCCTGGTCACAGATATGCAGAATAGTTACGGAATTCCTGGGAATGGTTTCTTCTGTTATACAGTAGGATGCTGCAAGCCCTCATTATTTACTTTGGTTGTGGCTTTCCCTCTTTGGGGCCAACTTTCCAACAACCTCTTTAAAAACCAAAACATTTTGTAAAGAGATCAGCAACTCCCGATAACTGCAGCAGTACTGACTGTTTAAGCAAAACATGTAAGTGGATTGGATGCAGGTCAGAAACTCTTCTTGCTGCTGTTTGTCTATAGGCAAGCCCTTTTCTCTTAAGTTTCTCAATCTGTAAAATGAGACAGAACTGCTAATGTCTTTGCAAAGTGCTTTGAGAGCTAGGAAGGAAACTTCTGGAGCTTTAGTATCATCCCATCTTTAGAAATTATTTTAAATTTCTTTATGCAGAATAAGGATATAAGCAATGAGCCTTAGAGAGCTTAGTAACAAATAACTAACTAGCATATATTGTGCCTTTTAGCATAGATTCCAAATTCATACCATGGCAACAAGCATCTTCTGATAGGTTTCTGGTACCCAAAACTGAAGAACAAGCAACTCAAACATAAATATTGACATGACATTAATAAAACTGTTGACACAATTAAGATATGAGNTAACGTCATGTCAATAATATTTATAAAACTGTTGACACAATTAAGATATGAGTTAAGCAGTTGAAATTACCTAGCTCTTTTAGGCTTTTAAGAAAAGCCTGTTATTGAAGAGCTAAAAAATAATCCAGAACTTTTTCTTTTCCACCTGATACAAGCAAATGACATTCAATTTGTCTTCTTCATGTTTTGGAGAGGGAATAATGAAACTTAATAATAAAAACCCAAGGTGTTGCCCTCTTTGTAAATTTTGCTCTTGTTTCTCTGTCTTTGACATATACTTGGCACTAAAATTATTAATGCCAGCAGACAATGCTCGTGAATGTTCATGCGATAACTCTGTCCTACAACCCACAATTTCACATTCTGCACGTGAGGTGCTTCTATCTTACACTGTTTGAGATACGGACAGTGCAGCAAGAAAGAATCTGGTATTTTTCCTGTATCAACGAATATATCAGTACAGATGTGCTGATCAGCAAACTAGATGGTCTCTGAGAAACAGGCAGGACATGATGCAGACTGGGCATTTCCTACCTAGTGCATGTCTCCAGTATGACCTTGTATTCCTGATGGTCCTGATCTGAAGCTGGGTCATCATCATCCACCAGTGCCCTCTCTCTGTGCAAGGCTTCAGAGCGATTCTCATCTGGAGAGACAGACCGCAGGAGATTTGGAGCTTGAAGATGCTGCTCTGACTTTGGCTCTTTCAGGTTAACCAGGAGCTGGAAGGCTGGTTTGGCAATAGGATCAGGTACATTGTAAGTGACATCAATCTGCAGCAGAAAGGGGGAAAAACAAAACAAAACAAATCAAATCAGAGCAGTTTATTAGACCCCAACATTTCATAGTATCTAAAATGTTCCCCAAAGACCAGCATAAACACCGGATCTCTTCAGGGAGAGGTAATGGCTAGCACAGAGGCAATAAAGGCCTTATAAGAAGTTATATACAGGTAAAGCTATACCAGTGCAGAATCACCCTAGTACAATCACATTTACTTCTATGAATTAAAGCAACACCATCTTATATAATTACTTTGAGAAAAATTCAAAATGTAACTCCCCCCTCATAGCAAACTGGGATTTAAAAAGTGGCAAATAGACTGCAAGTTTAGAGATCACCTGCTCACATACTTTCTCCAGCCCGATGGCAACTTTACCTGCATCAGACAGCAGCCTTCACCTTTGGCGCTCACAAACAGCCCCGTTGGAATACTGGGGATCTGGGGAGAATCCACAGTTAAGACACAGACAAGACATGACACTCAGAACTGAAACAAATATCAATTTTAGCTTTATTCTGTCCGAAATATCTTTCCAGTTATAAAGGAGACTGCAGAAGTGAAGTGTCTTACAGTGGCTTACTGTTTTCAGCCACCTGCATTTAACAACAGCAGAAAAAAGCAGCCGCACAAAATAAGCATGAGGCATTAGTTATGGTGAAAAATGCCTTTAACTTTGAGTGCTGCCTCCTTCACTTCAGAACCCAGCCATAAAACCCCAGAAAGTCCCAAGACCTCAGTGTTTAACTTGTGCTTTTACCATTACTGAACTTATCTGAGCTGTCATTCAGAACCCAGCTCACATGGATCACACTAAAAATTTGGCTACATAAACACAAAACCACCTACCACTGCAGTCTGGAGGACTTTTTTATTCATCTTGTTAAGCTCAAATGTCTCTTGGTAGTCTAGATTAGTAGAAGCCAAGGAAATGGTAAGATTGACTCCTCCAACATAAGAAAGGATAGCATATTCAGCAAGAGCCTGCAGGGCTACACATGTGTCCTAGGGATCAGAAGATGGAGAGATCAGAATTGTGAACAATACAAGAATGTAGTAAACTTATAAACGAGCACTGTGCTGTACAGTCATCAGCTTATGGTAGCAGAATCTTCTTTATTAATTCAGACAGCAAAAGAAATATCAGGTTTTGTTCACTTTTACTGTCAAAGACATCTGTAAGGACAAAGTCTAGGTTCCTTCCAAATTATCAGTCCAAGAAGGAAGCAGTAAAGAGCACTGGGAAGTTATTCTTCTTACCAGGACACAGTTAGTTTCTGTCTAGACTCTAGATGGAAACTCTGCATTGATCATTCCTAAATCAGTTGATCATGCATACATTGAAGCTACCTTTTTTGGAGGCAGCCCACCTGAGTAGATGAGAATCCTCCAAGTGCATTCCTCTGCTGTGAAAGCCATTTTACTACTGGGAGTGCAGAGGCCACGTCTCCTAGGAGTGTGTACGTCAAAAGGGCATAAGATGTCATTTCCACTTCTGCAGAAACAACTGAAAGGGGGGGATGTTAAAAAAAATCAGAATACCATTTAGAAGTGAGAATCTGGGCAGGTGTAGAGACAGTTCTATGAATATTCATTAACTAAATTAAGAGTCTGTAGAGGTAAACACAGGATGAGAAAAATGAAGTTAAAAGATATCTGCACACAAGATGCATCATCTTCCAAAGATATCTCTGCTTCCGACACAAGCCCATTCCTTCACACAATAGATAACCTTCTTTCTACTTGATTGTATTCCATAAGTAATTTCTCTCCTACTCCAGTTCTACTTTGCTGCTGCCTATACTGTATTCCTGTCCTAGAGATTTTCATACAATATCCAGCTGGAGCCTCCCTAAACATTGGTGCACCTACATCATATTAGAAGCATCAATGGCTTTAAGTGACTTGAAAATTACAGCATCATTCACTGTTGTTGTGGCTTTGATCGTTAAAGTCCAGGAAATCAGCTGAAATGCCAGTGACTGCTGGGTCCATTTGAAAATACAAAGCTACACAGCTCTAAAATTAAGTGTATTTGACTTCTCTCAGGTTTCCATTTCAAATTACTCTTCCTTGATGGAATCCCATATGGCTCTCACTCTTCTGTATCACTCCCTGTCTTTATAAAATTGGAGTGAAAAATGGTGAGATAGCTGGGCTCAAAAGCCAGTCCTGTCTGACCACATCTAGCTCTGTCTCTCATTTGCACTTAACCAGCTCTTTCAGCATAACATTACCTGCCTTTTATGAGCTTTCATTTCATCCAGACCCTGCCCTGACCGACTGCCATTTTCAGGAAAAAAAAAAAAGGAAAAAAAAGGAAAAAAAACCACACTGAGGGAATTTTTTAAAGTATATTATATAAACAGTTCACTAGAAGACATGCAAGTCAAGTGGCCTGTTGTTGTAGCCCATTCCCTTATCTCTGTCTTTGCAGTACAGGTACCTGATTGAGACAGACCATCATTAAATCCCATGAAGGTGTCTTCATCAGTAACAAGAGTTCCCGTCAAGCTCCAGTGTGTAAAGCCATCTAGAAAAATAGCACAGTGGAATATGTACGTTATTACAGCAGGACTGCAGCTAAGCCTCTGTATATGGGAAGAATCGAGTTCTACTTTTGCATTGACTCAACAAAGAGATTCATGCCCTGAACTGCACTGTCCCTCCTTTTAGACAAGCATCCCCTGGGCAAGAGACTCCCTTTGCCGTTACAAAGATCGTTCAATGTGACAAATAAGGTAATACTTGGATTTTGGACTAAAATACACCACCAGGGAATGTGACGTGTTACAAGGCAAACTGTCGTATGGACAGGAAAGGCACTGCAGAGCCTCTGGCACACTTGCCTGCCTTCAGTATCAGCTGCAAGTGTGGAACTAAGGTTCTCAGCCCTCTCTACAGAGAATCAGGAAAACTCTTGCCTTATGGAGTCAAACTGTGCCATGAGGAAGACCTCCTCTCACAGGTTCTACCCTCTCCAGTGACTCAAATACATCATTCCAGTTTCAAGGGCTATTTGCTTGTTCCTGTGAGAGGATTGCCAGTTCAGGGACTTGCCGGATTGGACCCAGGAGCACAGTACCTTGTGTAATAGCCATGCTGTTCATTTTCCGCAGCGTCACAGCAGCAGAGGGACTGTGCAGCAGTGTCAGGGCATATGCAATCAAGGCAGTAGTGTAGGGGTCTTCTGCTGAATACACGTTGGACTCTAAGAAGTGTTTTGCTTTGTCAACAGCTGTTCTTTCTTCCTATATTTAGGGGAAAGAGCCCAGACATATTACCAGCCTCTGTATCTCTGAAGTTAGAATCGCTTTACTTCTCATTACTTCATGTCCATTTAAAAAGAAACAAGAAACTAGGAAAGATGCATTTTGCTCTCTGCAGAATGACACTAACATTTCCCTAAGAAAAGCCATGCATCACAAATTCAAAAAAAGGAGCAAATAGCATAGCAAGAATGATCTAGACTAACACGGAGACACATTTACTCCCGCCTAAAGCTGAAGAAATTCCATGCCCCTGCAAGGCAGCAGATGAACAGAGCAGAAGCGAGCTCTCTACTGTATGTTTGATTGTGTTCCTGACACTCCGGAGCGTCTAGCAGACGCCAGAGGATAATAAAGGCCAAGGTTCCCAGGGGTCCCTGCAGCCAACAAACATGTTTTATTAACTCCCTCAATGACCTCACCATGTAGGAACGTGGCTCTGATAATTTATAGAAACAATTTAATTGGACTTGATGTAATTTGGTTTCCTTTGATTTCCCTGTGGCACTAACCTTCCCCTTCCTCATTTCCTAGCTAAGATCATTAGTAACACTTGCAAATCTCCTCTAGGAAAACCATTAGATCCACATAAACTGCACTTCCAGCAAATAAAAATGCTGGGGCTGTCCTGACACACAGCAGCCCAGAGAGAGCATCACATCACTTCTCAGGGGAGGGACGCTGCTGACAGGGATGCGGAAAGTTACTCTGCGAGCACTGGAAGATTTTCCAATTTTTCTTTTTTTAATTTTTTCATAAGGTTGAATGCCCTCCACTCCAACAAGAACTGGGGGTTAGGAGGTATCTGCTTGCAGCAGCAGCAGCGTGGTCTCACTCATCAAGCTCTACAGGGATGCCAGCAGAAGTGCTGAGATTATCACAGAGTTTCTGAATAGATACTTGCCGTTTGCACTGGCTGTTTCAAAGTCTCCATAAACTCACTGGCATTTGCCTGAATGAGCAATCCTTGTGTCTGAGTATCCTCAGACAAGGCATGCTGCAACACCCACCACACCTCCTGTTTTAATCCTTCAGTTCTACCTGTACAGACCTACTCGCCCACCACCACTCTTTCCCTTGGCTGTTGAAGAGCAAGGGATATTCATGACTTGCTCAGCACATCTGCAAGTGGACATTTTCCCAAGGCACATTTAGTGGGAATGTTTAACTATGATGTTATCTGAGCATCTCCATTCTAGTGAAATTGCACGCAGGCAAAAATACAACAGGAGAGGGGCACTGTTTTTACCACGAGTTTTAAGAAGGAATCTCTAAAATGCCAGTTGTACTGGAAGTGATTTTTTTTTTCTTCTACTTCAAAATTTATGCAGTGTAATTGCACGTTCCTACGTAGCTATTCTTTTTTCTTTAGTGTTCCTGTTCTGTCTCATTACAAAGAAGAGAAACATTTTTCTCCAGAGTTCTCAATCTAGCACATTACAGGAGTGCAGCTCTCCAGAGATACTGTAATCTAACAGCAGTAGCATTTTGGCCACTGTAGCAAAGGCAGACTGCAAAAGTTTTCTGGATCCCCAAAGCCTACACAGCCCTAGTTAAACCGCTGTTAGCACTAAGCTAGCTAGTTAAAGTTTTTTTGAGTATATACAGGGGCAAGTTACCAGTATCTGCAAAGGCTGCAATCACACCTTGAAATTACAAGGCAGAAAACATTTTTTTGCAGCCGTTTCTGGGAGAGGTTGGGGGATGGGGGTGCAGGGAAGAGTTTTGCTCTGGTAGAATTATCCTTGAGCTGATGGTTGAAGGATGGGAGATCACCTTGAATAACTCCAGAACAGATTCCTTAACTTTAGAATAATCTCAAGGCTTTCCAACAGCCACTGTTACCTGCATGCTATCATTCCAGTGAGCACAGAGCCTTTGAAAGTTAACAGTAGTAAAATCAAGTTTAAAAAAAAATAGATTTTTTAGAATATGTAGAACATGAGAATTATTTTAACTAAGTTTTTGTTACCTCAGAAGTTACACCTGTTTCCAGAAGAGATGCAACCACATAAGCTGTCAGGGAGATCTTACCATGGATTCCACCCTGGAGGGCAACAAACACAAACCACTGGATGAAAACTACAGAAAAGGACGCTACATAAAAAGACTCTTGAAGCAAGACAAAGAATATGTTATAACTGTAAGAGAAGCTGTGGCTTCATAGAACTTTTTTTCCTTTGCACATAAGGAGTACAAAATTTAGGAGCCCAAGCACATAGCTTCGTTCTCTAGCAGTAGCCTGAGAAACACTCAGTGCACGTAACTTCACACTCCGAGACTTGACTCGGAAGTGTTTTGCAAGACTTGACATCTTGCTTTCCGTTCTCATGGGGCAGCACATAGATATGTTCTCATAAACTTTTTTTTACTGAAATTCTCCTGGTTCTTCCTGTACTCTTCTAGCAGTTCAAGTGCAATATTCATATTAGGCATACAGAAACGGCATCATTTCATGCTTTGATAATAACTTTAAAAATGCACTTATTGCATAATTTTGAGTCTGTTAGTTTTTACCTGAATGTCCTTATTTAGTATCCTACCCATAGCAGGAAAAGAACCATCTTCTTTCTGATGCTGGATGATCCAGTCTTTGGCAGCTGTTAGTTCTTTCGGGTCAATGAAAATAAACCCACGAGACTGTGCAAAGGACTTGAGGACAAAAGCTGTTAGCCTGTAAATATGAATTTATCATCTTTACTAAGAAAACAAATTCAGAATAACGTATCAGTGAGGGGAAAACAACATTCTTAGAAAGCACAAACTGTAAAAATGTCATTGGGGAAACACTAAGTATTGCTAAAAATATTAATGGTACATAAAAGCACCTGAACACTGTCCAAACTTCTGGATAAGAGCAGGATTAAGGGTCAAAAAATTAAATTGAAAAGTCTAACTGGAAGATATATTTGTCTTAGTTATGACACACTCTGAAATTCAGTTCCCTTTTGTAGGTGCTTATGTGCTACCCAAATTATTAAAGCTTTAAAATTAAGAATCAATAACCTTATAAATATAAAATTATTTGTAAAGAAGAGAGGAGCAAATTTTCCAATTTTGTTACTGTCTTAACTAAAACAAAAGAGAAATCCAGCCCCATTGCTAAAGTCTGAGGCTGTGTTAGACTTTATACAGAATTAAGACTTAAGAAAGCAACAGAAGTGTTTTTGGAATTCTAAACCTCTGACATGCAACAAGTGCGAACTCTGGCCAGCTGTGGGAGATTGAATCATTCATTTTACGAGCCTCCGAGGAATGGGAGGGTAGAAAGCATGCTGCCTGGCAGGGGATTTTTCAAGTGTTAAGTAATTCTGTGTCACCGTATCTTACATCCAGGGACTGGGAGATGCCAGATCTGAGATAAAAGTTTACTATCTTAGAAACAGTGAGGCAGCAGCATCATAGTAGTGGTACTTCCCCTCAGATGAGTTCATGAACAAGATGAGTTTAAAGCAAAATACAGAGCAGATGGAGAAGCCAAATGACAGCAGAAACAAATGAATGAAGACAAGAATCTACTACATCTGAGACATTGTAGTCAACTAACACGCTAATGTGATGTAACGTACAACCTTAAAGGCCACGGTTTCCTAAGGGGCACATTAGTGAGATGAGCTGATTTCTCAGTTTCATAATTCCTGGTTCTCATATTGTTTGACACTGAAAGGTCCTGCACTTCAATTCTCAGGGCATAAATCCATACCATTCCGTTTCATCCAGGGGGATATAAAGCACTTTGGAGAAAGACTTTAGGTTTTTTGGGGTTGTTTTCGGTGGTTTTTTTTTTTCTACCCTGGTAGAAGCCTCCGCCACTTCTAGAGACAGCAAGTTTCTCTGTACAAGCTTCAGGTGAAGCTCCATTCCCTAGTGGAATTAGGTGCTTAAATGCCCCAAACATTGCTACTCCAATTACAGTAGACCAAAAATGATGCTTAACTATAGTTTCTGTGCCTAAAGCCTTGACATATTAGTAGATGTGACTACCTTAGCTGCCCCTGAGTCTTGAAACGATTGTAATACACCTACTAGAGTAGTATGAACACTCAGCAGCATTGAAACAGTAAGCCTATAGTCATTAAGTATTATTTCTATTCTCCACTGTGTGCGATACCATGATGGAAGCTGGAAAATTACTCTTCTTTCCTTGCCAATTGTGTATTTTTCCCATTTAGCAAACACTGAATTTTCTAACTCTGTTTTAAATAGCAACTCACCACATACTCCCCGAGGAATCCCTCTCGCCAAAAGCACTGTATGAACCATCTTGTCTCTTGTAGGTCAGCTGGCGCTGGTAGCCTGGAAGTCACAAAAGAATTGGGGGAGTCCAAAATGCTCACACAGAGAAAAAACAGTATTTAAAGTGAATGAAGACTCAGACCATCTGGCACTAGTGTAAGGGATTCTGCTGCCCGAGGCAACCTCTCACTTTGCTGTGCGTGATAGAGCCAGCTCTGTGTACGTACGCTGCAGCTTATTCAGAAATCCATTCAGACTAGCATCTGTAAGACCACAGTTCCTGCATTCTAGCCAGTAGAAATGTTAAAATTTTGAAATCTGAAAAGATGCATTATTAAAAGAAAGATTTTTACTTAAGCATACAGCCATTCTCCTTCTGTTTTACTGAAAGCACCACACAGATGAAAATTTTTTTCCTTTAATGATACAACTGGATTCAGACTTTTCTCCGAAGCTGTTGCTTGGGGCAACTTAATGTAACATGACAACAACAACTGTGATCTTAATGTATATGAACACTTAACTAGCTACTAGGGCTGTCTTGTAAGGCTCATTTTAGACAACAATTATTAACAAGTTGAATGCTGAAGATAAGAACTCTCTACGGGAATGTCTTTTGAGATCAAAAAGAAAGACAGCAAAGTGCTTTTCCTATTAGGAAAAGAATTTGCTTCTCAAACCTGTTTGTCTTATAACTGTGAACTGCCCACCTTAATAAAGCACTCTGAGCCTGTCTATTGAGGAATACAGAATACATACTTCAATAAAGCTCTTAAATGACCATTGGGATCAAACCCTGCAGAATGGCTATTTCTGATACGGAGATGTGTCAAACCTGTGAGAAGACCACGTCAAAGACATTTAGTGTCTGCTTAATTCTCTGATACATGGATAGACATTTTATTCCATGATGCACGACATTTTTATGGGAATGGATTACTTTTTCATTTCCGGAGGCGAAGTTTCTTTGTTGACCTCTCCAGATACAGGCAGCTCCACAATCCCCGAGTAAGGGCTGCCCATGACTCCTACGTTTTTCCTGTTGCTCTACAGCCTTCTAATGCTCATAGGGAATGGTGCTAGAACGGTTTGAAAAATGGGAGGAACAAAACCCTAGAGATTAATGATGCTTTTGTAGTAAAAAAGTCTTTGTCTAGGGGTTGTGGGTTACATACAAGTATGTGGCAGAAAGCATAAGTAACAGTATTATTTTTTTTCTTCCTCCAAACAATTGGTATTACATTAAATTAGATTGATTTCTTCTACATAGGCCTCAGATATAATTTACTACTGAGCACTTCCTCCTTAAATTATTCTTAAGTCTTCATTTCCAGTGTGTTAGAGGGACAAATGAAGTACTCGTATTTTTATATCAGTCTTATAATTTTCTCTGTTCTTTTATCCAAATGTTCATTTTGCGTTGACTTATGCTTCATTGCTCTTACATTTATTCTTTGCTTGCTAGGTTGCTAGTGGCACAGACTTTGTCTTGCTTGCTCTTCTGAAATCTTCTGGTTTCTAAGCACTCCCCTAGATGCTCGGACTCCCTGGATAGGTTCACTTTTCTAGTTTTCACCTGTTCACCTGCTTTTGTAGAACTGCATTGTGGGAAAGTAGAAAAATTACTGACTAGTTTAGCTCAGGCCACTTCTAAAGATTAGGGAATATATGGGAATTGTTGGGTATCAGCACTTTCTATGACGGATGACTAAGTGATGAAAAAGTTTTTTGGCCTGGTAATGCACAAAAGCCTTCTAGAGTGAGCAAACGGACTTTCCCAGCTAAACCTTATACTTGGCAGGGCTCCAATAAACACAGAAAAGTTTAAAACTCCTGAGGATTTCTTCTGTAAGGGTTAATTAGCAGGCAGAGTTTGGAGCCAAAAACCTGGAAGGTTTGCAGATTCATAAAACGAAACAAAAGCAAGTGATATTGCAAAGGAAAAACTGACCAGACTATTAAAAAATTCCCTTTGTCTTATTGCTATCAGCAAGCACATAACATTGCAAGTGAGACAACTGTAGCCAGGCAAAGGAAGCAGCACTGGGCTTTTGCTGCTGAACACAAGAAATATATTACATATTACATTTTATATTTATATTTTCAGAGAAGAACCACCTAATCCTGTCACCTCTGATTTCATGACATGGCTATTGTCTGACTCATACACAAGAGAGCTTTGTCCCTTTGGGTCATTCTTGTTTATAATGACCTCCGAATTCTTACTTGTCCTGAGAATTGTACTTAGTTATAAAACTATTTTGCACGTGGCTCTTCCCAAACAAATGCTGACAAAAACAGTGCATAAAAAGACAGATTGCTTTGAGTTGTTTAGTGAGATAGGACAGAACACTGAAAGGACAGAAAAAAGCCTTCGTTATATGGCTCTAAGTTAACTAGTTTGAATACTAGCTTTTGAATTTGGGTATACTGTTACTAAGGAAATACTATTAAAAAAGAAAAAGTTCAGAGAAGAGCCATGGAGTGACTAAAGGACTGGAAAGACAATTTAGGAATAAGGCAAAAAATTAAATATATAGATTTTTACTAAACTTAATTTTCCTTGACTTTCTGGAATGTTTAAACATAGAAATACGCTGCCTAAGAAAACAAAAATAATTAAAAGAAAATAGATATAAGCATGTAAACTAGGAGTTATTGACGAGAAGCACAGGCTACATATCAAGGGAAAACATCTTGCCGTCAACATCTTGTTAAACTGGGAGATTATCCTACAAGAAATGATGAATCCTCTTCACTTGGGATACTCTTGACTAGAAAGAATAATGTGATACAGTACCACTCGCTTCTAACTTAAAAGCCTTTTCTCCTTCTATAAATAGTAAGTGTAATGAGTTACCTTGAACAAGGTAATCAGTAGCTTCACTCTCCACCTCATGACTGAGTTGTTTAGTTTTCTGCAGATATTTCAGCACAAAAACATTAGGAGCAAAATGGATCATGTTCTGCTCCCCACATCCAAATGGCAATCGCAAAAGATTGTCCAGGTTGTTCAATGTAGGACCCATCACATCTCCTGTATGAAAAAGAGGAGGTATGTTCAGTATTAAGGAATTACACTTTACTTCCTTTTGATGTCTTATGATTAAAACCCACCCGACTACACTAATTTCTACTAGCTACACATAGCCAGTTTAAATAAATTGTATCATAATTTGGAAATCCTTCAAATATTCTTAGCCCTTCAAGCTCTTGCTGGAATAAAGACCATTTCACATTTAAGAGTCTGATTATCCATGACTCCACAATTTATACTAATAGTTTAGAACACAGCACAATCTGTGATTACGATGATTATGAAATGAATACAGACAGTGCCTCTGCAAAGCCCCCTGATGGTATCAACTTTAAGTCACTGTCAACTCAAACAGGGTCACACAAGTGACCATAAAAAAAACCCAACCCAATAATTTGTCCCAGAATTAAGCAGCATATACCTTTGTAACCACCTATGACTATCTTATCTGGTCTGTATTACTCAAATACTGGTCAGAAGCAAGTAACAGCCAGAGTATCTCTTCATATTTGATAACTGGTACCTAGTGATATCTCCTCATAATTGATACCTATTATTGAAGCCGTAGCTCTTTCTGATCCTGGAATTATGTTGTGGGGAACTCCAAGTGTAAATGCTTCATTGTGATTTTCATCAGTCTCTTCTTTTCTCCAAATTTTAAACTCTCCCATTGACCCCCAGCCTGTGGAAAAGCCAATGTACTTCACCTCAAGCTGTTTGGGGACTGTCCACTCCACAATAATAGACTCATTTAGCACCCGAGTCCCATGGCCAACCTGAAAGGAACAAAAAACCATGCAGTTCCAAGAACCCACACATATGAAGCCAGTCTGCCATGTGTCCTTGGGCCTAGCAACTTATGTGTGCATCAGAGAATATGGTCGATAACTTTCTTTTTTCCACCCACAAAACAATCCAAGGAAGTTTAATGAGAATTCCACAGGTTTGACCTCCAAGGATTTCAGCAAACTTAGCACTAAAAACATCGAAAACTGAGGTCCTGAGAACATAACGTGGCAAGCACATATGTTCTGATTAAAACAGCCTGATCGAGAATTAATATAGAAAAAGCAACAGGAGCGAAGCTTTTGCCTTCTACAAAAAGCCTAATGAAAATCTATCATTTGTGTGTGCTCAAGCTCTATTTAAGAAAGCAAGAGACTTCCAGACCATTACATAGATAAGTTCACTACCTGGATAATTCCATTTTTCCAGCTGATCCAGAAGCTGCGGAATTCATCCCAGGAGAGGATACCAGCTGTGTCCCTGCTGGCCACCGGCTCACCCATTTTGCTTATGGAAATCCATGTTTTCGTATTTTGATGTCCACCAATAACAATCTCAGTCATCTCTGCCATGTCGTGTGGACCAGAGGACAGGGCCAGGTGAGCATCATTGTGTGCTTTCACAGCAATGTCAAAGTGTGTCATCTGAGCAGGTTTCTGCATGTATTGGTACTCGTATTTGTTAGGTGTAGAAATGTGTATTTTCTCTAGTCAGAAAAACAATGGAATGTTGTAAGAATTAGAGCTTAGCTCACATACTTAAAAAATAACCCATAGCTAACTACTAAAATTTAAATAAACAGACATTTTCTAAGTACATGTTCTTTTTTCCAGCTTATTTTAAGCAAAATATATGTGGATGTTTCTTTCCCTCTTCTATTTAAATCCCTTTCCAGTACAGAAGATCCTTCAATTCAAACTGCTCAGCTGGATTTCTTATGAAGTCTGTAAGGGATTTTTCAGTTCTAATCTAGTGGTCAAAAGCATCTCTGTTCAGCTCCTGGAGCCACCTTTGAGCTATCCAAATCTCAGGCAGAAAGGCCATCCTGATTCCAAAACTGAATTTTAAAACATCAACTGAAAATACAGTACAGTCACAGTTACTGTCCACAGTGCTGAATACTTAAACTGTTTCATAAAGGAATTTAATTGCCATTTCCAGAAATCACTTGGGCAGTTAGAGCAAATTCATAATTAGCCAGCCTGTTAAGAAAGACTCTTTATGCAAAAGTTCCTCCTACACACCATAAATCATCAATCATAGACTAATAGAAACAAAGTTTTTTTTTTTTCTTTTCTTTTTTTTTCATGGGATGAAGCCACATGTTTCTATTTATAACTGAATCAAACAAACTTAATATCTCATTCAAATCATGAACTTACCATTCGGGCAGAAGAACACGCTATAGGTGTATTCTCTGGACAGTCCCTCTGGCTGTATAAAGACAGAAATCCAAACATAAAAATACAGTGCTTGGATTAGCAGTAACAGTTATTCAGTTTTACTTACAAGATACAGAAATAATATCCTGCTGCTGTACAGTGTCTTATATCCTTTACAGAAAAGTTATTACACTGTATTCTGCTAGCTAGAGAGATGCTAACCTCACATCACAGCATAGTTCTTAGCTTAACAGAGCAAGCATACCCAATAAAATTTCTATCCCTTTTTCTTCTGAGAAGTATTGAAGATTCACCAGCATGAACTCAGATGGGCCAAACGGGCCCTTTCTGTACAAGTACCACTAAAATTGATTATTTCCAATCATGCAAATATACCATAAAGCAGCTTGAAGATTCTTATAAACCTACTCACATTTGATTAATTAACTAAAAACTTCCATGATTTGCCCAAGCATTTATAATTTTTTTTCTGAATTATTACAAATTCATATTTTCTTACCTCGATAATAACACTACTGCGAACGTAATCCATTCCCACCGGGGTCCTTTTGTCCATGTAATTGTCCTCTGAGTGCTTGCCATTCTTTAAGGTCTGCATCCCATCCTGACAGCAATTAGTTCCACCATAAGCAAAAGCTTTTGCTAAGAAACAGAAGGGAAAAGAAGCAGAGATTTTGCGATAGGAAGATCTTCAGGAGCTCAACTGAAGATCTAAACTAACTAAATACAGTTGATTAACAATACATCAAGTGTTTTGTAATTACAGCTCTCATATTACCCTTATTCTGTAGGTATTTGAACAGTCATGCCTAAAATTCGACAATATTTGGACAGTCACAGGGCAACAGTGGAACTCTTTCCTAGTTTCCAGTGTCGCCCAATTTTTACTGTGACTATTTGCATGAAAGATGTAGAGAATTTATTGTTATTCTCTTATTTAAAAATTTCCACTGATCTCTTCAGGGAGATGTAACAGGTCCAAACCTTAAATGACGCCATATCACGCAATGCTGATGTCTAGGGAATCTCCCGAAGTTTGTTCATATACTCTCCCATGCGTTACAGCTATAGAATCAGTTTCTAAGAAACAAATGAGGTTGAAAAGCTAAGTTGGCAGCAAGTGGAATGAAATTATTCCACTTTGGGGTACTAGAGAAGTAAGAGTTTTCTTCTGAAAGAGGATTAAAAAGAAACACTTGTCAAACCCCTTCAAGCAGCAAGCTATTTTTATTTCTATACTACCAGTGATGTTGCTCAGTCCAAGCTCATTGAAGGACAAAACGATAGAGGTGGGTTTAGCTTCCCCAGGGGCAACGCACTTCTTTCTTGTCAGATGGTGTTTCCCAGGATGGCCAACAAACTTTATGCCTTTTGGAACAGAAATCTTCACATGGACCTGTGAACATTTTTGAATGCCATTTATTGCAAATTTCAGGTGCAAATCCAACAGATATATATGAAAAATCTAAAAACCACAAAATGCCTAATAAAATCGTAGCATGCACAGATTATTCATTCTTCAAACCTTCTAGTAATATATTTGACTGACAGCACTACTTCCAGCTCAGCAATTCTACCATTAGTTCAGAATGATACTGCTGGAGCTAGAGAGAGAATGAGTTTGGGAAGAAAAAATTTAGGGAAGTAGGGTTTCTTGAAAAAAGCATTCTTAAGAAAAAAAAAACCAAAACCTTCCAGCAGCTTTCTGATTATAAAGGAAATTCTTCTCCGTGGTTCAGCATAAGCTTCCTAATTGCCTTCCCTACATTGTCCAGTATTTGTATTTCTGAAGTGTTGCAAGACACTTCAGACTACCACAGCTGTTTCAAGCTAAAAGTAAATAAAGCAATGACATTTATTCATATGGAAAAGCAGTATTTTTATCTTGTTCAAAGCATTTACAATGAGCTTATCACTACCTTATCCCTATACCTTATCTACCGTAACTTGTAGATCACTTAGGATATTTTGATGATAAAACATAATTTAGTGACGTAGCAATGGAACAAGAGGGCATTACCTCTACACAGACAGCTAAGTAATTGTAGACAGTCAGTGGGATTTTGGTCTGTTCTCCTCGGATGACATGGTACGGCAAGGTGAAGTCAATGAAGAATGGTTTAAATGTCTTCAGCTCTGTTTGTCTGGCAATGCCCAACCCCTTCTCTTCAGACAGACCCACAGCTTCCGTTATCCACGTGGTGATGGAGTCCGGCACTTCCACATGCAGCTGCGCTTCTCCCGACACATTACTACCAAAGAGAACAGGGAGTAACTCGGGTTAATCAGATTAATGAAATGCTTCTGAATGAAGCGAAAGCACAGAGGGCCATTTTGGGGCATTCCGTCCAGATCCAAGCTTACAACGTAGCATCGTGTCTGCTTTGAACAACAGCTTATAAAAGGCCCGATGTTTCCTATCAGGGTTTTTGAGACCTGTGCACATTTATAAGGAGCAGAACAGCACGTAGTTGCTTTTGCAGAACACAGTCTAACACACAAATTCTTACCGGATTAAAAGCTTTATGGCCAGAGTCACTTTTCTTAGAGGCAAATGTCTGCACTAAGTCAAAAAAAAAAAAAAAAAAAAAAAAAAAAAAAAAAAAGAAAACAAAAAAAAAAAAAAAAAAAAAAAAAAGAGAGAAGAAAGAATCCTAGGCTGAGTCCCTGGATAAGAGCAGTTCAGGAATAATTTATTTAAAAGCTAATGAAATAAAAGTAATTTTTGTTGGAGCCCGTTGTCCTTGTATACATTGCCACATTGCAAACTCTGCTTGAACATAAGGGCAAATGAGAAATTTTCCAGGCACCAAGTTCAGCAACTGCTTGTCCAGGGGAGCGTATTTTGATTCACAAACATTTTGGTTTGTTGGTTTTTGGAATGCCTGACTCCGAAAATTTCCAAAGACATCATTTGGATCCAATGAGGATTGAAACTAATTATTAAAAATCAAATTTCTATTCTGAGTATTTAGCTTTACAATGCATACCACAACAGGATATCATAAACCTGGTATCCTCTTCCATGCTCTATAACAACAGAAATGCAATTTTGTTCTGCAGACTTTGCTATTTCCCTCCTGCAAAGAAGCTTTGGCCTTGCCTGGAACAGAAAACATTTCCTCTAAAGCAAGAACAAAAGCTATTTCATGGCTCAACTGGCAGGATGATTGGTGCAGTTATGAGTACACCCTAAGGTTGTTTTCTCTCAAGTTCTTATTTATTCCCCAGAGCTTGATACACATGCTGCTAGCTCTGTAATCGTTTGAGAGCAACATGCATCTTAGCTGGCATGGAAAACGAGAAAGCAAGATCTTTGGAGTAACCTCTGTGAGTCTACAGCACAGCACACCGTCTTTCAACGCCCCAATTCCTCCTGATTCACATCCAGGACAAACGGAAGAATTGCGCTTTCACTGCTTTTGAACTGAAGGTTATTCACATTTTCGGCACCAATGAAGTACCTTTACTTGCTTCGTCTAAATCAACTGTTTGTAATTTTCAACGAGCCTAAGCTATTGTAACTCTCACTAACTAGGCAGCATATCACATCACGTATTGGTCTGTGTATTTACATTACAATAGGAAAAGGATGAAAACAAATAGTTTGATAAAAAAACAGAGATCGCTATGCCTTTGAATAGACATGCTAGGTTCGGTGAGTCTCCAAGCTCTCTGGCCAACGAACGTGGTTCCCCAGCTCAAACTACAGAGTGGAGAGCCTGGGAAACAAACTTGGCTTGACAGGACAAAGTTATTTTAACGTCTTTTAAGCACACTAGTTTCTTAATATTTAGGTCTTCTCCTAACTGGAGTCAGGTAGCTGGTACCCGCAATAAACTTCAGGCCTGGAGAGTAAGCAGAAGGGTGTCCTAGCTCCAGAACTGGCACTATTCCAGTCTGTTTAACCGGACAATTTGTTGCAGCTGATGTTCTTTCCACTGGGATTTCAGCCCATAACCAGCATTAACATTATTTTCACACATGAGGGCACTTACTCTTCTGGGCGGGGGGCCAAAGTACACACACATTTCCAGCCATTAGACCCTCCAGCCAGGCTTTAGGAATTTTTAGAATTGGTTTGGGAAGTTGACATTAGGCTTTTGTTTCTTTTTTTTTNGGATTGTATATTATAATTATAAATGGTAGAAGAAGAAAAAAATTGTTCCTGTTCAAGACAGTAGAAATCAAGGAATGCTCAACTTAGTTGTTTCTAATGAAATGAAGTGGAGAAAGTGCAATCTGCAACTTTTTATTCCACACTCTCCCACTTATAATTAACTGCCCCAGCTTGCTGAGGCCCAAATGGGCACTTCTGGAGTTCTTTGTGTATTTCTACAAAGCATATTTCACGCTCAATTGAACAGATTTGAATACACTTGCTGCAAGTTCCTGTCAAATTTAATTTATAATCATTTATTGAGAATGAAGTTTACTTGCAAACCTGGAGAAGCTTTTTAATAATTGCTCCAAATTATCCTAGATGTGCTGTTTCTGGGAGAGATCAGTTATCTGTTTATTCTTTTTTTTTTTAGCTCCAGTTGTACCAGGTGGAAATCATGATTTATTGGGCAGTAAATTAAGGTTTGGGGGAGATGCTCTTGCATCAGATGAAAGAGAAAGAAGGGCTCTATGCAATTTAAAAAGCAATCAATGTAGAATACTCACCAGCGTGTGGTTAGGCTATACCAGCATTTACAGAAGCAGCTATTCTGCCTCCATCTCCTCACACGTATCACCCTGGGATCATTTTCTCACTAAAGCATATGCAGCTAGAATTAATGCTGGAATAGGGGTGGAAAGGAAGACAGACACTAGCACTCACTGAGGTTGACATTTGTGGATTACCCTAGGGTCCAAACACAAATCCGGACCCAGCTCCTTCCCCACCGTAAAGGGAAACTGGCACTTCTGAGGGGCTGGTCTTGCCTCTTGGCTGTGATTTCCCACTACACTTTGCTCTCTAAAGCAGTACATAGAGTTCTGGTTCATACGAAGACTTTAGCATAGAGCTAGAAGTGCATCATCACTTTATATCTTACAGTCCCTTTTCATTGCATGAGCAGACTGACTTGCATTTATTGCGAGGCAAGCTTATGCAGCAGGTAGTTCCTCACCGTAGTTAATCACTGCACCTCTATATCTTCACTTGCTCTTCAATAACTTGTTGATACACCCTTTCCATAAGTGAGTAAAACCTAGAAATGTGTTGAACCAAACCATTGCTCCTTTTCTTCCCTGGAGATACTCCTCTGCTTGTGACACCATGGTGAGTTTCATGTGGGTTGCAATGTAGCCATAACTGACCGGTTCAACACTTCAAGCCCAGATGAAATGTCACAAAGAAAGATTATTGATTAAAGCAGTAATGAAGAAAAGCAACAACAAAAAATATCAGAGAAAGCCAGTGTAATTCCAGTAGGTTTTAAAGAGCTTTGTTTTCTGCAGTTGAAGAGGATACAACTCTCTGGATATAATTAAGGGAATTCCCTGTCAATACCTGACATTGAGGCAGTGCCAAATCCACGTTTCAGGAAAGAAGGTTCTTTTTCTCTTCTCTGCTCTGCTAGAACAAGAAATAAATAATTGGCAATTAATTCCTTTAATAAGACTGTTTTAACAGTAACTGATAAATCAGTGTTAGCACCTGAATGCAGCTCACATGACCAACCAAAACTCTCGTTAGCATAGAATCATAAAAGAGGGAATGCATGTATCATTCATAACACAAATTGCGTAGTCTTTCCAAATGATCCCATTGTGCACACACACATTAAACAGTCTGGAGGCATAAATAAGAATCTAAAAAGAAAAAGTATAAATAGGATAATCTTGAAAACTAGCATAACTAATACAATTTCAAAACAGAAAGGCTTTATGATCCAAATTCTGTCACCAAATGAAGAGGTGAGAGAGTTGGGGTTGTTCAGCCGGGAGAAGAGAAGGCTCTGGGGAGACCTTATTGTGGTCTTCCAGTACCTAAAGGGAGCCTACAGGAGAGCTGGGGAAGGACTTTTTACAAGGGCATGGAGTGATAGGATGAGGTGTAATGGCTTCAAACTGGAAGAGGGGAGATTTAGGTGAGATATTAGGAAGAAATTTTTCACTCTGAGGGCGGTGAGCCCCTGGCGCAGGTTGCCCAGAGAAGCTGTGGCTGCCCCATCCCTGGAGGTGTTCAAGGCCAGGTTGGATGGGGCTTGGAGCAACCTGGGCTGGTGGGAGGTGTCCCTGCCCAGGGCAGGGGGGTTGGAACTAGATAATCTTCAAGGTCCCTTCCAACCTAAACCATTCTATGATTCTATGAAATCAAAGGGAGCATACAGAGCATGTGACTTCCCATGATATCAAGATATGGCCTTACTAATAACAGTTACTACAATCACTACTTTATATTCCCCTCCCTTTCTTCTCTTGGAATTGTCTTGATCTCTAATCTCTTCATAATTTGTTCCATTTTTCTACCTGTGATGCTTCATTATCTTTTTCTTAACTAACCTCCAAAACTTACTCTGCTGAGAGAGGCCACCAGGTGGTTCAGGGAAGGGACAGACACAGGGAAGGCACATCCTCAGTTTGCAGCATTAGTCACAATGCTTCACGACTTTTTCTTCCTGCAGTCCCTCATTTTATTTATTTTGACCACCAGCTGAATGGTCAAAATAATGAGCAATGAGCAATTCTGCAAAACAAGGGCTAGCTTGCAAATATTGAGAAGCAGCAACTAATTCATAGAAAACTGAGATATGCAAAGAGTTTCAAATGATCCTTTTGAAGAATATTACTTTGCATTTTTCCAGAATTAATTTAAATTTAACAAAGCAGCGTCAGTTACAATTTTTGTTAGGTCTATCAAGACCACGGAAGACAGTTTCCCCACCGACTTGTCTAAACCAAGCAATTTCCTGGGGGCACGGAGGTGGGAAACAGCTGAGAATATAGAAAAAAACAGCTAAGAATATCATAGACAATATGCATTGCAACAAAAATGTTACCTCGGTGCTATTTTAGAATGCATTGTAGCCACCAACGTCCCGGTATGTGGCTGAAAAGCTGGGACAGCCTCATCCGTGTACATGCCTCCATTCTGCCTGTGGTTTAAGCTGACTATATCAGTCATTACAACCAAGCCAGTTTCCTAGACAATAAAAATGAATACCACAAAACAAACACCAGCAAGAAAGAAAAAAAAAATAAATTAAACATGTACCGATAAAAACTTTTCTGACTAGAATTCCCCAACCCTATTCCAACATTTATGGGGTAAATTTCAATTGAAACTTGAGGATTTTTTAAAACTTTATATAAAGTGACTGTTAATGTGAAAACATGTAGGCACTTTATAGGCAGAGTTTTTACGAGAAAGCTCTTGTTTGCTTGCTTTGGAAAATGCATTTAAACCAATATCTAACATTACTGAGCATGTGTAACTGTCAAGCAGCTACAGGTGAAAAATTATTACACATATTTTTCCCCTAAAATATTACATTACAGCTTTTTACCCTTCCTAAAAGTTTCCAGTGTGTTCTGCTGCAGTTAGCAGGCAGCTCTCACATCAGACATCACCAGTTCTGCACTACCAGGAATGCCAAGCAAAATGGAAACTGTCCACACAGCTTCACAGTAAAAATACAGAATTCATAAGAAAGCTGTCTGCCAGCTCTGTCCCCTAAATGCACTTATTCATAAGAAACAACAGTTCCTAGACACCAAAGGGAGTACAAGCTTTGTTCTCTTTATATACACATCCAATTATTACAAATCAAGTATACAGCAATGCATACATATTAGCTATTAACATATGTATCTTTTCCTGGGAGTTTATGCTTCTTAGTAAGAAAAAAAAAAGCATCAAAACAAATACCCCAACAGATCCCAGGGAGAGAAGCAGCAGTGACTCCTGCAGCAGTGGATCGTAATGAGGATTTAGAGTTTATGATTAAGAGCTTGAGGTATTGGGGGAATATGTGGAAGCTTATGGGGTTTAAGACAACACAATGGAACAATTTAGCTAGAAATTGCAGAAAGGAGAAAGAATGAAGAGACAGAGGATCAGGGCAACCCAATCAAGGATGCAAAGAGAACATTACTGATCTTTCACACAGACGGCCACAGCAGCTGGCAGAACTGGGGCAGGAAAGAAGTTTAAAGGATTTCCAAAGGATAGTCTAAAAGGGAAAAGGCTATAAGGAAAGACTCATGTTCCACCTTCCTTCCCTGTCAAAGTAACTGCAGAAGATATCTGCAGGCTCACTTATCTGTCTGATTCTCCCGAGCATCAGCACGAATTCCTTCACCCAACAGGATATCTGGCCCTCTCATCAAGATTGGCCAAAATCAAAGCACGTTTCTCCAACATCTTTGCTGGAACAGTGTACTCTCTGTTCTCAGAAATTACTTTTCAGCCTACCCCCCGAGAAACAGCTCTGATGTGAAAAAAATAATTGCCTATGGAGCTGAAACTTATCCTGAAAACATGAAAGTAAAAAAGACACTCCATAGAGAAGTGAGGCTGATTCTTCCTACTGTAAACGCGAAGCGAGCATCCTTGGTGATGTCCCAGTGCCAGGGAAAGACAGAAGATCTACGGCGTCTACGTGAGGACATGCCTGGCCACCAGAAGTGCCCTTCTTCCTTCGGAGCTCCAAAAGCATCAGATACATCATATTCTGCAAGCTCTTGAAAAACCTGCAGGGAAAGGGAAGAGACTGCCGTCCTTAGGTACAAAGGCTACTTACTAAAGGCAAAGTGTAGACAGCAGTATTAAGAAAAAGACATCAGTGCCTTAAGCTTCCTTTTACCTGACTGGCTGTCAGCTGAAAACCTGTCTTCAGCAAGTAGACACTCTTATCCACAGTGGCAATGCAGACGCAGCTTGATTTTGCAGCTCTGACCTTGATGTTCACAACATCACCAGGTCTGGTCTCATTTGCTGAGAGCGCCACTGCAACCTAGGAATTTAACATTAAATCCCATCATCTCGACTCATAATCAGCAGAAAAAACTACAAAGAGTAACAAGACACCATGCCTTCCTCTCCACTAGCTACATTGCCAATACCTGATTTTCAAAGGAGGACTTCACAGTGAACTGCAGGCTGTCCGTGACCCCTTCGCCATTCTCCCTGACGTAATACACCAGAAGACGGCCCAAGGGAGCCATGTTGTGAACTACTGAGAACCGGAGGAATGTCATGCAGACTTCAACCTCTGCTGCAGGGATACTGGTAGGTGCTAAAAAATAAAATGTAAAAAGGACCGTGTTATTTATCAGAATCACTTTCTTCCTGCCCCATCCAAATGCTGCAAGGCACAGAACTCTCCACCCAAGACTTGCATCGTTCCCTTGTTCCTGTTGCACAGGTTCTTCTTGAACTCAGAAACTTTTCCCTTTCTTTTTCTTTTCCTTGTGTAAGCTGATAGGCAATTAGCACCCATAACACAATGAGCAGTATGGAGAAGGTGGATAAAGAATGACTACCCAGTGTTTTTCCTGACATAAAATCAAAGAAATATACAATTAAGTTATCAAGCCATTTAAAATAAACAAAAGAGGGTATCTATTGCTGCAGAACACTGGTGAGAGAAAAAGTATAAATGGGTTTGAAAAATAATTACGCAGTGTATAGAACATCATTTTAGGTTGGAAGGGACCTTTAAGGATCACCTAGTTCCAACCCCTCTCCCATGGGCAAGGGACATCTTTCACTAGATCAGATACCTCAAAGCCCCATCCAACCTGACCTTGAACACTTCCAATGATGGAGCAACCACTGGGCAAGCTGTAAATACAACAGCTCAGAACCAACCTTCAGTGCAGAAAGTTATTAAGAATTCTTAAACCCACCAGAAGCTGGCTGGGTACATCTAGGGAAGTTTCTTTCACTTTTTTCCTTACTATCGGAAACTGGCTGCTATTGCAGACACGTTACTAGGATAGATGGACTTTTCCATTGACAGCTGTTGTATGCATCTTCCCAAGCACACCATTCTCTATCCCCCTGTTCCCTGGATTCATCAGATTTATATCTTTCTGTTATTCCTTGTACAAACTAGGGGTCCACACTTCATTTCCCTTCCCCACGCTAACGGCACGACCTTCTCTTTTAGCCTGATCCATGCTATCAGTCCATCTAATGTCCTATTCCTAGTTTAAGCTCAAGCAGCTTAGTAAATTCCCTCAGCCCTGTCATACGCTTCCCTACCAGATAGAAGATCCCAAGTCAAGCATATTAAGAAAGACTAGAGTTTTCTGAACAGAGAAAGACTACAGAAAGGCTAGAGGAAGCTCTCCAAGAGTTTTCCCTCTTGCAGAAATGTATCTTTTTTCTATATCACTATGTGCACAATGGATATCACTATTTTTCCTGCACAAAATTATTCTATGCCCTTTAGGGAGCACCAAATACAAAAAAAGAGGATACTTCGGTATGCAGAAAGGTTGTTTTTCCCTGAAAACAGGGGCAAATTTGCATTTCTGCTGCTAGCTACCTGTTCCTGGGAAGCGTGTGATATCAATGTTCTTCTCAGAGGGAAAGGTGGCTCTTTTGCTCCTCTGCTGGGTGATGTTACTGGGCTGCAGTCCTGAAAGGACAATGTTGCCTCGCGATGCCACTTCATAATGTAGAGTGAAGTTGCAAGGACATGTGGACTTCACTGCAATCCAAGCCTCCTCTCCTACCTGCACCCAGAGACAGAAAAGCAAAAGATCTGGTCTGTTACAATGCATGCTTTTTATTTATAAAGCACAGAAATCTATTTGGGTTTCAGTCCACGAGAGATGTGACCCCTCTTCTAAGCAGTGTATGCATTGAAAAGTATATTTAATTAGCACTGTTTTCATGGATCTTTCACAATAAAAAAGGGCCTGTGTTCAGCTCTTCACTCCCTGCAAGTCTAACGGGAGAATGGGCTGGGGGGTTGCATTAATGAAAACAATAAAGGAATCTCTGGAATCCTGAAAGTTAAGCCTTTTGGCACAGAGCAGCTGTCAGAATTGGTTGAATTTTAGACACCCCCTTCAGTAGTCCAGCCCCAAAAAGAAAGAGATGGGTTGGGGGTGGGAAGAGATGTGTGTTTGATAGTCTTTGCAGTTTAATTGAGATTATACATGGTGATTACTTTCATATGGCAAACACCAACTCAAACTTAACCAATGTGGCATGAAAATACTGGGAATAGATCTGAGGCAAAATGCTTTCAGATTACACAAGTCTTGATACTAATTTGCAAGTCTGGCGCTCAAGGAGCTGTCAAACATACAAATAAGTGAGAAAGGAACTTCTTTTTTCTGGGTAAACTCTTCTGAAGCCTGCAATAGGCTTCAGTGCAGCACACCAACTTCCTGCGCTTTTTGTGCCCCAAAATCCTATACCCCAAGGTAGTTGCTAAGTACTGAATCCCCTGGAGACAAAATCCCCCAAATACTGCCAATCCCAATGGAACAGACACCAGTGCTCAGTCACGGGATCAGGACTGTCATGTCTGGCTGAGTAATAAGCCTTCTACGGAGCAGCTGACTTTCCTAGGAACACAAACTTCTTGCTTCTGGGATATGAGGAAGAGCTAACACTTGTATTAAATAGGATTTCTTCAGCAACTTCCACTCCTGATCCTCCTGCCATTTAAAGCATAGCAATGCCCAACTAAGAGTGTTAAGACTGAATAGCGATGTTAAATCCCAATGAAATGTTTTGAAAAACCTCTTTCTTCAGCCTTAACAGTGTTACTTTGCCAGAATGTACATATGGCACAAACCAAAATGGCAAGGACTTGAATACAAGGAGCTAACGGTTAAATACAGTGAGAATGCCACAGAGTCCAAAAAATGCCTCGTGACATTAAATATTTGAAGTATTAAGAATTCCCCAGTGCAAATGATGAAACAATTCATTAAAAAATGAATGTAGCTAATTGGAACACCCAGTAAGAGCTGGCAAAGCAGGGAAACAGTTCCCACATCAGCTGGTCATCCAACTCCTAGCTTTCCCACAGAAGAATTAGTTCTAATCAGGTTATAATAAGAACAATGTGTTCAGATTAGCAGTGTATAATCCCCTTTCCATACCTCAGGAAACTTGTAAAAGATTAATTAGCCATTAAACTACCATGAAATGCAATGATAAAAAAAAAAAGCTCTTATTTGGATACAAAGAGTCTGAAACCAACCTGATGGATCTGCTGATAATAGAAATCTAAGCGTGTATATTGCCAAAACCCACTCCCCCCCCCCAAGCAATATGCAGACCCTCAGAGCATCTTCTTGAGTAGATAACAAACACTAAACAACTGTCAGTAAAACAACATACAACAGAAATCACAGTTAAATCAGATCCTTCCTTCAGGAGCGAGATCATGACAATTTTAATATGGAAGGACTACATTTTTAGAGAAGCTCCTACAAAAACTGCAAAACAAGATAACTATGTTCACAGTTTGATAACTGAAGATTAAACAGATCCAGCTGAGATTTACACTGGAAGTTCTAGTGAGACTACATAGCCCTAATTTGGATCTTTAGTAATTAAGCTACTCCCACTAACATCAATTCCAATCTTTCAGCATTTGTTGACTTGAACTAAAGCATGTCACTTTCCCCAAACATATGTCAGTCATAATGTTACTGGAAGTGCATAGAACATACATTCAAATATGAAAAACTTAAACGTTGTCAGTGCCTATACCCACCCTCTCTCCCCTCTCCCCACAACACAACGGAGAATGAGATGCTGCACAAGCGTCAAAGGCACTTACTTTGGTTAGAACCGTGTGCAGCCCACATTGAACAATTATTTGGTGGCTGAAGTGCAGCTACTTCAGCCTTTGTAGTGGAAACAATAACAGTCCAGGATCCCAGAATAGAAATGGCTAGAAATATTTAATTAGAACAAAGTACTTTAAGCCAAGAAATGCAGTTGTTGCCATGATGGAATATAAAGCCAACATACCTGGAAAGGTTTATCTGGTGCCTGGAGCTGGATGTGACACTTGCTGGGCGAGTACCAGCTACTGATGGACAAGTAGTTTGGCAGATACTGATCCCCAGACGGTTTCCCATCAATCGCCGTCACTTTGGTCTTAACAAAAGTTACATCTGAATGTTATGCATGCATAGAAAGCCTGATTTGTATTCTCTTCTTACCCTATATCCCCATCTCCCATTTTATATTTCCCAGCTCTTCATCCTTTGTCATCTTTACATAGCAACAGTACCCTCCAAATTTTGGATCCTTACTACTACGTTAAGCTGTATTTGGAGAAGCATCTTTTTATGATGGTTATCAACATCAGTTCTATTGGCAGCAAGAAACAAAACAAGTGTTTGCCACATTTAAATCAAGAAGTTGAAGTTAAAAGGCACCGATTTCCTGTTTGCACTGATTTATAAAGTCCAGGTTTGACAAGATTAGTTACATTAAAGCCCGCTAATCCTATAAAGAGCTTTCACCCACCTCCAGCCAGACATATTGGGCAGCTGTAGGGATGGAGGGGATTTCAAACTCCACCAGGCCATTTCTTGATACCAGTTCACTTGTATAAACGTTGTCCTTTGGTGTGAGTTCAGCTTTAATTCGGATAGTGACTCTGTCAGCTGGACTTCCATCAGGGTAAGTGACTTCTACCTACACAATGTTTCATTTATAGAACAATTATAGGCAATTCCAGTCAATGACAGAAACAGCAGGTGGGAAAAACACACTAGAACATGATGTAACATCCTGGGATCAGGTCAGTTTATCCTTTTATCAGCCACATGTCACTGTCGCTACTTTTAATCTTACCTTTCCTTTGTAAGGCAGTCCAGGTTTGAACTGTTTTCTGGTATCCTTGGAGTACTTGATATCAATCAGCTGTTTCTGAACAGGTGTTGAGTCATCAAACGTAACCTGTTTGCTCCCATCAGAGCTGATCACTGTGGCCCAGATATTGACTGTGCCTCGAAAATGTTCCGGAACATCAGCTGGCATCATGTCTTTCACACACACATCGAAAGCAGCAGAGCCATCAATCTACAAAGTGTGTTGGGGAACGGAAACATAAGTTTTCATTCACATTCAAAGAGGGTCTAGAAGCCAAATCTAAAGGATAGGTATTTGATAGGTGTTTGTAGCAGTATTTTTAAAAGATGTGGAGGGGAGAGAATTAATTGAAGGGTAGGGAAAGGAAGGAGGAAAGAAAGCAAGTTTTCATTTTCCTCCCTCATCCATAGTCTGGACTAGCTCTGTTGCAGCCCCTCATTCTCCTGTTCTCCCTCAGCCCCATATGCTCTAAAAAGAGATTATTACTATGCCAACAAATTCTCATCCCCCCAAATCATAAACATACCATGTAAAAATATGTCATATTTTTATTATGCTGGACCCAATTATCCCATTTATTCCTTTATTGTCTGATCTCCCATCAGTAACATAAAATAGAGCTGTGGTATTAACTTCAAAGAGTGCAGATCGGGCATTTTATGAGAGCTGACTCAATGGCCTCCCTCACCTGGGTGGTCTTGAGGACAGGGTGGCCCACTTCATGTCTGTAGTACCCTACGCCATTTATAGTCATATTGACAATTAACTTTCCTGTCACTGGTTTTCCAAATGTATATCTGAAATGGAAAGAAGATAATTTATAACTTCCAGTTATTTTCTCTTTTCCTGGTTATATCAAGGCAAGCACCATGTGACCTGCACATCTAGAAAACAGAAAAAAATATTACAGAAGGCTTCCCAGCTTGTTATTGTTAACAAGTTTTACAAAGGCTCTTACATAGGAAAGCTTCTGATGATGACCAAAAATCATCTGAAAAGTCTGCAGCAGATGAAATCTAAGCTCCAGTGACTGCACCATCCTGTGCCTGTGCTACAATCTAGTGCAACGAAACTTTATTTGGGACATGTTCCTACCTGGCATGGACAATTCCTTTTTCACACAGTGAAAGGTCACGAATGTAGCGAGGGGGGTCAATCAGCAACTCAAACTTTGGTAATACTACAACGAAAAGAAATACAACAGAATCTTTTCAAGGAGATCCTATTGTCCAGATTCTAGCAAAAGCATACACAGCTCTGACAAGGTCAGCTGAGGGCAGTGTAGCTAACATTAGGCAGGACAGCACTCCGCAGAAAATGAATCAAGAAAAGTAGCAAACCAAGACCATCTTGGCAAGATGTCCTTCACTACACACCCTTAGGATTTTTACTTTTTTTCAGAGGGGATCTGTGTTCCAGGATTTGAGCCCAAGCTCTTAGATACACGGTAAAGAGGACAACTCGCTACTGACTCCTCCACAATGTGAGGTATTAGCAGTTGTCTGTGTCTATAAACGCTTCTGTGATCAGACCAGATGTCATAGATGGCATGCTGGGTGTAACAATGCCCACCTTTTGTCAAATGGAGGGACTTTGAGACCAAAAAGAGGGGTAGCAAAAAACAATTCAGAATTCCAAGGAGGGCTCTGGGAAAGGAAGGAAAGCACTGACAGACGTGAAAGCATGTTAAAGAGTTTTCCAAAGCAAAATTAAATCTTTGTTACATGAACAGATCGTGCAATATGACACTCCGTTTCAGTTCTTTATGAAGTGTGGAGGACATGAACAAAGGGCTTGGTTATGTTGCAAGTGTCTATATCCCTCAAGTACATAACCTCTAAGAATTTTTCCTCATAACAGTTTAAATGCATTATTTCACAGGTGTTTCATCTCAAGTAAAACATTTCATAATGTTTTGTTCTTCCAAACACGCTTGGGTTAGAGTCAAAGCTGACTTGGATACAACTCACCATATTTCTGAACTTCAAAGGATTTGTTGTATGTGTGCCCCTGCATTTCAGCAAAGATGAGCCATTCACCAAACACTGGCTGATCAGACAAAGGAAAACTCATATTTACAATACCTGAAAAAGGAAACAATGTACCGTGAACTCTATGTCACTCATCAGTCCTTGTCAAAGCTTATTGAACACAACTCAGCATAAGCAAAGGCAAATAACATTACACTGAGGTAAAAATAATCCAAAACTTACCACAACAAAATGGCCTCAAATTGCTCCACTCTATCATACGAGACCCCCGAGGATCCTGCATAGGGGTTTAGGAATGAGAGACATCACAGTGAAAATGAATATCACTAATACATTTAACTCAGTTTGCAACAAAGAACTTCATTTTGCAATATATACACTTCACTAACAGCTCAAATGTAACTAACATCTGTCGAAAATGTTCTGGAAGATACTTTACCCGGGGGTATTTCATTTCTAAAATTCAATACACATTTAAGGACACTGCTTCTATAGCCAATGCACACAAGTAAGCACTGCCAAGCTGCAGATCTTCCACCTATCTTACGACACCTATTTTGGATGGAATGAACTGGCCTCTGAAGACGCTTTCTTTCTGTTCCTAGAGGGAGCTGTACAACTAGCAAGCCAATTTTTAGATGACAGTGTCAGATGAAATTAATCCCGCTGTTTTTGTCAGCATTACATCTGTGACTGAATGCATACAAGAGAAGAGGGTGAATTCTTCTGCTTGCTGACAGCTAAAGAAAACACATGGTTTAAAAAAAAAATAGAAAAAAAAAAAAGACTAGACACAGAAGGAACCTCTCATTCACCTCATAAGGAAGAAGACAGGAGCACCCTTTCCTTGCCATGAATTTCTATTGTCCACTATCATAATGTTTGGGTGCAGAGATGAGATTGGCCCTGCTATATCAGCCCAGCCAGATGAAGGATAGGAGTATGTCTGCATTGAAAAGAAGGGAGAAATTGAGTGGGACTGTCACATTTATAAACCCCAGTGAAACTAGCCAATTCTTCTCAGGCAGAAAAATGGGAATGGATTTCTGAAACTGAAGTAGAAAACAAGTATATTTGTTGGTGATAACAAAAAGCAAGACACAAAGATCAGTTAAAGACACAGGGATAGAGATAACTGCATAGGTTGCAGTTGGGAATGGCCATAATGGACTTGAAAAGGTACAGACGTGTGACTTGTTCCTCTTAAGGCTACAAGAATCTCGTGCCTCTACAGGATACATGCTAGATGATTGGCAGACAGATACTCACCACCACATAAGCTTCAATCTGAAAGAAAAAAAAAAAGAATAAAAGGCTTTATGAAACAAAGCTACTTTTCTGCTTCTTGTGATGAACTGCTGAGTTGACATAAGCGAGATATGATGCATGAAGTGACAAACTTTAAACATCTCTTCTTTGGTAAGAGTAACCTGAGAAACATACATTTCATTCCCACATCTAACTGGGAAAGCAATACTTTGCATTTCTGTGCATTACCTAAATAGAAGGCAAGTCTCTGAAAAAAATCTTCTAACTGCTTTGGCATAGTTACATTGCATTTGCCAACACTAAAAAAGCGTGTATTCTCCTTCAACAGTAACATGACCAAATGAAAAAAAAAAATTGTAAATAACAACAAGCAATCACAAGATATGCCTACATAGTTTATGAAATTCAATTATATTTCTGCATCAGAATAAAATACAGGTTGCCAACTTTTCCATTATATTTTACAGTGTGAAAGAAAACAGTTTTCTTTACCCTGTCGTTGACTGGTCTCAAGTCGGAAGTCACCATAAAGAGGTTTATCAACACTAAAAAAGGAAAAGAGGAAATTAATTAGTCATCACAGCTGAACAGAGTATCTCATCCTAGAATCTATCCTGGAAAAAAAGTTTTGCTAGAAAGCAGCCCTAGCATCTGGCAAGTTCTCCGAGGTCACTTTACCTTTCTGCTTGGGTTTATAGACAGGTTTATCAGTCTGGATGAACACCGATGATCCTTTGCTATCGATGGTCACTGTGGTATAGTTGTGAAAAATGTAGCCTTCCTCTGCTAGGTGCCGGTTGCCCCAGACTTTTAGATGTGCTTGCCCACGAAGTCCTGAAGGCACCTAGAAAACAGATCGTGAGGTGAGGAAGACACAGAAAAGCCTTTGAGATTTCTGGGGAATAGAATTGACACTGAAGTGAGCAAAGAGCAGCCACCTGCTGCATTTGAGTGTAACTATGTGCTAGTAATAAAAAGAAAATGAAGAACATACTAGATCTTTTACAATGTAAAAACTTCAAAGGAGGAAAAGTCATGCTAAAAACATGGCAGGAAATTCTCTTCCACCATTTCTTTATCACTCAAGCAAAGGGATATTTGATCTATGTGTGCAGCTCCCACTAACGGAGGTGTGCTACATGGGGAAATCAACCATGCTGCAGAAGACATGGCTCTACTGACAGAGGGAAAAAAAATCCAACCCACAAAAGACCCAAAACCAAACAAAAACATGCATGCTTGCACATTGTCAACCAGTTGCTCAGAGAAATAAAAGACTTTTAAAATGACATTAGATTAAAAAATAGAAAATAAAAAATCTGATGATACAGAAATATTATGATAACAGGCCATAATTTGAATGTGAAAAAAATAAATAAATAAAACCTAAATCAGCAATGACAATGCAGGTTTTATTCAATGGTGAGTTACAGTCTTTGGTATAACTGCTGATGTTTCCTATTACACAGGTCTATATTATAACTTCTTGAAATGAAAGGAAACTTACATATTTATATATTAGCCCAGTAAAGGGTGGCGGGGGGAAGTATCAAACACTTTCTGGAACCTAATTCCCAGACAGTTTATCTACTGGCAGGACAGAGCAGTATCAACATCAGCCATATAGTAATTACAGAGAAGGCAAAGAAAACTCTGGGGTATGCCACCAAGGCAGAGGAGGCCCAATCAGCCATCACCAAACTAGTTAGGCTTCTGTAAACCAAAGGCTTTCATTTACTTATAGGCCAATGAGAACGTGGAAGACGCAGTAGGTGCAGTGAAGGCATCTATGCTGTGCTACAGTAATACAACAGAAATGTTCCCAAACACCTGGATCCACTGCAAAGAAAACAGACCGTTTTTCTTACGGCACTGCATAGAAAAGACTCATTCAGATACGACCAGCTTCAGTCAAGAGCTAGCGATGCAATAGGGAGGGTTTTTTCCCCAGGGTGATATGCTTCAGTGATTAACCTAGCATACTACCCAGAGCCTACAGCTCTGCACAGTACTAACTACTGCTATTCCAGAAGCACGTCACAATTCCAAAGGTATATGATTTGTTCCACCCACCCCCTTTACATCCCATCAGAGATGACAACTCCAAAGCAAGTCCTGACTAAGTTAAAAGATTCAACACTTTTAAGAGTTATTCTTCAGTCCAGCTCCATTTTGCCTAGGTTTGAAGTAATAATCTTCCAGAGCAAATCACCAAATGTAATACATTCCCATGTGGTAGAGTAAGACACCTCTTACAGTTCCAAATGTTTTGATGGTGCTTAATGAACAACAAGACTGAAAATTTGTATTGCTTTGAATTTACACCCCACACTCCACTAGGAAGAGGGATAGAGACAAAGGTCCTATCCTAGCATGGAAACACAGCCAAATTATCTCACAGAAACCATGAAAAGGGCTTCGTTTTTCACTGTATGGTATCACTTAGTCCTACATACAGCATAAACTAAATTACTTCTTTCAATGAACAGTGAACTCTGAACTGGTAGCATTTAGCTCCCTCCTGGGCATGAGGAAGGGTAACTGATGCAAGGTGCAAAGCAGGGGAGATAATTCACAGGATGTCTTTCTGCTGGAAGAATGACCACCTTTCAGTGTGCCCCAGATCCTCAGCAACCCAGATTCAAATAAAGCCAGATAGTGCTTTTAAAAGTATGATTTACTAAGGCAAGCATATATAATTTCTTTTTAATGGTTACTGGAACCCTCTGCCAGAAGTGCAATTAAATTCATCATCATTTCAGCCCACTACAAATCCTTTTTGGAAATAAAAAGTTGTTTTTGTACCCTCCAACTCTTTGGTATGGATAAGCTTCATTTTATGGACTATGCTGATGGCAAAAATATTACTAATGTCAAAGGCTAAAATGTAGACAAAACTGGGGAAAGCCTGTTTTTTAAAAAACATGGTACCACCAGAATAACCAGCAGAGATACACTCTTCAATAATCTGCCATTTCTATGGGTTTCTGTGGTCTGTCCAATGCTCTGTGTCACTTACGTAGTAATATATACTGCCACATAATCACAGCATAGAACTTCATGTTGAGCAGTGAGCCACAGATTCAGTCACTGATTTTCTTCAGTAGCATAAGGGCCTGACAGACGAACTGATGGATTAAGCTTTGTTCTTTTCACTCTCCACTCTTCCTCTTGCAAAGGTTGCGTCCTCCTTAGTGTGTGCACCAGGATGTGGCCCCTATTTGTGCCTCAGCTGCTCAGAGACCAATGATGTGGCTGAAGGCAAGCCCCTCATGTTTTCACCAAAACCATCTTAAAATAATTGACACTTACCTTCAGTTTAATTGTTCCTTTATCTAAAATGAGAGAGAGAGAGAGTGTTATTCTTCTCAAGCTAAGGTACTAACGTTTTAGCCATTTGCAGTGGCATGAAAGGAGACCCCATGTCATACAGCTGCTAACTGCAATACCCCTTCATTATGATTTCACCTGAAGTAATTTTCCTTCATGGTGTAAAACAAGCTGCAGGCTGAGCAAGTTGGACCTAGTAGAGTTCTCCAAAATTAACTTGGCCCTTATTTACAATTTTTTTCCCAAGGTAAACTGCAAAGTGCTCTATGGTTAGAGAGTACCACCAAGGCTGAGGTCTCAGCACAGGGCATCCTATGCTTACAGAAGTATTTTGCTGTAAAAAGGACCTGGCCTCTTTTGGGACTTGAATAATTCTCAAAACAAACACTCATAGAATCTATTTTGATTGCTGGATACAGCCATACCTAAGACTTCTCTTTAGCATATGTTGTCCACATGTGTAAGTATCACTCCCTTTGAATTACTTAGCAATTGTCAGCCAATTTCAAAGACAACAAGGGGAGGATAAAACCAGAGACAATCTGTTCCAAGAAAGGAAATAGCTTTTATATAACTCCCAGTTTTTACACACAGAAGTGTTAAAACATGGTGGTTAAAGAGCTTGATTGCCTGAGCCCTGTCTACATTACAGCTTACACCACTACTAGCAGTGGTAGAATAGCGCTACTGGACTTGAAATGTGCTACGTGACTGCAAATGAAGTCAGTAACGTAAATACATTCAGTATTAAGTCAGATGTAATCAAAACACTTTTTGTCTTTACACACAGCACAGAGAGGTAGCTGTCTTGGATTGTAAAGACTTACCCAACTGCACAAATATTACCACCTCTCCCAGTAATTCTCAGTCCTTAAGATGGGGAGATTGCATTTCCAGCACTTATTTTTAAAATAAGGGTACAAAGTGATGTTATTGTTGTAGATGTTACATTTTTTTCTTAAAATTCAGCTTATCTTATTCCTTATACAGCTCCCCAGTGTCAAACATTCAGGTTTCGAAAGGAAAGATATTCACTATAAAAGCCTTGAATATCAATTATCCGGGGTCTCTGTATGTCTTGGTGTTCCAAAATTATCAGCCTTGGATGTTTGAGATTACATACATCAAAACCACATTAGCACAATCAACTGAGGACATTTAGTGGTAGTCAATGAATTAAATGTTAGTTTGGTTCCAGTTCCATTATCACCTTAAGCAATTCTCTAGGAGATACGAATGCGCTCCCACAGCGCCTCAACTTATAAACCAATTCTCAAGTTCAGAATAACAGGAACTCACCCAGAACTGTTCCATGGCCTCGTGACACAGTTTCTCCTTTGACTACTAACTGAATCTGGACTGTTGTCTCCTTGACAGAGTTAAAGATGGTTACACTTATAGCTTCTTCAACACCAGATCGGAAAACAGAAGGTGCCGCAATCAAATAGCCCCTGAGGAGCAAAATTGGAAATGGACGGTCAAGAATAACAGCAACAAGAGTGTGATCTTTATTTGCAAGCCACTTCATGTATAACGAAAAGAACAGACTTCTCTGTAACATAGGTTCCCAGAATTTGCCCCTGTAGGGTTCACGTTCGTGACCACCAGCAGTGTAGGCCTATACGCATAAAATAAACACAGAACGCACATAGAAATGAATGGAACCTAAGTTGCTTACAAATCCTTAGTATTTAAATAAAGCCACTAACACTGATGTTTATTACACCTATATTATATATGACATTATTTATACATTATATAAATATAAACTAAATATACAACTAGCTAATCACAAAAAGGCTGAAGTTCATGAAAGAATAAGGAGGTACCTGAAGCTCCAATAGAGTTTTGTAGAAAATGCTTTGTTTTGAAACAATTTAGATACTTCTAACATTTTTGCTTCACTTATTTTTCATGGCTTCGTTTTCATAGTTCAACTTGATACACAAAAGAAGAAGTGACTCTCAGTGCTGATACCCCGCACTTTCTAAATGTCAGACTTGCATACACATAACACGTCTAAACCTCCAATTTACATAGAAGCAGGTCAGAAACGGCAGTTACAAGACTGGGCTCAAATTCTCCACTGTGGCACCACTTTTTTGTTCGAACAATTATATCCTGCAAGTTTAAAAACCCCGGCAAAAAGGACTTATTTTAGCAGGCACACACACAGTTTTAAAGCCACCCTAGACGACCTCCCATATATGCTACAATCCTTGTGTTTCTGTATGGAAACTACCATTCCCCTGTGCTGAATGGCACCGTGCCATGAACTTGTCAACTGAAAGCATTACAGACTCTGAGCTCTTTGATGCGTTGGGCTGTAAGCAACACATTTATATTCTCTTCATGACACACCTTTCTGGGTTTTTTTCTACCCAAAAGGATTTTTTTTAAATGAGGCAATTCCTCATATGACTCTTTAAGCCCAATTGCTCAACCCATGCCTTTCTACAGTTCCATGAGCCACGTTGCTTTAGTTCATGATTAATTATCACTTTGGGATGAGGATGATGGTGTTTTACAGCCCCCAAGTCATCTTTCATCAAATTCCAACCCCATGTTTCTCTCTCAGCAGGCCTCATTGCCATGGAGATCCCATTACCCCCAAAGGAAGTTCAGATCTCTGTGGCATTTGAGTTAAATTGCATGGGGTACTTGCAGATTCAAAACCTTATGGTCGCCAGGTTTGAAAATTCATCAGAACAATAATAAATAACAATAAAAAGTTACTACTTAGCCTGCAAATTCTTGGTAAGAAAGACATAGCTGATCTCGTTGCAGAGGGAGAGAGTACCATCTGCATCCAGTATGAAATGATTAGATTCAAACTGTCACATAAGCACAGCCCTACAGTGCCATATGTGAAGCACATGTATTCACATTGTTCTGAATTGCTGCAACTCCTTCTGAGGTATCAGTCCGTTGATACAACTATTTAAGTCACTTAATAAGCAGCATTTTAATATTAAGTATTTAACTTGGCAATTAAACAGTTAACTTGACAGTGACCGGACAGATCCTTTAAGCACATTTGAGTAACAGCTCTGTCAGGTTACACCAAAACTTGGCAGGACGTGAAATATTTTCTAGTAAGCAAGTGAAAATAAGTTCTCCATGGCACTCAGTTAATGCAGCTATTCACGATGTTGACGGGCTATAACAAGCTAGGGATAAAGAACAAAGCAAACCTTAATCAAAGTTAACCTAAACACACTGGAACGAGCTGTGTATTCAATTTCCAAAAGCCAGAGAACTTTCCCCGCAGTGAAATGTTTCTCCCCAGATGATTTTCCCCACAAGAATGTTTCACACGCTCTTCGGGAGCAACCAACACTACCTTCACCCATCCCAAGGCACAACAGCAGCCCCTTCGCAACACCCCGGATTCCTTAAATAATTGTTTGCAGATAAAAGCTTTGCAGCCGCTCGCTGGAGGAGCTCAAGGCAGGTATTTCTAAGGAGGCTTTCTTCTTCCCCCCCCGCCTCCCCTTTCCCTGCTCTATGCACTTTCGCACCGGCGAGTACAAACGTGCTGCTCGGCTCGGGAACCGCCGCAGCTCGCCTCCCCGACCCCAGCCCCTCCAGGGCACTTCTCGCAGGCTTTGTTAAGCGGCTGGTGCAGCCACCCCCGGAGCCCATCGCGGAGCAGAAGGGGTCGTGTATGTGTGTGTCGTCCCCCCCCCTCGCCGCCACCCTTTACGGGGAGGCTGCCGGAGGGGGTCCCTGCCCGCCGCCGGCTGCGCGACCTCCTCCTCCTCCTCCCGGTACTTACTGCCTCTCCCGGGGCTGGGCTGCGCTCAGGCTGCAGAGGGTCAGCAGGACCCCCCAGGCGCAGCCGGGCTCCTTGCGGGGCATGGTGCTGCGGAGCCCCAGGCCACGGCGCTCTCGGCGGGCAGCAGGAGCCTTTTGTTCCCGGCGAGCGCAGCAGCCCCGGCTCCCCCGCCGCCCCGCTCCCGGGCTCAGCTCCCCGGTGCCTCTGGCCGCCGCCCCCGCCGCGTCCCCGCCCCCCGGGCCGCCCCCTCCTGGCCCCGGTGGCCGCTCGGCTCCGGCCCCGGCTCTTTGTCTGCGGCTCCCCGCCTGCTCCTGACAGCGTGCACCGGGGGAGGGGGCCGGGCCCCGCACCCCTCCCCGCAGCCGGCCCCCGCCCGCTCCCAGGTGCGCCAGGCCCCGGTGCCGGCGGGCTCCCGGCTCCGCACCGGCACCGTCCTCCCTGCAGCCCTGACAGCCTCGCCCGGCCGGCATTCCGCCCCGAGGGCTGCCAGGGCACCGGCTCCTCTTCTGCCGAGCCCGGCCAGCCCCGGGAGCCCCCCTGCCGGAGCTCCCCGCCTCCCTCCGCCAGCCCCGAGGGTGCCGGTGTGCCTCCCGCGGATGCAGGAGCTGCAGAAGCCTGGGCTCCGAAAGGTGCCACCGACCCGGACCGGGGCACAGCACCCCCTGGTCCCATAGACTGAGCCCTCCTACTCCGAGACACCAAAGAACTGCTTTCCAACTCAAAATCCAGTGGCAGCACTGATGCACCTCCACGACCTCCTCCATCCCTGGGCCCTGGCCCGTCCGGCTCCATCCCTCTGACCCGGCCCGGGGCTGCGGGGGCTCCAGGCAGGAGGGGGAGCTCTCACCGCACCGGGCTGCGGAAGAGGGTGCAGCGTGGAGAACTCGAATCAGGGAAACGCGTACCCAAAGCAACAGCTGAGATTCGAGGGGACAGAATAAACGTCTGGCAGAGATGGATCCAACGCCACACATGGGTACCAAGGAGGGATTTCTGCAGCCTTTGCTGGAGACAGCGCAGGATCCCAGATGCGCTTTGGAACTGAACTCCCCCTCCAGGAATAAATGAAAACCCTCAACGTAGGTAGTTTGAATCATATTTTTCCCCCAACACTACACACCTGGCTTTAGGTAAACTACTAGGAAAACAGAAAAAAAAATTATAAACCACTATTTTTTTTTTCCCCTAGGTTAGCCCCATTATTTGAACCTCAGTTCTATTTCTTCTAAAAATCACTGATGTGGACCCTAGCAATCTATTTAGCAAAAATACAGCTTTGTACCCAAAAGTCAACTCAATAGTTTACCAAAGGCCCTTTCTTCTAGTTTCTGACAAGGAAAACAGCAAATTGAGTGGCTAAAGCTGCTAAACTTTTAAGATTATTTTTCTCCCTCTCAAAATTATTTCAATCAGCATGGATTTCAGCAGTACCATTACTAGCTAACACTTTTTCTGCAAGTCAGTCCACTCCCTAAAAACACAAAGTCGTCAAAAGGAGTGAGGTTTTGCTGAGTACTTTAGCAACAGGACTTCAGCGGCCGACCAGTACATAGCCAGGAGAACAACGAAACGGTGCCTAAATTTTTATCATGTTTGGAACTTACACTAATTTTGAGGCATAGCAAGTCTAGAAGAAGAGGGAATAGATTTTGTCAAATTAAAAAAAAAAAAGCTAGGCTAGAGCTATAAAAAGTACATCTCACCTGAAAATTCTTCAGACCAGACAACTTAAACAACAGTCTCAAATCAAAAGGACTATGTATTTTGCAAGGCTCATTGCAGTTCTTAGGGTTGGACACGCCATTTAAAATCATAGACGAGCAAGTATGGAAGGTTTTAAAGAAATCCCCTATTTAAACCACTCTTATTATGTCAACAATCCCAGACTAATGTTTGTCTACAGATCCTGGTTTAAGACTTGCCCTAATTGTCAAGATCAGGGTGGAGAACTGAAGGAATTTTATTCAATAGAATAAGAACATCAGGCTTATGCCCTCTCTACTGAACAAGAAGTTTCAAAAGATTGTTCACCACCTCGGGAAAGGTTATTTTTATTTATTTTTGATGGGATTTTTCTAGCTATAGCTCATCTGTGGGAGGAGTTGCACAAAGTCTTGGAGCAGCTTTCAGCTTTTAATATTCTGTAAGCTGAATCCCTTTTGCTTGCTGCCGTGCCATTTAAGCACAACTGCTCCTCTCTTGCTCACTTCATTGCTCATGTATCTTCACATGACAAAACAACGCTATGAGAGCTACCAAGGGACTCTTTTGTTTGCCCAAAATTGAAGACACGTGCAAAAAGCATGAAGTCAAAAAAGAGGCCCTCCTAATACATCTTTTCTCTCGATCTTTAAAGTACATAGGGTTTTTCCTCTGATCTCCTGTTCCTCAGAAACGTGTAATTGTACTCAAATGTACTGGGGGCTGTGCTGGCTATGGACTACCTTGTGCTAGTTATGGTGGCCAAGGACAAGTGAGGCAGTATCTGTAAGAACAGGTAATGTATTTTGTTTGATTATGTTAATTGGTTTAAGACATGAACACTCTCCACAAACCTTGCACTAGTATTCTTTGGGGTGATGTCAGTTCAACTGACATTACACTGGTTTTTACGTTGAATTAAATATAGTGCCTGCCATTCAGATTTTTTGAGCTGCATTTTTCTACAAACATTTCGCTAGAACAGTAGTTTTATCTTTCTCCATACTAAATTCAACTATGGCACTGCTGAGATCACCATTAACTTGCACCAATTCTGTCAAACCTAGGTTGGACTTCAGTTTATGACACTCTTAATAAAATAACTGTTTTATAACACAGTTTGGCCTTTGAAACTTAACTAGAAATGGAAATGGCTGGATTGTCTATATTTAAAAGAGTGTATTCTTCCTTACTGCTGCGTTCTCCTTCAGTTTATTCAGACTCATTCAAACTCTAGAACTATAGAGATCATTTCCCAAGCAAACCAGCCAGGCTTTATGAGAAGCAACTTATTAGAAAGTACATTATAGTGGGAATGCTGCAAAGATAAAGCAAAACCTGGTAATTCCAAATTCCTTTCATCACTTTCTCAGATACATCCACAGAACTCTCTATGCCTCAATATTTTCCTGCCTGCAAAGGAGCACTACTAATGTTAGCCTCCTTCCTAAGGGTAACGCTTAAGAGCATGTTGGAATCCTTTGATTACAAAGACAATAAGGAGGCAAAACGAAAGTGAAGCACCTCGGCTGTTCTCATAGCACAGCAGCCTATAACTGAGGTAACAATACCCCACCAATCAAAACAATGATTTTGATAACAGTCCTGCAGAGATCAGGTATGTTTTGGGTGGAACTGATAGCATCAGGTTTTCAAAAAAATAATCATCTCTATGCTTAATCACCCATACCTCTTTATAGAGAAGACCCACAAATGGTTCCTTACAGAGTAACGCCAAACATCCATATACATTTTATCTTTGAAAAAGCTCTGGGTATGGACTTCAAAGAAGCAACATGATTCAGCAATGAGTTGATGAATGCAGCAGAATACACAACTAAAATGGAGCTCCATCCTCTTCAGCATAATGCTATAATATTTTTGAACATAAAAACATGTGTTCTATGTTTCAGAAATCACAGCTAGAAATTATCATTATGCAGAGTATAGCCCTTTCAAATCATTGTTAACTTTTTTTAAAGGAGAAATTTCTTTCAAATTGACGATTTTCTATTTGGTATTTACTGACTACAAGAACTATCAGGCAACTACAGTCTCTAAAGACTGCAAACCATCTTCTAATTATGAAAGTATGTGCAATCCTGTAAATAAGGCTAGAATCAGCTTGGTCTGAAAAAAAAATGAGGCTTTAGATATCATTTCAAACTATTTAGTTACTGAAATGGAATTTTCTGTGCCTGCCAAAATGAATCCTATTCAGTGTGATGCAACAGGTGTTGGAATTCCAGCAGCCGCCTGCAACCCACATCTGGTAATAGTTAGGAGTTTAAAGGAAGTTCTGTAAGAACTGCTTATGTATAAAAACTATTCATCAGTCAAATCTATGGGCCATATTCACCCGCCGCTTGCACAGTGCATAGTTTAGATTTTTATTTCGTTTACAGAAAACGTAATTCTGCTCCTCATGAAATTTTAGGAATCTCAGGCAGTTGTCCAGGTTGAAAGCGTGCAGGGGGTTGGGTTGGCTATACTAGTGTCAGAAAGGTGAGGGAGGGACTGCAGGTTATAGAAGAAGGTGTGAATACTTCTGTATTGGTTCTGACCATCTAATTTATATCCTGACCACTCATACACTCTCATAATTACCCTGCAGAAGAAAGAATCCTCTCCCCCCATGTCCCATCTACCTAGTAAATAAACTCCGTGCAATGTTAAAATTATCAGACAGATATTTGTCAAACAAAAAAATAGAGTTAACACTAAGCTCTGAATAATACTAATTCTTAAGTACTGCTACTCTCAGCTGTGCCTCCTTTTGCTTTTTTCTGCTCAATTACAAAATTCAAATCAATAAGACTACTCAAGAATCAAGTGGTAGGACCACAACCCTTAATTATTAGCCCTTGTTAACTGCCTCAGCATGAGTTTTATCACTACACTGTCACAGAGATGACCAGACATAAAGGAAGTAACACTTACTTAGAGATTTTGAGAATACATGCATAAATTGTGATCATAAGAAAAGATGCTGCAGTAAGAACAAGGCTATTAATTATTAGTTTTGCATTGTCCTGTACGCACTGGATTTCAGTAGAAGGTGGGTGAAAAATAAAAGACAATGGACATGTTCATCAGCTTTAGGGAAGACAGAATCATTTGTCCCCCCTTCCCAATGGAAAAACATTTGTGTCAGTCATTACATACCGCCAGACAAGAATAAGGTCTTAGTTATTTTACAGCATTATAATCATGGTAAAGAAACCCACACCCGTTTCTTTAACTTCAGGTTTTGTTCTCCCTCCGTGTTTCTGTGACAGCCTCCTTTCTGTTAGCCAAACACACATATCTAATGTAGAAACTGATAACTGCAAAACAAATGTCCTATTGGCTTTGCCATACTACTGCAAGCTTACCAGCAATGAGGAGAATGTCTTTGTACAGAAACTACAACATCAGTCCAGATACAGAGGGGTAGAAATAAGACTGATCCTGCCTCCTGGGAACACAAGCATCTCTAGAACAAAATTACAAGGAAAGGTTAATTAAAGAGCACATTCAAAATAAGAAGGTAATCTGAGTAGCCTATAGCAACAGAATAATGATATCCAGAGTATAATTATTAAGTAGTTCTGTCAAAAACGCTTATTAATCATCTACAGAACAGGAGAGGCTGATCTTTTAGAGTAGCGTAACATTTCAATTCCTGACAAAATGACTGAAATAGTACTAACCAATCATTAATATGGGCAGATGCTGATTTAGAACAGTAATAGATTACTGTGCTTAATCAGATGTGGCTGTCATTAAGACATTTAGTAAGAAATTACTTCCCAGTTTTCTACTCAGCCTTCACATATGACTCATGTAATAGAAGTTTGTGCATAGTCTAGCATTTGGTGGAAGTTTTATATATAAATAAGGGATCTAGAGTGGTTGTGAAGTCTCCACACTTAAGAGTTATTAAAAATTCAGCTGGACACCTTTACAACTAGGAACAGGTAGAGGTGTCCTTTTATCATACAAATCATATTAATTTGAAAAATTCTATTTTGTTCAGTTAGGTGAAGGCAAATCTCTGAAGAAAAAAAAAGGTAGCAAGAAAGGGTTAAGGGCTCTCAACATCTTTGGGTACTGCCTGTAGAGACACTGTGCTTACCCTGCCCATAATACACTGAAGCTGTGTAAATGTACTAACATTGCTCTATAGGTAAGCTAATACGTTTCACCTGGTTCAGCTAGGGATCAGTGCTGTGCTCCTGGAGTCAGTTTACTATTTCACTTACTGAAATACTGTCTAAAAAGTTCTGAAGAAATACACAACAAAGCCTGAGTGCTGAAAGGATTAAGTGCCATAGACAGAATATCTTTTTGGGTAGCAGTCCTGGAAACTCTACTGTTCAATCAGTTGTTTAACTTCCCACCCCCACACAGAGTAGATATTAAAACAAAGAATTAAGTTTTGATATCCTGCAGGCCACCTCCAAACACACATTATCTATATAAACAAAAAATTAGTTATGTCTTATAAGCCAAATTATGTTTACTTCCCTAAGATATTAAATTTAAGATCTTGAAATAGCAGGAAACTCGATAGGTCTTGCATATACATTATCACAGAAATATTTTAAAAGAAACTGATCAGAGGCATTTGAGACTACTCTGCAAACCTAGTCGTCCATCCTTGTGCTTGCTTTACAGACCACACAAATGTAGCGGAAGAAACAACCTAAAATCATTTCTGTGAATTGAACAGGAATGCTAACATAATCACTGGAAATGCTCTTAATTGGTGTGGCTCAGTGGTGCATTTCAGAGCCGTTAGCTCCTCTGCCGCTGTGGAACTCTTTTCATGTCCTGGCAATCACAGTCCAGCCAGCAGTTTGTTTATCATATTCAGTATGAGTTTCCGGATCTCCAACAAAGTGGTATTTACTTCGAGGCAGGGAAGACTGCAGTAATCCAATAAGTTCTCATTAGCCTAAAACGCAGAAACATCTGCTGGGGTCATGAGCTGCTTACTTGCTGTTGATGAGCAAAGAATCAGCTCCATTTGAAGCCAGTGTGAACAAAGAATTGTAGGGTTGGGGGGTGGTGGTGAAGAGACAAACGGGCCTCGGTTATCTCCTGGGCTGCAACTCCACCACAGTGCACCGTAGGCACGAGGGATGCTCCCTTACATTGACCCCTGGCGACCCTATAGCAGAGAACACAGGAATTACGGCAAAAAATGCTTTGACTCAGCCCTCCTGAGCTGGTGGTCAAAACAGCCAGGAAACACCAGTGTAACTGAAGATAATGTGGTCAGAGCTCCCCAAGAAATACCAGAGTCCAGGCAGGGCAGTCTGTGCCGTGCAAACCTAGCTTAAAATTATCTTTGCCAATTGCTTTTTAGAGAATTTTAATAATTTAGCAGGGGATGAGTACTTACATTTCTGTGTTCCCCCTCTCCCACCCAGGCTCTCAGACCTAGCTGGAGCATTTCATGATTGCTTTCAGGTTTTGGAAGAGGAAAAAAAGCTTCCCCCCCCCAAAAAAAATAAAAGCACCTTAGAACATATGAATGTTAATTGGTCAATAAAAACTTTTGGCCTAGAAGGTGAATACATAGGTAATAAGCACTGCACAAGTTCAGATAGAACATATATCTACACTGATAGACGCTACAGAAGGGAGAACACCATTAATTCTAGGTTAAAAACAAAACAAAAAAAACCCCAAACAACCAAGAAGAGATTGATAACCTGAACAAAAAGAGCCCTTAAGTTTTTTCAGATTCCAACCGATTCAGAGCATGTGGCATTGTCAGAAAATAAGCGGAAAATACAAAATAAGTGATGTCACATCTGTTTAGCTCCTGCTCCAGTGATTTTGCAGTTCTTTATTGTTGTTGTTTGTACAGTGTTTAATGTGACAGGATTTAATGTCTGTGATAATTTCAAGGTGGAGGAGCCTAAAACACTTCTGCAAAGAGCGAAAACAGAACCACTTAGAAAGAATATTCAGGAAAATCAAGGTGGAAAAGTTTCAGTTCAAAACAGCTTAAAACCCTTTTTCAGAGAGAATGAGCTACTTTATCTAACACTTGTTCTACCGTTACACAAGTGCTTAATTTAAGGAAAAGAATGGCCAGAATGCTCAAATCATTGCCTATGATTCTTCTGAAACAATAAGTGCACATCCCCAAGCACTTTATTGTTTTGTACATGCAGTTGGCCTTTAGCTCCAGGACTCCCACTTTCCTCAGGCTTGTTGTACAGACAATGACTGCCACCTGCAGCAGCAAGGATGAACTACTTCCCCAAAAGATACAGAGCCTCTAACAGTGATGACAGCAAGCAGAACCTTTCCCCGCCTCCCATCTTCAGGGAAGAGAACTAACAGCATTACGCTTTTGTATTGCTGTCTGTTGCTTAAGTAACATTTGGGTCTACATACATGCATATACAGAATAGTATGTCAGTGGTAGAAAGTCACTTGACTGAAGAGGATGGGTTTAATTTAAAAGTATTTCTTAAAAAAAAAAAAGTAGTATTTTAGACCAGCAATGAGTTCCACCATCAAGAAATCCTAGGAAAGACATTCTGACTTGCATCTGTTCAGTGACAGAATTATCGAGACACTATAAATTTGATTTTCATTTCATCCCTCCCCCCTCATATTTAAGAAGACCCCTCTTAACTTTCTGAATCTCAGAATGACGTAGGATAAACAGGCTGAAGGCGTGAGGACACACATCCTAGCAATTATCTAAACCCAGGAGAAGCAGTTCTTTGACCAGTTTCATCAGAATAGGAGCCTTCCTACCGCAATCTCCATCCACCAAAAATTAACAGACTACTAATTTGCAACTAACCTATGACTTGACTGCTTAGCAAAGTTCCCCATCCAGTGGCCAACTTTGTACATGCAGTTCATGTTTCCTGGCCCAGTGTGATCCTGCTGTGCCCAGCACCTATGACTCATGGACTGAATGGCAGCACACACAGGTGATCTATTAGATGCAGTTCATCCAATGTGTTTGAGGAAGAAGAAATACAGATGAATATCTTAGAACAATTCACTGCTCTCCTGCTGGCTGATGGATAAGTTGCTGTGAAAAAAATGACACTGATATTATTTACAAGGTGGGTCTTAATAGTTTGTTATATATTGACTTCTCATCCAGTGCACTGCATGTCTTACCGATACAGTTATTACAGCTTAATTTAATCCTAATTTTTAATAGAAGGAGATAAGAACCTAGTTAGATCCTTAGTAATACCAGGAAGAAAGCTTGAATAGCACTTCAAGGAGTGCAAAGAGAATACTCCAAGTATTTTTTGAGCAGGCACAGCTTAAGCCAGAAACCACTATGCAGACAATACAAAGCAAAAATTTTGAGAAAACATCACAGAAAGAGGTTCCACAGGTAAAAAAAAAATAAATACAGGATAAAGCATGCCTTTCACAGCTAAATGCACTCCATGTATAAAAATGGAAAGTACATTGAAAAAATTTGCCACATCTGGCAAGTATGTTCATAACAAGACCAAACTCTCAGTCACTTACTCAGTAGTTAGGTTTGAGGTTTCTCTCCACATTCACAATCTTCCTCGGCACTTTGGGTCCCACTAGGTCATGGCTTGCCATTGGGACTGGATAGCGCCTACAAGTCCATCACTGCATACATTGTGTATAAACCCAGATGGAAACAAAAGCTTCTGTAGCAGATCGGTGAAGATATTCAAACATGAAAGCTATTGATATTGCAGTAGTCTTTATTATTAAAAAAATAAATAAAGTCCTTAAAGAGAAGGTGTCAGATTAATACAAAAACATTTACAATTTTAATAATTTGTTTCCAAGACAATTAGGCAACAAGTTACCAAAACTTTTCACTTGTTACAAGTGACCAGAGTCCTTCCAATCATCAGCCTCATTACTTGCTACCCACGTAGCTTTTCCTCTCGGCAAATCCAGAAATAAGGGAAAATTAAGAGTTCCTCCAGAAGTTGTTCACTGAGTGACCAATAATCCTGCTGTACATTCCTACAGATCCTCCTGATGAGATCAGCAAATGCACAATACCACATACACAATTCAGCATCTATATTCTGGTATGTTGCCCTCCAAGGAACACCACTTTGGAAAGAGATGCAAATCACTGCACTTGAAGTCAGTTGCAAGGAAGTAAACCAAGATGTTTAAGAATCATATTTGCTAAGAACAATGTTTCTTCTTATTTACCTTTCAGTACTGTCAAGGCAGAAAGTGATGAGAAAGGTGTCACGGAAATTCATGTTAAAAAAACCCAAAGATGTCTCCTTATGGGACAGCATGTAGAAGAAAACTCCATTTCTATATTAGTAAGCATACATGCTGCTAGTTTCATATTCTGGTATAACTGAAAATTCGGACAAGAAGTAAAAAGATAACAAATCTGCTGGCACTGTTTTAGTACCCACCCATTTGTAAGACAATACACAAACTTAGTTGAAGTACCAGTGTTTCACAACATCTAGTCCATGATTCTCTTCGCATATTCTTTGATTATGCAGAGAAACTTCTTTACTAACTTCAAACGACAGGTTCTGCACTTGTGTGAAGCTCCTGGAACAAATGAAGCAAGCTAAGTCAGTTACTCTGGAGGACAACTACTTCTGCTTAACCCCAAAGGCTATGTGCCTGGACATTAACATCATTCTCCCACCATGCAACCACCAGAAGAAAAATGCAAAATGTGAATTTTCTTCCCAAAGGCTAGAATTCAGAGGGGAGAGGGGCAGTTTGCAGGATGAGATGTGTGGCTTTATGGTCTATCAGTGATGCTTTGTATTTGTTGACACAATACTCAAAGAAATAACCTTTTCTGTGCTCCTTATACTTCCTAAAGGATGATATATTTGTATGGGGTTTTTTTAACAAATAGTGCTTCCAGTTCCTTTCTGTCTCATGGAGTTCTCCGCTCTCCTACATTTTTGCACTTTACCAGGGCTACTCTCGCTTGCTGAAATTCTCAGCTGAAATGTCAGTGAATGGCACACTAAAGTAGTTCACTTAGAATACACAAGCAAAACACCCCAAGCATCTTTACTTTGATTGTAGGTAGGGTAAGCTACAAACAGAATTAAACTTAGTGCTACTATCCCCTCAATTAATCCTCCTCCAATATACATGCTGGATGTATTCTGTCGAGATCTATAGATTTTCTTCTGAATATGTAGCCAATGAGTCTTTTCACCCAATTGTTGTAAATACCTTTGAAGGTCTTTATCCAGTTTCTGAGACTTTTCTTTAAGCTCTTTCAGTACACTACATGCTTCTGCACTTTCTTCTGAGTAGCTTGGCATAACCTCTGTCAGAAGTTCTTGTGTGATAGTTAACTGCTTTTGTAGTTCATCTACAATATGAGATGTTAAAAATATTACTCAAAAATCTGTACAGTGGCATCAGTTAATACAAGATCGATTAATAGCTGGAGCAACCACAGACACAGGTGAACTAGATGATGAAAAACTACTGTTTTTTCAGCCTTCACAAACACACCATGAGAAAACTGGGAAAGCCAAATTATTTTTAGCTATTGTGACTAACACCAGCAACAGGCTATTAAAATTGCTAACCAAGCTCTCATTTAGGCTATGTCAAAGACTTTTACAACACAGAAATGCAAGAGAAAAAACAAGTTTTAAACATGCAAAATTCTCTGGCCAGTTACATATGTTGGTATTGGCATGTACGCTCAACACAAAATTCATGCAGTCCTCTCCTTTAGCATTCAAAACCCAAAAATACATATTCTTCAAAAAACTTTTTCCATTTGTTTTAAAGTGTAAGAAAAACTATTGTAAATGGTGTAAGAATCTTGTTTCTTGCAGACTGGCAGTTTAAAAAGGTAATTTTTTTGTCCAGATTTCAATACAAGTCACAAGTATTAATTTATTAACCAAACATTCTCTGATTCAAAACATCACACAATATATTTAAGCTCTAGTGCTACAGGAAACGTGAGCAAGTCTACCCACGTGACTTTATCCCTTAAATACAGAAACAAGAAGAGACTGAAGTGTTTCTAAACTCTACAACTTGTTTACCCATTAAGAACAAGGGAGGAGAAGGAATGCCATGAATACGTTAAAAGACACAGAAACTTGCTAAAGACTGCCCTAGTTTAGGAAGTTAATTTTTTTCCTGCTGCAGCACAAAAAAAATTGTTCAAGTGCAGTTTAGTGGTTAAATGGAGACAAGAATTAGTCATAGCAAAACATGTGACTAATATTGCAGCCCAGTGGTCATACAAGTTCTAAGAGCACATAAGGCCTCCAGTGGCCACAGATAGATCCAGCATTAACAATGTAAGAATTTTAGCATACCAAACCCCACTATTTCGGAAAGTAAATTTGATGAATCAAATTTTCATACCAAGGTATGCTAGCATATCTCCTTCTATGTGAATATTCTTTATGGGTAATTCATGTCTAGTGGCATCCAGGGAAACTGCAAAGCTTTTATACTGCTCTTTAAACTGTTCACAAACAGGAACAAGGGGAGCAAGTACTTCCATCTGAAAAAGACACATGATGAGCCAACACTTCTTCAAAAGCAGCCATTTTGTTAGTACAGACATGCCTCAATACAGAAAAATAATTTATAAAAAACCCAAGTACCCCTCTGCAACAAGTGGTGACAGAGAGATTCAAGAAGTTTGTGGTATGATACTCCTATCATGCTGTTTAATAGGTTTTCCTCTACCACCTCAAAATGCCGGGGTCAATACCAGTTTCCCTGTTACTGTAGCTCAGAGGTATTGGTGACACAGCAGGCAGTGTTACATTTGATACTTTGACTGTAGTTAACAGCATATTCTCCAAAAGACAAAAAAGTCTTGTTTAATTTTTGCAATGCAAAATTTGTTAAAAGCAAACATAGGTTCGGTTTTGAAAATGAATTATTAAAAAATTAATTATTCATTAGAAACGTTCCTCTTACAACCAGGCCAGAACAATTGCTGTCTAACATATAAAAATAAGACAAATAAAGAACAGATGTTCACTTCTCATCTAAGGGTTAGCATCTCAGCTCTAGCCATACCTGTAATTGTGTGACTGCAGGATGTTCCTGTGGTTTTAAGACACTTGCACCTCCCGTGCATCAACTGCAAACTGCTCTGGCAACCGGTGCACTATTGCTGCCCCTTTCCTAATAGCTCTAAACTTCCTGCGTATCCACAAGGGACAACCAAAAACGTGACAAAGGCATTTGCTTAGGTTACTAGAGAGCATTGCATGCCTCAACAGGAAGAAGATATTTATTTTGTTTAAGATGCATAAAATTGTACCCCAGCAGGCCACAGAAGCAGAGAAATCTCCTCTGGATAAAGGACTACTTCATAAGCCTACCTGTTTGTCTAGTGCATCATCAAGTTTCTGCTCTCTCTCTTTGAGTAGAATTTCATGCTTCAACTTGCAGAGCTTCTCCTGTTGTCTCTCCTTTTCTTCACACAACATGATCAAGTTTTTTTCTGCTTTTTTCTCCAGCTCAGCAAGATTTTTTCCTGCCTATTACATCCAAAAAATATTCACAACTAAAGTAATGCTACATCTATGTAATTAACATATTCCAAATAAACAAATGTAAGCCTCAGACCAGGTCAAAGAGCTTCAATTAATGAATCAGAGACCACATGCGATACGCACAGTACATTAAGTTAAAGCCTTCCTCCATCTTCTTCCCCCATTCCCGCTAATATTTTTTGTAAAGTAAAAATATATATATACAGCACTGACTGAACCAGGAACTAAGCCACTGCGGTAACCTTGAACTCCAAACATTCTCACGCTATTCCCAAAACTTCTGGATACCTCTACTTCATGAGCAACCAGCACCAGCTTAATAAACTGGCATCGAATTCACTCTAAGAGAGTTTTCAAAGCAAGTCATACAGTTTCACAACCATAAACATATCAAGTGACAAAAATCTAACTTTTATGGATCAGAAAGCATAGACAAGAACAATTCCTCAGCATCAAGTTCTTCTATCTGAAATACAAATACTTGACTGACACTCACCTTTATTCTTAGGTATGTTAAAAGCAGTGTCTGAGATTCCAGTTCTTGCAGAGCACCAGAATCGTTTCCCTTCGGAAAAGAAAATAATATCCTAGATCAATTTTGATATTTAAACAATTATTTTTCCAATGTTCAAATAAATTACGGAAAGTCCAGTTTGTGCCCGGAATCATAATCAACAGGCAGCCTGATGAAAAAAAAATTGGGTTTTTAAACAATGCATGTTAATGAAATATACCTCTTTGTTCTTTGTTCCACCACTTTTTGTAACACTTTCAGCAGTTTTTCATAATACTGGTAGAGAACTTGAAGTTTCAGTGCTATATTTAATGAGATTCCTAAACAAGGCACTTCAAATGAGGTTGAATAAATATTAGTTTTCTGAGCAAAAAATGTCAGAAAACATTTAAAGATAACGTGATATAATTAAAAAGTACAGACAGGAATACAAATAGAATTGACTTGAGGAGATGCTACAATTGGAGCAGATTCTTTAACACAAGAAACAGAAGCAAAACTTTGGACAGTGTTGAGACATCCAATAAACAAAATACACGTCACTACCAGTAGAACAGACTTATCCTCTGACTTCTGCCAGAAGGCTTTAGATCACCTCAGGACCTCAAAGTTGTTATCAAGATTAAAGATAAACAGAAAACCTTAATTTCACACATTTCAAAATAAATATGCTTAACAAATGAAAGCAGTGAGACTTACCGCCTTTTTGGCTTTTTGTGTCCCTGTACCTCCTTTGCAAGCAGAGTTTGAACTACCAGTCTTTTTGCAAACAGTTTTATCTGTATGACAACAGAAAAGTTATTGCTCTCTTCTAACAAAGTACATAGGATGAGTCAACATACCATCAGGTTCTTCAACGGCAAAGATAATTTCAAAATTATTATGTGTACCAGTAAAGAAGACTTGTGCTCTATTTCTGGCTCTGATGATACTCATGAGATGTGGATCACATGAGCATTTAGCTTTAAGTGACAGTTACGGATAGCTGTGATACAATTTTCAGAAGGTCTGATAATCTAACACCCATCTGTTACAGGAACACAGACTTGAGCATACGTGGTTCTTTGATATTTGATCTTAAACAAAAAGAAGAGAGTACTCAAAAGATATGAAAAATTGAGAGGTTAATTTAAACTCCGAAGTTCTCAATATCTCTGCTTAAAGACACTTGAAATAACATTCACCTTATTTAACAAAATCTTTTTGTGAATATAGTAGAATACAAGGGTAACTTATCATCAAGTGACAGCACATATGTTAAAAACAAAAAACCAAGAAATTGAGTATGAGTGGAAGCTTACCATTAATAGCTGAAAGATCAAGGTCTGGTGGACTAATTTTATCTCCATCTAATAAAGTGGACTGCAAGTCACCTTTCTCAAAACTACTCTGATTTAGTAGACTATGGGCAACACCTGTAGAAAGAAGCTGTTATCAAACTAAAAGAATTAGAACATATTCTGCACAAGTTCACAATTACATATGCTTTCAGTAATATGTAGCAACCTTATGCAAACTTTTGCCCATTTACTTTATATGCACCATTTGTATGCTCCCTAACTTACCTAGAGATAAGGTAGTTCAAAATGTTATCCTCTTAAACATTTCACAGTTCAACAACAACACTCAGATGTGAAAAGGGAATAATGTTATTTCCTCAGGATTTTCAAGTCAAGTTAAGGTCTTACCAGAAAATTCTTTTGCAATTTTTGCAAAAGAAAAAAAAAAAAAGACTGTTTTGCAGACAGCGGTTTTCAATGGTGAGGCCAAAGTAAAAGAGTAGTTCAAAGCCTTGTGCAGAAGGCAAGCAATATANCCTCTTAAACACAGTTCAACAACAACACTCAGATGTGAAAAGGGAATAATGTTATTTCCTCAGGATTTTCAAGTCAAGTTAAGGTCTTACCAGAAAATTCTTTTGCAATTTTTGCAAAAGAAAAAAAAAAAAAAGACTGTTTTGCAGACAGCGGTTTTCAATGGTGAGGCCAAAGTAAAAGAGTAGTTCAAAGCCTTGTGCAGAAGGCAAGCAATATATTTATTTCAGACAACCCAATTACTGAATTCCAGATTAGTTTTCTATCAGAATATCCAGAGAAGAGTTTAACGCACTTCAGTTTACACCTCTTAATCCCACATCAAATTTCTTAATTCCCTTTGTATACAGAAAATAACCAGCAGTGATGCAAGTAACACAAAATACCATCTCTCAACATCATTTTAGAGTTGTTATGAGTTCCACAGCTTAGAAATACTAATTCACAATAGAATAACTTCTAAATTCTTCCAGTAAAACCTACCAGCAGAAGTCGTACATTTCTGAGGAAGAACTGATCTTGGTTTAGTTGCAGAAGACGGTTTAGCAGTAGAAGACGGTTTAGCAGTAGACTTTGAAAAGGAATTTGAAGCATCCTGACAATAAAGAAACAGAAAAGACTGAACGTAAGCAGTAACTACGATCAGCAATATATCTTACCTCCAGCTTGAACACTGACAATGAACAACTACAATCCCAGGGAACCTTGGTGCTTTGCCAGTCACCCGACTACAGTCCCAAGTTCCTACCCCAGTCCGCATCTCGCCCGCGGCTCCCTCATAACCACAGCAGAGCCGGTTTTTGCTCAGGTCTCGCTGCCACACCACCGAGACCCCCTCTCAGACCACTTCCACCCTTTGCTGAGCGACCCCCGAGCCCACCAGCGAGGCGTCCGAGTACCTTCTTGGCGTCTTTCTTATCGTACTGCAGGTAGCGAGACTTCACGATTCTTTTTCCTGAAGAAAGAGCAAAGAGACTTCAGCCGGGCCGGGCCGGGCCCGCCGCCGGGCTTCCCGCCTCAGCGACCCGCCGCCGCGCCTCAGTGGGAGCGGGCTCTCCCCCTCACCCCACGGCTACCTTTCTGCGTAGTTTTAGACGCTTCTCCGCCCGCCACCGTAGCGCTGGAATCGCTCGCCACCGTAGCGCTGGAATCGCTCGCCACCGCGGACATCCTGCCAAGACAGAGCGGGAGACGACGACGGGTGAGGAGACAAGCGGCGAAACGCTCACTCTGCCGCCGCCTCAGCCGCCATCCCGTTCGAACCGCCGCGCAGGCGCAGCACCGCCCCCTCCCGCGCTCCGGGGGAGCCGAGCGCCCCCTGGCGGCGCGGAGGGATGAGACGGGCCGCGGTGACGGCCCCGCTCGGGGCACCGGGCACGGCGTCCGCCCGCAGCACCGGGGCAGCGCCAGACACGGCGGCCCGACAGCGCCGGCGCTGGTCCTTCACCGGGGACTTCGGTGGGAGGAAGAGAGAGTGCCGCTCTCCGCGGCTTCAGCTGTGTCGCCGTTTGAGGGACCCACAACCGTTTATTGTCGTTTGGACAATTATTCTCTCACCCAGAGACCCCTCTGCACCCGTGAAGGGGAATCGGGAAAAAAAAAAAACAAGAAAACCCGAGGGCTGAAATATTGTGGAATCATAGAATGGTTTGGGTTGGAAGGGAACTTAAAGATCATCTAGTTCCAACCCCCCTGCCATGGGGAGATTTACTAGAATAACACCAGATAATTAACAATACTAAAGAAACAATATTGATCCCATACCAATATAAAATACACGAGGATTACACTCAGCCCATGCTACCAGTGGAAGCTGTGCACTCCCAGCAGCGACAGTAAATGTGGGACCCTGTGAGTGCTGCGGCTTCGGGAGGGAGGGAAGGGCTCAGGGCTCTGGCACCGGGGCAGGGAGTTCTCAGCACGGCAGCCGTCACGGGAGAGAGAGAACTCCTCAGCAAACTTTGTAATTTCTATTGAATGTGGTGTTCATGGTGTGGAATAACCCCGTTGGGCAGCTTGGGTGCAGTGCCCGGGCCTCGCTCCTCCGCATCCCCACACCTGGCGAGCTCGAAAACACCGAGATCTTGAAACCCGCACACCACAGCTGGCTAGAAAGCAAATATTTTCACAAATTCAGACACTAGAGTCTTCTAAAAGTGCAGTTTTCCCAAGCGTTAGAAGAGACCTTCCTGAAACGCAAAATTACTGAGAGGGAAGTTAATGCTGTGTTGCTCAAACCAGGACAAGCCACTGAACCTCACAAAGGCCACGCTACGCGCCGCCTCCTGCCCCGAGGCCCTCACACACCGCCGGACGGAGGCGGTGCGCGGCCGCAACGCCCTCACAGCTCCGGGAGGCGACGCTCCCCCCCGGGGTTCTTGGGGTTTGACAGGAAGCCACCCGCTCCCGCTAACTCGCCGCCGGGCCCTGCCTCAGAAAGCACCTGGCTCCCGGCGAGCACCCGTTCCCGAGCTGCGCTGGGAGCCGCAGGCACGGGCGAGGCGGCCGGGCCGGGCCGAGCGCTGCCCGCNCATGCGCAGTGGGCGCGCGGCGCTGAATGGGCGCCGCCCTGCCTCCCCCTACCCGGAAGCGGGGAGCGGCGCCTCGGCGGGGCCTGTGGCGGGCGGCGGTGCTGGTCGCCAGCGCTTCACCCACCGGCTGAGGTAAACGGCGGCGAGGCGCGGCCCTGCGCCCCCGGTGGGCGTCCGCTCTCTTTCTTTCCTTCCTTCCTTTCTTCTTTCCCTTTCCTTCCCCCTTCTACGGGCGACCGAACTCTGTGTTGGTGGTGGCGCCTCAGAGGGACCGGGTCTCACACAGACCACCGAGCCCCGCGGGCGGGCGGGTTCTGAGGGGAAAATGTCTGGCGAGCGGGAACCCTGGGGCTCCGCCGCTTCCCTCAGGAGCCCGGGGGCCGTTTCTCGGGGTCGCCCCTCGGGAGGAAGGGGGAGCAGGCGGGAACCGCGGTGTGCCTCGGGGCGGCCGCCTGGGCTGGGAAGGGACGGGGCGGACGATGTGTTGCTGCTGACTGGCTTTGCATCTGATGCGCCCGAAGAGCTGGACGTGCCCTAAGGGAAGGCACATGCCTGGCCGCCCGCCTGCACCTCCCGTCTCCCCGGCGACGTGCAGGGGGAAGATCTTCATCAGGGCACGGCGTTAACTTCCACCTCCAGCTTACTGATCTTACAACCCTGCAGCGTTCTGCTTTTTCTCATGATGTCTCTCACTCTCGGTATGAACAGCCTGTAACCTTTCATACAACTATCTCGGCATCTTTCAAAAAAATCCGATAAAACTCTCCGGGTTCTTTTGTTTCTTTGTTTTATTCTTAGGCAGCTCTTGACAATATCAGTGCTGTTGCTGTGTTGGGGTTATCGTCTATCATGGTGACCATCATTGCCTAGTTGATACATGCTTCCAGCTGTTTGTATCTTGGTAATGCTGTGTCTTTTTGGTGAATTTGGTTTTGCAATCTCTGGAAAGTAAAACTTTTGCAATCTGGGAACATCTTTTTGTTACGTGTTTGTAGGCTAAAAGTAGCAAAGTACTGCCCTGAGTCATGACTATTGTGACCATACAGTTGACATAGGTACGTGTGATACTGATGTAAGATGACTTCCCAATATCATTTTCAGCCTTATTTTCTATTACTCTGTGAGTATTTTGGCAAAATTCTTACCCAGCTTTGTTTGCAAGTCCTGTTTGTGAAAAGTGAGAAGTACTTTGGATGCAAATGAGTTCAGTAATCTTTGATTTCATCTTCTGGAAATGGGTGGCAGCGTAGCAAAGGCCTTCTCAGTCTTCTGGCTAATGCAATTAGCCTTTCAAAGATGTCATCAGCATCCTCCCACGTTAGTCCTAGAGGTGGATTGGTATCGGTTTGTCTGCCTAGCTGTTTGCTGGAAAACATAACTGAAGTACTTGCCCTAAAGTAACAGTGTGAGGTAAGCCTGCATTCCGGTTTAATATGTTGGTGTCACACCCCTCAAGTTTTGGTAAGCCTTTGGTGTCTTTAACTCGGAATCTTGTCAGGAGCAAATCCGTCTAATGTAGGGGAAGTAATGTGGGGAACCTCTAACACACATGTATATTCATATTAGCTTCAAAATTCATTTGGGCTCTTTTTAGAAAAGAGTTAATCTTGATTATTTTTGTCTCTGAACAAGTAATGAGATTCATTACCTGCTCTATGTTTAAAGTCCAGTAACATCATCTCTGCTTTTCAGGATGATGCATCGAAGACCATTTTCTTAATCATCGGTGTTTACTTATTAGCATAAAACTCAGGAGTTACTGGAGTAACGTGACAGAACTGTGTTTGTAGAACTGTTTAGGTGGGTTTTTTTTGTCACCATGCTTGAACGTTTGTCTCAACAAAAAGCTTTTTCAGTAGTTGAATGTTATAGTTTGTGCAGTGACAGGGCAGCTGCCTGTGCAAATGGATAGTCTAATCAGAGTGGGAGGACCCAGGTTTGTGTTTTTCTGTGGATCCTAAAAGACTTATAGAACTAAATAATTTAGGAAGAGTAAATGCAGCTAATGAAAAATTTAAATGAAGTTCACCTAGAAAGTAATGCTTTGTACAGACTGAGCTTTCTGACAAATAATGATTCAAACATTAGGCCTCTTGAATAATCCTGTGTATGAATAACTGTTTGACTCATATGCATGTAGTTCAACATTGCTTAGGCTAAATATGGCCTTTCCTTAGCTAGATAGTCAAATACCGCAATTCGCATATCTTAGGCATTTAAAAAGGAAAAATTCCTGAAAGATGCAACAGTTAGCTATCTCAACAGCCAAGGAAAAGAGTGAAAAAGTACGATTCCACAGAAAGTCTGTGGTTCCGTACTTTTTTTGTGAATTTGAAAGCTGAAGGTGTTTATTAATCATACGTCTAAGAAACAAGACTGACTTATTCTAATACCAAGGAGAAGTACAGCCCAAGATGCTCATAAGGATTTATTTTTTCAATAGAGTCTATTTTAATCAATTATCTGCCTTCTGAAAGGACTAGGAATGTCTTTATTTCAGAAAATGAAAATTCAGAGGTTTTGTCTCTGGTATATCATGTTTTCTTGATGTATCAAGTGTCTTAACTGTGGCTTGTAGAGTTGCTTTTATCTAGGCTTTATTGTGTTGTTTGTATCTGATTACCAAATGAAACTCAATGCTAATCTTAGAAAAAAATGCTCTTCCTTTAAAGACCAGAAATGTTTAACAATAAGAGTGTTTTAAACAGTATTTTTGACATATCTGTGTTCTGCTGCTGAACCCCCCTTTTTTTTATTAATTCACACAAAAGTTCAACCTAGAGTTTCTTAAGAAAATTTCTTATTAGTGTAAATGCAGCGTTAGACTAATGAGACTTTTACTTCCTTTTTTGACGGCCATAATGCTATTAAGGATAAAATTAAGAAAACTACAGAATGTGGTAGAGTAGTCTCCAAGGCTCTTTCGGCTTACGCTCTTAGCCACTGACACTCGGGTTTTTTGCCTTCATTCCTTGTTTTCTCAGCAGGGCCACATTTTCACTTCCTCTGAATCATACTCAGGTGTACATCTGTAACTCTGACATCACGCTTTTTGTAAGGTAATAACATGCTATAGACCTTTAATGTCACTGTAAGCCTGATAAGGTGTCCTTGTCTTCATGTTAAATTGCGCATCTGAGTCATTAAGAGGAAGCAGAGGTCTGCATCTCGGGTGGTTTGAGGGCATAGATTGGGATCAGGGTCTCACAGGCCATAGGGAGTAGAGAGAAGGTAACTGAGAAGGAACTGCCTGTAATGAAGGTAATTTCTTTGACTTTCCTGTATTACATTGCATTACTTGCATTGCAGTCCAGCTTCTCCTTTGTTCGGCAGTCTGTGGCAGTAACTTCTCTGGCAGGGTTGATTACAAAGAGTAGCAACAAATGTGTTGTAAATTTGCATGCTCCATTCAGAACTACTCCTTTTGGAGGAGAAAAAGCCAACAGCTTTTAGTTAAAGAAAACTAAGGATCTAAAGTTCTTTAGTCCAACAGAATTTTTTATGACCAAGAAAAATATTGAAGTGTTACTAGAACATGAAGCAATTTTCAGGTAATCTACAAATGTCTGGAATACTGGAAAAAAATAAAATTAACTATGTCCAACTAACAGCAACTGTATGTCCTTATGATTTGAGGTAAGACAAGGGTTGAGGCCTTTGCCTTAACTGTAATGCACAGTTAATTGTGAAAACTTTTGGGTGTCTCTGTAGCCTATTTTGCTGGAAATTCCTTGCTTTGGAAATCCAGGATAAGTAATAGCTGACTATCTCTGAAATCGCGAAATGTTTTTGATTTGATCAGACGGAGGGATCTCTTTTGGGGATGGTCATTGGCAATTCTCGTACTCAAGAATATTAAAGATCAAGCACTTGTGATATGTTTCTACTTTTGTGTTGAAAATTACTTGATGAACAGTGGGAGAAGCTTGAATCTTTCAGTTTGAGGAATGCAGCATTGGAAATGTACATGAAAATGTGAAGAACTGGAATATTATAAAGTTCATCCTCAACAGTTTTGCTGTAATGGTAGCTTTCCCTTTTTAGCTTTGCTATGATTCACTGACTAAATATGTGACTTCAAATTATGGCCTTATTTAAACTAAATGGATACCCTGCACTGATTGGGGCGAAGTTCTCGTCTAGAATTTTACTACATTACTAAGTAGACAATGTTGGCTTTAATGCGTATTAAAAAATTAATTGGCTTAATGGAGACTTGAAAACACTTAGAAAATACCGTCAAAATTCCCATATAGAATTGGAATTTTTGGTTTTCTATTAATGTTGCCTGAGCAAAAGGTAAAATTACAGACTGATGATAAATTATGTAGCCTACTGCATTTCTGCTGCAAAGTATTGAAGTAGTTACCTGAAATGTAGCACGACTTGGTGATTTAAGTGGCGAGTATAATCAGTCCTCCAGTGATGGACTAAATACTATGTCGTGTTTGCCTAGGTTATTGTTTGGTAAACCTGGTGAGTTTTTGTGTTTTTTTTTTTAATAAGCAAATGAAAGTACTAATTGATAAGTAATATAAAAATAAATATGGCATTAGACTGTTTCCTTATAAACTTGTTATGTTAGTGCTATTAACAAATGCACTGTCTGTAAAACCTGCAAAGAATGGGGTAGGGGAAAGTAAGAAAATCCTGAAAAGAGATTTTAGATTGGTTAGACTTGCTTCCATTTTTCTAGACCTGTGTGAATTATCCTTCTAGAATAGTTGAGTAGAGGTGGCCTGTAACTGGTACCTTATATTTGAATTTGTCTAGCACTATTTCAGATTTGCTTCTCTCCAATCTCACTTGAAATAAGTACCATTAAATTGTGTATGTTATACTGGCACAATGAAACCCCTGTCACAAGGGTGCAACTCGTGTATCACTGTAACCTCTAACACACTAGTCCCATGCAGCTGTTGCCCCACTCACGCCCACAGAATTAATACAGTCTAATGTTTTGAATAAAAGGTTAGAAGCAGAAGCTTTGCATGTCTAACTTTTTTGTCTTGTCCAGCTTGCCTAATTCTGTGTTTGCATCTGTAGAACAGGAGTATGGTGAAAAGTAATGCTTTGCTATGTTTTGTAGATGCTGATGACTGGTCGTAGTAAATTTTAAGTGCTGTGAAGATGTATACTTGTGCTAGAAAAAGCTTGTGAAAAATAAAACATTTTAAGGAAAACAGGAAGGAGTCTGAATGTGAAGTCTAAAATTAGTTGATGTGCACCTAGTGCCAGCTTCTGCCTCCTGCTTGTTAAATTCTCTAACACACAGCTTTGTTTTTTCCCATGCATTGGGAAGGGGCTTCTTATAAGAAAGGGTATTGAAAAAAATGGGGTAACTTTGCAGAATTTCCATCTACAGAAAGAACTCAACAGTGGTGGTTAGGCTGCTGTTTTCCTGAGTTTGCTGTTTTGCATGCTGACCAATATGGTTTCATTATTACCTTCTACTCTTGTATTTCTTCTTTTTCTTCCAGTATTCTCTTCACCTGAATTCAGACTTGTTTCCTTGATGAGCCAAATTACATTGAATAAGTATTTCAATTGCTTAAAAATTTTCTACATAATTAGAGATCATAAATTTAGAAGGAATCATAATCATCTATTCAGACCACTCGACATAAATGAGAGAGTGGTACTTAATTCACTTTTCTAGTTCAGACACATCTGTAACTGGGGACTGGCTGGTTTTCTAAAAAGAGCTTTAGCAATCAGGCCTCATCGTTAGTGTCAGTTAAGTTTTTGCAGTGTAGGGTAGCCTAAGACATTTATGTCTTATGTTAGCCTGAGCTTGTCTAGCTTTGAATTCCAGCCACTGCCTGTTGTTATAGCTTTGTCCTCCAGACTGGTGATTTTTACCAAACTCTAGTTCCCCATGCAAGGACTTAAACCAATATCGGTTTCCTCCATGCTTTTCTCATAGACAAAGCTTCTGGAGTGGTTTGCTGTAAGGGGGTATTTTCTAACAGATGTTTTGTTGTTGTCATTGCTGTTCTTATCTCAGCTGCTTAATTGAATTTTGGATATATTCTAGATGCAGTATTGGTCACGTACCTTCTGAGTACAAGGGTGATATGGCTGCCTAACTAAATATTCATTCGATGTGTATCTGGGAATTACATTCACTGTCGTACTTGTGGTGTTATATTCGAATACCATGTTTAAATGATACCTGCTCTGGTTTTCAAGCCTATTTCAGGCTAGGTCCCGTTCCATCCCTCTGGCATGGAATGTTTTTTGGATAAATTTGAAGTTATATCTATCTATAAACTGAGCTGAAATTTGTTTAGCATATGTTTTTTTTGCTCCTGTACTACTGAACTATATAACTGATCTAGCTTTTTGATTACTTACTGCCTTCTCAATCTCTCTTATGATACATTATTTATCAGTAACTTCTTTCTTTTAGAACCATCATGAAAATATTTACCGTGATGCCAGGAATCCAACTTCACTCGAATCTGATCCTCCAGTTGCTTGATGATACCCTGCCCTTAGTTGAATACTGGGAATCATTAGATAGCCAATTTATAATCTGTTCAGTGCTCTTTTGCATTCTAACTTGTTGCTTGAAATATTGTTTAGTATGAAGTCAGAGGTGTACCAAAGTCTGTCTCTTTTAGAGCCGTATTGTAAAATAAATTTTATATCCTTTCTAAGAAAATTTCAGGTAGTTGGAGACCAGCAGGTTTTCCTCAAACCTCTCTTTGTAATGACTAGATATTCTCATTCTGATTCTCGGATAGAAGAATTTAAGCATCATGTTATTTTTTCTGGGACTCATGTAGTGCATTTTTGGGTAAATAAACTGTAGGTAACAAAAGCAGAATTGGTTAAAAAGAATTAATAGTGATTGGGTGCTACTCTTCCTTAAGTGACTTTTAGAATTTAATTTTTTTTCTTCTTAAAGCCTCATAATCAGTATTAAATGATTGAAAGTAGCATATCTGTTTTAAGTTGTTGAGTGAAAGAGCAGTCTTAAAGCTCAGTGCTGTTGAAAGCAAGCAAGTAGTGTCTGGATTTCATAGCTGGTTAAAACAGGGCAGTGTTACGCTGTCTTTCTGTTTACTGCTGATGTAACTGTGCATTGAAATCATGTTTCAGCAGGTTCTTTCTACTGTAGATTATCTTCCAAATCATTCCTATGGAGTGATGGATGCCTGCTTGAACTTCTGTCAAGTTGTATGATGACTGCATAATTCAGAAATCTGTTGAGCATAAATACATTAAGGTTCATATCTGCATGTTGCTTTGTCATAAATCTGTCATCTTCAGGGTCAGAGGTCTTTCTCTTTCTAGTTTTTCAGTCTACACACCTGAGCAGACGCTACCACCTATCGCATTGCTGCTTACTATAATTGGCCTGGGCTTCTGTCCCGTAGCAAAGAGGCCATCTGTGTTCCGGTTTCCTCTTTGGAAAGTGTGATATGGGAGGCTTGAGCAATGTACCAGATATATCTTGGTAGCTGACATGAGGTTAGGAAATGTATATAGGTAAAGTCAGAGGTCAGCACCTAGGTTCAGCTTTTCTGTGTGGCCAACAAGTTGGTGCCACGTTTCTTGGGGTGCAGTTTTGGTGAAAATGCTTACTGAGGGGACTTCCTCTATCGTACCAGACTGTGTGTCTGAAACTAATTGCTGGGAGAAAAAAAAAAAAAAAAGGAAGTCTGCACAAGACTGTCTCCCTTGAACTGGCTGGCGAACTTGAGAGGAAAATGGTCACTGTGGTTCTCTTTTTCTGTCTGTGCTCCAGATTCATCTTCCCCATGAGCAGCAGTCTACTGTAGACTCTACTACATGTTAAGGTGTTTGAGCTTCTATATAGGTAATAATGCTTTACACTTGCATAACTGCTTCAAAGGTACTTCAGACTTATTAGCCACTGGTCAGGGATAACTACAGGAAATGGAGAGGGGACTTTGAGCCGCTGGTCCATCCTTCTGTATGACCAAATTCTTGGAATAAGCTTTCCTTAATGAATGAAGAATGAAATTTAACATTCTTGGAGGGGTCATGGAGCTTTACCAGAGACGTGCTGTGGTTTGTCTTGCTGTCTGTGGCTTGCTCAGCCTTCCTTTTGATGAGTAGCCACTAAAAATGATGCAGCTTGCACAACAATGTCTTCTGTAAGCTTACGATTCAGAGTTCCCTTAAAGCACAGCTCTCTACTCTGAGGCTGTTCATGAGGCAGAACTATGTCATATGTTTCTGTGAAGTGATTCATTACTTGTAGTGGAAGTGGCAGCTAAATGCCTCCAACTTCACTGATTTTAATTTGAAATGATTGGTCTCTGTGGCCTTATGCAAGTTCCTTTGCAGTTGTTTAGTGGCAAAAAGCAACTTCATTGGCATTTCTCTGCCTCTTTTTTTTTAATATATATATTTTCAGCATGTAAGTGTATAACTAGAACACTTTGTTCTTGAAACAAAAATTGAACTGATATTCTGTGTATGAAGTTTTATTGACTATTAAAACAAAGGGGGTACATCATTGTCCTTCTCCTTTTACTACCCATTGATAAGCTAAGAAACTGTTGAACTAAAGCAATGTAAGTAGACTTAGTCCTGGTGGTCTGAGTGTACCAAATTGCAGTTGAGAGAAAAATCACTGGCAAAGGCACAGAATGTGACTAAATCTGGAGGCTTTGAACTTGGCAGTAAGGAGGAGGTTGACTTCTGTGAGGTTGATGTTAGCTTGGAGTTAGATTGCTGGCCTGCATCAGGGATGAAAGGAAGAAAAAGCAATCAGAATGAATGATTTTTGGAGATTCCTGCATGAGGTTCCTGAAACCCAGTGAGGAAAGAGTTGATGTGATAGGTTGGTTATAAAGGCTTGTGAGTGAAGTGGGTTATTTGGGATCTTGTTAGTTGAACTGAAAAGTGGTTGCAATAAGACTAATCTTACTTTGTTGCATAAAATGGAAGATAAAAAGCACGTTCAAACCTTTCTGTAGTGAGGATGTGGTTCACTCAACTGAAGTTAGCAGCCTCTTGTCTGGGTAAATTATGCATGTTCAAGAAATCGGTGAGCATGGTTAGAAGGAGTTGACAGCAGTATTTGCACTGGTCAGCTATAGGCACTGTTCCTTAAAGTGAGTGGGTGTAAATACTGTACCTGTCTTGTACCTTTCATGAAAAGAGGTCAGTTGGGGGAAACGGAAAAAAATGTGTGGATTGCAGTGTCAGAACCATCTTGCTCCTTACAGCTGTGCACTGCTCCTTCTGCCATAGTTCATGGCTGCTCTAAACTGTTGCTGCTGATTTAAGAAGCGATCAAACCCTGTTTCTACCTCAAGCTACTTGTGCAGCTTTAAGGAAAGGTTTGTGTGGGAGGATGAATAATTGTTTGTGTAGACATATGGTGAACCAGGTAAGGGAAATTATCTGGGTTAAAACTAACCAGGAAACAAGGAAGTTTTAATTTGGACACTTATGCCAGTTCAGTTTGCTTTGTAGCTGTACGAATGCTTGTGCTGCTGTAACAGGGAAGAAGGGATGGCATGGGAATACAAGGAAAAGTGAAAAGAGGATAGATATTGTGGCAGCTATCCACTCCATGGGATAGGCTAAGAAGACTGAAATAATATCACTGATGTGCATAAATAGTGCATTTGTTCTTTAATTAATGATTTGACTATTTACTAACTTTATTCTCATCTGCCAGAAAATGATCATATCGTATAGAACCATAGAATGGTTAGAGTTGGAAGGGTCCTTAAAGATCATTTAGTTCCAAGCCCTCTGCAATGGGCAGGGACGCCTTTCACTAGAATACCTTGATACCTTGCCCTGATACCTCTTGTACACTTTTTTTAACATCTGACTTTTTTCTTTTTTTTTTGTTTTGTTTTTTTTTTTTCAGACGATGGGCACTGCATATTAAGCAGAGGTGGAAGACTGAAGCCCATTTGGGGGCAGAATGAGTTTAAAAGATGCTGACAGTGCAGTTTGCCAGGCAAAGGCAGCCTATCATCTTCATATTTACCCCCAGCTCTCAACAGAAAGTGCTCCCTACTGCAAAGTGACAGCAACCAAGGACAGCACATCTTCAGATGTCATCAAGGATGTGATTAATATCTTAAACTTGGATGTCTCAAAACATTATGTGCTCGTGGAAGTGAAAGAATCAGGTGGTGAAGAATGGGTACTTGACATAAATGATTCTCCTGTTCATAGGGTTTTACTTTGGCCTCGTCGTGCTCAGGATGAGCATCCGCAAAAGGATGGGTACTACTTTCTTTTACAAGAAAGGAACACTGATGGGACCATCAAATATGTCCAGATGCAATTGCTTTCCAAGGAGACAGATGCTCGGCGATTGGTTGAAAGGGGTTTTCTTCCATGGCATCAGGAGGACTTTGATGACTTGTGCAATCTCCCCAACTTAACGGAGACAACACTCCTAGAGAACCTCAAATGCCGCTTTCTAAAACACAAAATTTATACTTATGCCGGAAGTATTCTGATTGCAATTAACCCCTTCAAGTTCCTGCCCATTTATAATCCTAAATATGTCAAGATGTATGAGAATCATCAGCTTGGGAAGCTGGAGCCTCATATTTTTGCCATTGCTGATGTGGCTTATCACACAATGCTTAAAAAACATGTTAATCAGTGCATAGTTATATCAGGTGAAAGTGGGTCTGGGAAAACTCAAAGCACAAACTTCTTAATTCACTGCCTCACGGCACTGAGCCAGAAAGGGTACGCAAGTGGTGTGGAGAGAACTATTCTAGGAGCTGGACCAGTTCTGGAGGTAAATTTATGCTAAAATTGCCTTCTGTGAAAATTGTTTCTTGAAAAATTAAAATAACTGCTGTTGAATACTACTTTTGAGTCACCTACTTGGTTTAGGCTTTAAATATCACTGGGCTGCATTGGTATTTGGCTGTGTTGCTTGACTGCTTCTAATTGATTTTCCTTAATTCATCCTTCCGTTCAGTTGACTTCCTGTTGCTTTTAATTTATATCTGACTTAACTTTCCACCACTAAACACTAATATTCTGGGACAGAGGTTACCTGTGTTTTCCATCTTAAAGTTTTGATGGCATTTGAATCAAATCGTAAGTAAATGTTTTCATAAAAAGATTGTTCCACTGAAATGTTAACTGGTTAGTGTAATCCTGCCTTTGTGTGTAAGCACGTCCTGCAGCATTTTTATGAACTCACTTTTTGAGGGAGTTATTTCCTTTCTACAACTGTTTGGGTGCTTTTTGTTTGGGGTTTTTTTTTTTTGTTTTTGGTTTTGTTTTTTTTTTTTGAAACGAGCAACATTGTTAGTTGGGGAGAAAGTGTGAGTCGGATTTGGCTTTTAATTGCTACAGCATTTCTAACAGAAAGCAAAACTAAACGTGTGAGAAAGGTATAGCTGGTCTTGCATTAGGTAATGGCATCCTCTCCCTTTTACTCTCCCTCTCCCTTTTACTTCATCCTCTCCCTTTTACTCTCTCATCTGAAAGGAAAAACTCTGAAAGCTTGGATGGATGTAATGGTCACCCATAATAAAATCTTCAACAGCACGGAGCTTGATCACAGCCATTGTAATTTTTAGGTTTAAATATTCTCAAATGTAACAACACTTAAATGAAAAAAGAAATTTAAACTTTTTTTTTTACACTGCTAGGTAGAATGTGAAAAAGCAATGAAGTTAAACTTTAAAATATGTTGCATTTATAAATGTGATTTGAAAGCTTTTCTGTAAAGAATGGGGAATATATGCAAGTTCTTTTTTGTCTTGCTTTCTGCTGCTTGAAAGAAGAAGTTAAATTGTTTGAGGTTTGTTGGTTGCTGGAGTTGAAGTTTGCAGTTCTAAACAGAAAACAGGAAGGGGTCACTGTGGAAAGCACTGTTTGATCAGCTGATCTTTCTGCGTTTGATAAAATTAACTGTTTCATATCCTGGTCTACCGGATACGATACAGCTGTGTCAAACCAGGTAGAGACATAAAATCTTGTGTTGCAGTTCGTCCACTGAATGAGAAATGCACATATCCCTAAATTAAAAATTAAAATTAATAACTTTGGAGTCACAGGCGGATGTTGTGTATGTCCAGGAGTGTTCATGAAGAGACGTTTGTGGTTTTCTACAGTAAGATTGGTTGTCATAAATACTGCAACTTCTTCAGACTTCCACTGAGCATCTAGTAATGCATTTCATGAGAAAATAGTCTTGCTAGATAGAAATATGGTGACCGATTGAAAGCTTAGCTTGCAAACTTACCAAATGGATTCTAACATGGCTGTTGGAGTACATATTATCTAAAATGTGGGACTCTCTTCTAAAATTCTCAGAGAAACTTCTCGCTCTACTTCTTTGAGGGCGTTTGTCAGTCACAAATTGATTCAGTGTAAACTTGTCCTCCTGAATATTGCAAAAGATAAAGGGGTTTGTGACAACTAAATATGAAAAAATGTAGAAGCATCTGAATTCTAAACGGTCTTTCAAAATTGAGTATGTGTTTTTATATTAACAGTATTATTTATTGACTTGAAATTATGGAGAAAGAAACCTTTTTGAAACACTGGGATACCTGTGATTTTGGTATAACTCTATTTAAGGTAGTGGAAATAGACTTCTCTGTTCTATGCATATTAGTTTAGTGCATATTAAAAAGTGATGCTATGGTAGGTTTATAACATAGAGAGGTAAAATCAAACTATCCTACTTTGGATACTGCAGAGCGGATTCAGTGGACAGTGAAGCTTCCGTTTTTCCCAATATGCAGTTCCACTCACTAAGTGTAATTTAAAAAACAAAGAACACAAAAAAAACCCCAAGTCAAATCTTGGTCTGGGGTAGGAAAGCACGGAAAGCTTACTTTGCTTTGTGGAAGTTAAACTGACGACAAACTCTTCTGTTAGAGTTGGTCACTTCTAAATCCAACTGCTGTGACTCATTTGGGTTTTTACTTAAGGGAACTGAAGTGGTAAAAGGGAATTTTTATTAAATGGATGTTTCAGGGGATTTTTTGCATGAACAGTTTTGTAGTGTGCCTAAACTATTTGAGAATGTTCTGTTTAATTTTGAAGTTTTATTTTGAGTCCCTGTGAAGGATGAAAATGTACTCTTGACTGAAGTCTGTTTCCCTGACTTTATGGTGTAGAAGTTGGTTCCATTTTGGCTCAGAACTTCCCCTTTTTAGTGACCTCTTATTTTCCTGACACTGTTTATAGTTTGACCTTTTGTTCAAGGAGTTATACATTTCTAGCACAGAGAGGTGAGCACCGTTAGCGTGTTATGGAGATGGATTTACAATTTTATCATTGCATACTTGGTGAACATGGAAACGTATATCTTACCGAATCCTGTTTCTGTGTTGGCAAACTAATCTCTGTTCAAATGTGTACGTAATTTGAAGATAAGCTGTCGTTAACATTTTAGCTCCTTGTTCACAATTTCTGGACTTTGAAGAATGGAGTTAGAGCTGTACCGTGAAAGGAGATTTGACCTTCAGTGTTGCTTGTTACTACCTTCTCAAACATCTGAGAAATGGAATAAGTGATACTGAGACGGTGTAAAAGTTAAAAATTAAATATGGTACTAGCACAGTTGTTGTCACATGCGCTAGTGAAAGGAAAGCTGGTCATGGGTTAGTTTCTGATCCTCGGATGCTTCTTGCTCAATCTCCGCACCAGTCTGAGCTGTTTATAAGATTCCTTCTTGGGGATCTAATGAGCTGAGGTAACTTGCACTGCTTGCAGCTTTCTAGAGAAAAAGAATCTGAAGGGCTGGCTGCTTCTGTGGGACAGTGATGCTTCAGCACAGCCTAAAGCTGTGTTTTCTGCTGGTTTTTAACAGTTCGTGAGCGATACAGTTGCCTTAGCTGTATAGGAATTGCTCTCAGACTTCATTTTCTTTAATTGTAGGCTAACATAGATCTTCTGTAGTGAAGAGCGGTTTCTTTAAAACTGGTAGGAAGATAAAGATAGGCTCTGTTTTAAGATACTCCTGACTTTTTCATCCTCTTCTAAATTTAGTGATCAAAGTATAGTTCCCTGACTTGGAGGTTTGCCTTCTTGTATTGACTGTTAAGTTCGGCTTACATATGGTTAAAGTCCTAAGAAGGAATTTACATTTGGGAACTATTATTTGGGTCAAATTGGGAATAGTGAATCAAACCTTTGTTTATTTTATAGTCTTGAACAAGAGAATTAAACCTTTCCATACACAGTTGCAAAGTTTCCAAGACACTTGTATTTTCCTTTTATTAGGGAAAAATCTCTTGAAACACGTTTCAGATATGAAATGCACAGTGTGCAGTCTAAGACTCTGAACTTATTTTGGAGACCTAGAGTTAACTTATCACATTCTTCAAGCCAATTAATTTAGTAAAATAGCAGAAAATTGAACAAGGGGATGGGAGCATGTGGTGAGGGCCATAGTGAGAGGGAATCGGAGCTTCCTCTTCTGGCAGCAAAGGTCCTGTTGGCTTGCTGTCTGTTGTTAAAGTGTAACTCTTTGTATCCTGGGTTTATTGCAGAAGTTATTTTCTTAGTGTGCTGAAAGTTCATTTCCCTCTGAAATGGCAGCAAAGGAGAGGCGGAACAGATGGAAATACTGGGGTTGTCATAACTTTTTCATGTATTATTTTGAAAAGCATTGCTTATTTCCACTTGGATATGTTCTTGAAGATTTCTTAATGGCTCTGAATCATTCTTTGAAAAGAATGAAGGCCCAAATAAAATGGGAAGTCCGACAGGAAGCATTCATTAAGTGGTCTTCTAAAGAAGACAGCTGTAAATATGAATTAATTAATATTGACAGCACAATCAGGTGGGTGGAGGGGTGAGATTTGCTAGAACTCAGCATATTAAAAAGCTTGTTAAATTTCATTGTAGAAAGTAAACTTTTATGCTTTACCATTCTATGGAAAACAGAGTAAAGCAATTTGCTGTCATCTGTTTTCTTTATTACAGTGCCGTTGTGCTTGTGGTTTTGGTGTAAGATGGACTTAAGCTGAGTGGTGCTTCAACTCTGGTTTTCATTTGTATTTGCCATAAAAGTCTGCATATATATTTAGTGGGTGTAGTCTGTTCTATTTAAGGGAAAGTAGTTGTTTTGAGGCTATTATCTGCATGTGTTTGTTTTAAGAATCATAATCAGAGGAGGAATGCAACTTCCTTTTTCCATTTGGTTGGATGTTACTAGCTTTTTTTTTTTTGGTAGAAATGTGTTGTTGCATACTTTTCCTTGCTGCATGTATCTCTTGGGGGGAAAAAATCACCTTGTTCTTTATAGAGTCTTATCATGTGGATTGCTTAGACTTCCCCAGGACATCATAGAGCATGCAGAGTTGCAAAATCACCCTGAACACTGCAACTTCTGTATTAATGAGTGGATATTTTGCTGCGTGTTTATGAAGACCGCTATGAGTTCAACTCTGAAGCCATCATTTCCTCTTCTACAGTGTGTAATTTGAGTCTTCGATGTCATTTGGCACATTAAAAGATTGGTCTGTGCAGTGGTGGTTCTGCCATGGATTAGAGGGTTTTACATAGAAACTCTTGATAGCTTTTTCAGATTTTGGCAAATCTTGTGAAAGAATTAAGTGAGATTTTTAGTTGTGTTCCTGAGGTAGATGATAGGAGCATGTATGTGGTTTGGGGTTTTCTTTATACAGCAAATAAAAGGAGAATTTGGCTTTTTTTCTGAGTACTTTTAAAGCTGCCACCGTTGTAAGAATTTTGAGTAGCGGACTCCAGTTTATGCCTCTTGCATTCCAAGGTAAGAGGATGGGTTGAATGACTTCCTGAGTCCCAGAATAGGCTATCCCAGCTCCGATTCCTGCTGGCCTTGGTCTGCTATTTTTGACTCACCCTCTTTTTATATTGTTAGTGTTCTGCATTGGAGAGGTTTAGTTTTAGTTTTTCATTTTTATCTATCTCCTCATGGACTTACAAGGGAAAATGGCTTTGGTTATGTAAATCATTATTTCTCTTTAGCTCAAATAGTCTCTTGTCCCCTCACACCTTCTGAACTTATTTAGTAAAGGAGTAGGTTGCTCTCTGTAAAGGCAAACCAGGGAGATATTTCAGCTGAATTTGAGCTATGTATAGGTGCCTGGTTAGAATTATCCCTGAATGATGCTTTCCATGCAGAGCAATGGCTAGGTAATAATGAAGCTTAATTTTTATCTGTAACCCTTTTTCGGTAGGATAAAGCTACAGTAGCTTGAAGATATCTGACTGCTAAATAGCAAATATTTAACATTTCAAATTTTTGCACCTTTCTGATTTTTAGACAGAAATGTCACCTCATATAGTTAACTCATCAAAGCGTATAGAAGAATGTGGTTGCAGTGATTAGAGTTCAAAGTTAAATGTTACCAAAAAAAATTCACCACTCAAAATGTTAAGCGACTTGGAATGTTCTTGAAAAAGTTGTGATGTTAAAGGCTCTTATGAGAAAACCATTCAGTACATGAAAACTTTCCTAAAAACTGATAATATTAGATCAGCTTTTAAGAATTTGCTGTATGCTTTGACTAAATACCAGACACATGAGATCATAAGAGCCTTTAGTTTTAAACTGTATTCATTGCTTATATGAGTAATCACTAAGAAAAGTTTTTCAGGAAGCTGGGTTATGGGATTTCTTAACTCTCTAATGCCAAAATATTTATTAAAAAAGAATGTGATAAAATTAGCTGTATTATGGTTTGATTTCTTTAACGGTAGTTAACTGGTGGCCTAAGTTAGAGAACTTTCCAAAAAGAAGTTCTTTCAGAATCAGTTTGCAAGTCCACTATTCTGCAGCATGGCAAAGTTCACTACAACACGTTTCTGAATGTGTTAAATGGGAAACTGGATGGTGTTCTTCAGAGAGCCACATCTGAGCCACTGTCGGTGGGAGAGGAAAAGGCTTCTGATTTAACAAAGCAGACAATTTGCTGTGCTAATATTACTGGACCTTTGGTCTGATGTTGTTTGATAACCGTAAAGAGTTGACTGGGATTTTATACATACACTAATATGCTCTGTATGCAAAATGGGCTCTAAAAAAAAATAATCTGTGAGATAACTTGTTGGATAGTAGCTACAGAAAGATACTGATGACTCTGGTCAATGCTTGCTTTGAAAAATCTGAGTGAGGATGCTGTTTGCATTATAACACGCGTAGCATGGTCTCTGGAAGGCTGAACTCATCCTCGGTCGTCTATGAGCACTGCTGGACACATACTCTCTCGTTCGAAACCTGTTGACTTTTCTGAAGCTAGTGCAGAATCAGCCTGTGGGCTTTCACCCTGCACAGGAAGAGGTCCTTTAGCTTATTCCTTTAGGTCAGAAATAATGGTTGTCTGAAGAATTATGGACATTCTCCCAGTTTATAACAAGTGTCTCGGATTCTCTGAACACTAGGCAGCTGGCAGTAGAAATCTACTTAAAAGAGAGCTTTGAGAACCTATTTTGAAAACTGATCCAAGTGTCGTACTGCAGTGCAGCTGCAACCTTTAAGGTAGCTTGAAAAAACCCAATAACCAAAAAAAAAACAGGGCAGAGTTTCAATATACAAACAATGTGACTGTCATGAAAACAGTACTCCCTTAGGATATACACCATAATTGGGCAGTTTTATGTGTAAACAGTTTAGTTCTATGTTGTGTGCGGTATTCACATGTCCATCATTCTCCGGATGTGTGTGTGTGGAGGAAGAAGGGGGCATTTTTGTGAAATCATTCTACAAGTGTTCTATATTAGGGGAGGCGGATTTCCTAATGGAGGCCTTAATTGCTTGGAGCTTTAAGAGGAAATATCTGTTGCAGGAATTGCTGTTGATAGTCTACACCAAGCAGTGTATTTTTCCAAACAATTGCATCGTACACAGGGTTTCTTCTCTATATTTCTTCTCCTGCATGTCAGAAGGATAACAAGTTTCTCTTAAGAACATATAGTTAAGAGTTGATAAAGCTAAGGACATTCCCAATAACTAATTCTACTGGACTTTCAGATGTAATAAGTTATCTTTATAGTTCATAAGTGTGGCTCACGCAGAGGATATTTTGTGTAGTGTGTGTACTAGCAACTAACAGAGAGTTCATGATACAGGCAGAAGTATTAAAGATGCACAATCAGAATTTGTGCCATACCTGTTTTTTCCCCTTTCCTAACACCTCCTAATAAAGCTACATTTTCCAGTGTTGCGTAGCGGAGTTAGCTGGCCAATGAGTTGGATGTGGTTCTGTAAACCAAAGTTTTTCTGTTTGTCTTTTTCCCATTTTCTGAATACACAAATCTGAAAATTTATAGGCTGACTTTATAAACGAGATCTTACTGTTCTGTTCTCACTTAAAGAAAAATTGTGTTTATTGTAACATTTTTGAGTGGGAGCATTACGTTAGGGAATAAGACATAGTTTGTGGCTTTTCTATGGAAGAGGCAATTTCATGGCAATTGTGCCGTCTTCTTCCTCCTTAATATCCTCTCTAAGGTCATAGTTATTAGAGATTGAGGCTGACTTGTGCTCTCTACCCATGATTACCTTTCCTGTACTCTTAGAAATATCTAAGTGTATTATTCCCCTCCCTCAGTCCCTCAAATATTATTGCATGGGACAAATAATAAATGTATATAGATCTGTAAGGAACAGTGGAGGCTTCCTAAGCTGCATTTTTGGTATCTGTATGCTGCTATTTCTGTAATATTTTGAGTTTATACTGCAAGCTAACAGGAGGCTGAATAATGAACGGAAGAGCTTGAAAAGCTGTGTGTTCACATATTTCATTTAATTGAAAATTAACTCATTTTGCTTTATTGCAGGCATTTGGAAATGCCAAAACGGCACATAACAATAACTCCAGTCGTTTTGGAAAATTTATTCAAGTCAACTATTTAGAGAATGGTATTGTCCGAGGGTAAGTACAGTATGCGATTCTTCTGGGGTTGATCTCTGTGCTTTTAGGAGTTGGTGAAGCATCTGTTGTGTATAAGATGCTGCCTTATTGAGGCTCTTCTTGTGAGAATAGCTTGCCGATGTGGAGTTTTCAAGACTCTCTAACTGAGCTTTCTGGAATAAGCAAGCTATGTCTAATTTTCTTACCTTCCTGTACAGCCATATCAGGTAAAGAATTTGACATGCTGCTGCATCTTTACCTTCATGTTAAATGAAGGCTTTTTCCGTAACACCTGTTGTCCTTTCCATTTTGTGATTAAAAACATCAGATCTGAATTTTTAAGAGGAGTTGGAGTGAAGTGAAATAGATTTGAGGAAGCCGTTTTAAAGAAACGGTTTAAACAGCAGTTAGAGAGAGAAAGAAAACTATAAAATTATGATTTCATTTGACTTATTTGAAATTGTGTTCTTCTATCTGAAGGACAAACATGAAATATTCTATACCTACACTTATTTTAAAATATATGATAGTCACAGGTGAGTCTTAGAACTCTCTTTATATTTTTCACCCTGTAGTAGATGCTATAATGTCATATTACTGTCGTCCCTCAATATTATTAATCAAAGATGATGCTTCCCTCCTCTTTAGCAGTGGGCACTGTCACTTCAAGTGAAGAATTTTGGTAAAAAATTAGTAATTTGTGTGCAAATATGTGCGTAGTTACTTGTCTAACATCATGCCATAAGATCATTTCTTTCAGATCTTGCTTTTTAAAATGCATCTTAAATTTTTAACACTTACTGCTGCAAAATTTGCAGCAGTGTGTCACACATGTTGGCAAGATGGACCTGTGGTAGTTTAGGTGCAATGCCATAACATATAATTTTGGTATAGCATTCTGCCCGAAGCTGAAGCTTGCTGCGCTCTGGAATGTCACTAGCTATCACTGACTTTTGTGCGCCGGTGTCTTTCCTTTGGATCTTCTTCATGTTTGCAGTTTACGAAATGGCAATAACATAAATGGCTGGGAACTCTGTACCACATTTGCTTTGAGTGTTATTCTGAAAACAATTGGCATCTTTTCAGATGAAGTTGCACTAGCTCAGGCTAGGATTGGTACAACTCAAATACGTTTGTTTTGTCTCAGCATGAGGAGAAGCTGCTCAAACTTTGGCCTTGTTCATTGTATCCCATGTCAAGGAGTTTAGATTATTATTTAGGAGATTGCTTTGTCAGCCTGTCAGGGGTTTGCTGGCTGGCTTCCATTTTAGTATATACTATCATAAAAATCTAGCAAATTTCTTAGGTTGAGAATCAGAGAGTTATCCAGTATATTTTGGGTGTCTTGTAGTCTTTGCATTCCTTGTCAGATAACTGTTAATCTCAGAGTAGATAACAGATTGTTAGCACTCTGCTCATCTTGTTTCTGCTTACAGTTTTTCATCAGCACTTTTCTAGCTTCGTCTGCCTTTTCCCAGTTATGTCTACTAAAACCAGGCACTAAAGATAGGCGTTTCTGGGGTATTTGTCTTTGTTCCAATTACAATATAGTGCATGCTATTTTTTTGTTGTTGTTTAGATTTGAGATAGTGACTAAGCTATTCTTTAGTATATTCTAGTGCAGATTTAATTATTTGAACTCTCTTGGTAGTTGCTGTCTGATGTTTTGTGAGGTCTTTTCTTTTGCCCTCATGCTGTTTTCATTTTTTATGGCTCTTCAGGGCTGTTGTTGAAAAATACCTGCTTGAAAAATCTCGTCTGGTTTCTCAAGAAAAAGATGAAAGGTAAGAGATTAGTACAGTTTACTAACACAAGCATAATCAATGCAAGAGTTTAAGAACATATAAAGAATAGAGAATAAAAGAAAAATCATTATGTTTTCATGAAAAAGAAATGTATTGACTTTTTAGGAACTACCATGTATTTTATTATTTGCTACTTGGAGTCAATGAGGAAGAGCGTAAAGAATTTCACCTCAAGCAACCCGAAGATTATTTCTACCTCAATCAGGTAATCTGTGACAGGGATTTGCAAATGCATTGATAAATGTTGTCTGTCTCTTGTGTTAAAGTTGAAAGAGTATACTTGTTTTCTTGTGATGTTTGGGCTTCGTTCTTTGCCGTTAATTATGGATCTCTCTTCACAGCATAACTTGAAAATTGAAGATGGGGAAGATCTCCGACATGACTTTGAAAGATTAAAACAAGCCATGGAGATGGTTGGCTTCCTTTCAGCAACAAAAAAACAGTAAGTAGAATCCTTATAGCTTTTGTTACTGAGAGCTAGTTAATGGTCATGAATTGCGATAAACCGTATATGTGTTGGGATCACATTTAGTCTGGTAGGAAGTCAGGAGAGCTGAGTATTTTGAGGGCTTATGGACAAATTCTTGAAGTAGAATTAAGTTGCTAACCTGTTATAATGACCTTATAAGACAAATTTTTATAAAACTCAATTTTTCTTCCTTAGGATTTTTTCAATACTTTCAGCTATTCTTTACTTGGGCAATGTTACATACAAGAAGAAAGCTACAGGTCGTGATGAAGGTTTGGAAGTAGGACCTCCTGAAGTCTTGGACATTCTTTCCCAGCTTTTGAAAGTAGAGTATTTCTCTTTAGCTCTAATGTTTGATAGATCTTTTTGTCATGCTCCACCTCAGCAGTTTATGTGAATATCTTGTTGCTCAGTTTGCTATGTCTAGATCTGGTTTACAGTACTTCCACAACATTTATCTTAGCAGAAGGGAAATGGATAAAATTGGTGAAATTATTGGGATTAGTGGAATATAGCCCGTAGCATGGAAGTAGAATTTGTTTACTCGGTAATCATAGAGCTGAGAAGGAATAAATTCAGTGGAGATGCATTCTTTGCCACCATAGGGAACCATCTGAATTAATTTAAGCTGAGAATAATTTAAAGTTGTTGAAGAATTTGTAAAGCTATTGATGAATGATAAATGTAGCTGTTATCAGAGAGCTTGGGCTTCTCTGAGGCAGTTGTAATGTCCACTGTTGCTATCAGATTACTCATTGGGGAGTGTGAGGGTGACAGTAACTCTTGTTCTTGCTTGTTTTGAAGGTTAAACGAGAAATTCTAGTGGAAGTGCTAACAAAAAGAAAAACTGTGACAGCTAACGATAAACTTATTTTGCCATATAGTCTCAATGAGGTGAGTAAAAGAACACTAATAGAATGATTTTAAATAACTGAAAGTGCTTTTTTAGATAAAAAAAAAACTAATGTGGTACACTTTCACATTTAGTGAGGGATGTTTGGAAAGTTAGAAGTAAGTATTAAAGGAAAATTTTGTTTTTATTTGTCTCTGGTAAGATTGTAAGATTTGAGTGCTACTGGTCTGAAACAGAAGTGCTTTTTTTAAACAAAGTTCTGAACATTGTTTCTTCTGCAGGCAATAACAGCTCGTGATTCAATGGCAAAGTCCTTATACAGTGCTCTGTTTGATTGGATTGTTCTGCGAATCAATCACGCTCTCCTTAATAAGAAGGACATGGAGGAATCTGTTACAGTAAGTTTCTCACAAAAACAAGTCTCTGTAGACAGTTGTGTATTTAGAGCTAACAGACCATGCTATAGATGACATGTTCAGATGTCTGGGATAAGTTTTGATTCTTCTAAGTCCATGGTAAATTTCGTGGTAATATTTAATCGTCTCTGTTTTCACAGTAGACATAACTGTTAAATATTTGAAATCTATTAGCATATGCTACAGCGCTCTTTGTAACGGTTAGCTGTTGGGGGTTAAGGTGCTGTATGACAGATTGCTTAACTAGATTTCCACATCTTCTTCTAGTGTTTGTCCATTGGTGTACTTGATATTTTCGGATTTGAAGACTTTGAAACCAACAGTTTTGAACAGTTCTGTATAAATTATGCTAATGAGCAGCTTCAGTATTATTTCAATCAGCATATTTTCAAATTGGAACAGGTAAGAAACTAGAGTTGCTGAAACAAAAACTTTTTTTTTTATCAAGTGCCTATATATTATGCAAACTTAGCCACTATTCTGCAAGACGCCACGGCATAACTGTTATAATTGCTTGAATTTATTTCCAAAAGCCTTTTTTTTTTTAATTTCTTGTTTCATTATTGCTTGTTATTGTTTGAAGGTTGTAGCTTTGCTGTATTTGTATTTATATACTAATGATAGTGGGCCTTTCTTCAGAGGGCTAGCATTAAGTTTCTGTTTGACTGCAAGAAACTAAAATGATGTTCAGGTTGTCCAAGAGAGAAGTCAGATGAAACTGTAAACTTGGAGGTTGAAAGTCTGTAGGTGAGGTGTTTGTTTCAGGTTTTTTTGGTTTGGGTTTGTTTTTTTTTATGGTAGGTGAGGTGTTTGTTTCAGGTTTTTGTTTTGTTTTAATGGTTGGGAAACAGTTTCTCTTATTTTTGTCAGTTTGTAAATATTTAATAACCAGTCTTTTGTTGTTTCTTCCACCTGACTGCATTTAGGGGATACAACTGTACGTTGATATTGGCAGTAGTTCTGAAATCCTGATATTACTGGCATATGTTGATTTACTTGTTTGCAGATGGTATCATCTTACAGAGCGCTTTGAGTGCTGCAAGAGCTAACAGATCCTGTTTCTAGACTGAGGTTTGGGGGGTATTTTGCTCTAGACTTGGATTTTTTCTGGTTTGTACTGAAGCCTTATTCTCAGGTCACTCTGCTGAAAGAAAGAAGTTGTTCTATAGTATGTGGTATTTTGTCAACAACATGTAGATAACTTTAAACAAGCATTTTAAAGGGAAGAAAATTACCAAACGTACAAACTCCGTATGTAAACATCATGTTGAGGTCCCTGTTTTGCAACTTATGACAGAAGTGGCTATCCAGGCTAACTAGAGTAAATAGTTACATTGTTTTCTTTTTTTCTAATGCCATTTTTCCAAATAAGCTTAATCCTTGAATGACCCATTTCCTGTATCTCTTGCAGCATGAGGGCCCTTAGGGGGGATCTCTATATCTTTTTAAAGAAAGGCCTTTTTGTCTGTGGAAAATGGCATTTCGGTTCTGTAATGTGGCATGCACACTGAGCAGTCTGTGTCGTTAGGCAGACTGAATTCTACCTACTTAAAAATAATCCATTTCTTGTCATCGTCATATAGAACAGTGAGAGGTGCTCTTTGTCTGTTGTTAAACATAAAGCTTTAGTTAATTTTCTGTGTGATATCTTTCTTTTTACATTAGTGCCTTATCATTAGGGTTTTTTCTGTGGGCATTTACAGCATTAAGAAAAACTGATATTTCGGTTCCATATCTTAATGGGAAGCTTTTGCTGTCAAGCATTTGATGCATTGTCATTTCAGCAGAAGAGCTTTGTGTTCTCTTGTCAGAGAGCTCCAAATTTTCTGAACCTAAGCGATATACATTGCTTCCTTAGGGAAGTTCTGGTATTGATGTTGTGTAGGGCCTAACTGCCTCTTTTGAAACTTCTCTTCTTTTGTCTGACAGTGCAATTTGGAAGTTCTGGAACTTGATATTAAATATTTGTTGTTTCTCATAATACAAGCACTATGGAAGAGGAAAATAGACTTAAATTCCTCCAATAAATGTCTACCTAGGGTTTTAATGTAATGATGTAGATGTAATGTCTAACTCCAAGTTCGTAGACTGCTGATTGCTGGGAAGGCACAGCAAAACATTCTTTTCGCTGTTTTGTTTTTTAAATAGTTTTACCCCAAGCATCTGCTGTTGAGTGACTTGCCTAGGTGGACCTTTGATCTGACCCAATATGCCTGCTGTTCTGTTCTTATTTATAAATTTTCCTTATTTTTGTTTCTGCTGCCTGAACTAACAAACTCAACTTGCCATAGCTGTTCAAGGATGTCTTTTAAGCGCTTAGACCACAGGACATTAAAGGTCAGGGCACTGTACTGATGAGGGAATTTTCTTGAGCTACACAGGAGGAATATAAGAGTGAAGGGATCACTTGGCACAATATTGACTATACTGATAATGTGGCCTGCATTCACTTAATCAGCAAGAAGCCCACTGGCCTCTTCTATCTTCTGGATGAAGAAAGCAAGTAAGCAACAAACATCTTTGAAAAAAATGTGTGGCAGGGAGGAGGGAAGGACTGTGGAAGGGAGCAGAGAAACAGCACTTTTGAAAGGCGAGGAATGTTGTGGGAAGCAAAGGGTCATCTTACGACTACAGTCTACGTTCTAGTTTGCTTCTAATGACTCCAATATGCTGGTGATATAAACTGATGCTAAAATTGAACTTAAGCAGACTTAAAAATTTTCACTTTTGTGTTTTACCGTGGAATTATAATTAAAGTAAAATGCATGTATGTAAGTCTTTGGAACATTAAGTAGCAAACGTGGTAAATTGTTAATGTGGTGCTAATTAAACTTGACTGCTGAAGTGGGAGGAAGCATTGACATACACTTAAAACCTCAGAATATTCTGCTATGTGTGGAGCTCTGGTTTTGGTCCAGAAATTTAGCCCACCTCCAATACTCAAAGTAGGTGTGTAAGTCTCAATTAAAGTGTAGATAGCTTGGACAATAAAATATGTTCCACAAGGATCAATAGGTGTTCTTCAGTCTGTCACCTTGCACCTCAATAAACGTACCTGTATTTGGAGAAAAATAATTGACCTCTTGTTTTGTATTCCTAGCTTTCCCCATGCCACCAACCAAACTCTACTTGCAAAATTCAAACAGCAGCATGAGGAGAACAAGTTTTTTGTTGGAACCCCGGTGATGGAGCCTGCTTTTATTATTCGACACTTTGCTGGCAAAGTTAAATACCAGATAAAAGTAGGTGATAGATCTGATGGCCATAAAAAAAAAAAAATCCTTACCTTTCTGATAGTTTTTTGTCAGGATGTAGAAAATTTGCTGGGAAGGGGCTGGATCAGATGTGTCCTCAGATATACTTCAGGTTTTAGTTTTGGTTTTTTTTTTTTGTGGTGGCCTGGACTTGAGGATAATGCTCACTATAGTGAGAATTATTTAAAGTAATGAATTATTCTGAATAGTGATTAATATCTTGGGTCAAAACGCAGCTTTCCTGAGAGCTTGTGGTTTAATGTTCCTGTTTTGCAGGATTTCAGAGAGAAAAATATGGATTACATGAGACCTGATATCGTTGCTTTACTACGAAGCAGTGACAGTGCTTATGTTCGGGAGCTGATAGGAATGGACCCTGTAGCTGTGTTCCGCTGGGCAGTTCTGCGGGCAGCTATTCGAGCAATGGCTGTTTTTGCAGAAGCTGGGCGCCAGAGAGCTCAGAAGACTGCAGGTATGGTATGACAAAAATGGAAACGCTTTCAAATGCTGTACTATCAGTTTGTGCTTGTTGACAGAAATAGTTTATGGCAAAACCTTGTCATCCAGATATGATCTTGGTTTCGTACTAAGGACAAAACTGACTTGTGAAAATGGCTTAACATTCACACTCTAAAGAGATTGTCACTGTTTTATCTAAGATCATTCACACTTCCTCTTCCAATAAGTGCACCTTTCCAGCAGGCTGTGCCAAATTTGAAGTTCCATTCGTAGAAGTTGGGGAAGATATTACTAGTTCTAGTATGCATGCTCATCTTATTACTGGGTTTGATCATCTTAGACGTCCCTGAAGTTTCAAATGAGTATTCAGGATTAAGTACTAATTTTGATAAGCTTTTCTGAGCAGCTGCAATTTACTTTCTAGTTGTAGGGAGTTTGAGAAACAAAGTGGCCCCGCTTTGTAGCTAGACAAAACCTCCAGGCAATAGCTTGCTTGTTACAGTTGGTGGGGGTGTTTTTGTCTGTTATGCTCATATCTTTATCAAAATTCAACCTGTTGATTATTTCATAACAGGAGTGGTACGTCAAGGACCCAGAGTTCCCCTTGGAGAACTCCAGAGATCAAATACACCAGTAGAAAAAGTTTATCGGTGAGAAACACATACTTAACCCGTATCAGGGAAAAGACCCGAATTGCTGAGTCGCATTTTCATATATCAAATGTCAGCTAGATCTTTCCACAAGGATAGCAAGTTTTATTTCTTCTGTCTTGTTTTGCTTGGTCTTTTTAATACTATCAAAACAATTCCCTAGTTTATTTTATGTAAGACCCAGCACTACCAAATGTTAGTGACATAGCCTCAGTTCCATTTACCCGTAACTGGCTGTTCTCTGTCTGTATATGTTGCTTGTAGCATTGTGTGTTCCTCTGCAGCCAGTCTGTGTCACTGAAGGACCTGTAGGAGCACTGATGTTTTTTGCAGCCTCCTGACATGATTAGGAGGCAGGGCAAGTCCTACAGAACTGCCTCCACACGTTGCTCTGTATAGGCATATTTGCCTTTCTATGGAGTATTTAGGTTTTATGCATGTTCCTTTTGCAGCTGCTCAGTGCTTGATTTCTCATTTGATTGTTCTGAGGATTTCGATATAAATGCTTTTGAAGACATCATTTCTTTTTATGAAAACAAGAAGTAAGTAGAAATAAGCCTGCACTTAAAGGCCAGGGAGGCACATTCCTAGACAGACTGACCTTCTGAGCATGCTCTGTGTAAAAGTGAAGTACACACAAAGTAGTGACTTCGTGCTGCTTCATAATTACTTCATCCTGGACAGTTCCTGTCACCTGTGGCAACTAAGAACTAAAGGTACAATTTGGGTGAAAGGATTGGTGATAGCATCACATACCTGTTTCCTTGCGAGATCTTAAAACAAAATCTTGATATTCAAAACGGTTCAGAGGTACCAAGGGAAGCAGACAGCTCTCTGTAATAATGTTGCTGCCTCAGTGAGCAGCTCAGAATGGTGATAGCATCTAACAGTCAGAAGTGATTCTTACGCTTCTGTTATTTTTTGGTTTGTGCCTCTCTGGAGAGTAAAGAAGGTAAGTTCTGTGCTAAGACACGACACTTCACAAGCATGGTGCATGCTTAAAATAATGGGATCTGCCACAAATTAGGGACTATCCCAGGCTTACTTTAAAAAGCTAGACATGTGAATAAGTTTAAAATGGAAATGAAAACCAAAATTTCATCGAGTATTTCTGTAATAGCTAGTTCTTAACTTACTTTTCTGATGCAAGTCTGCTTAAACAGCCTTATTTTAGTAGTCAAATCTATATAAAAAATATTTATTGATTGATTATGAAGAAGCTTATATTTTTCTGAAAAGGCTACTTAGCTTAACAAAAAAGTTCCTTGCATATTAAGTACATTTTTCTAAATTTCACTCTGTTTTCTGAATTGATGGCTCAAGAATTTACATTAAAAGATAGAATTAGAGTGTCAATTTAGTATGAGACCCTGGTAATTAAATATTAGGGCCCTGACAGAGTAGAAAGGGCTGACTTGACATCAGAATCATTCACGCTTAGGAAAAAGTAGTCTGGGATTGACCTGCTACTGTTTGGAGCACACTGGTGATGGGATCTCTTGGGTTTTTAACTCCTCTTTTTCCCCCGCCTCTCTCATGGCTGTGTATCTTTGTTTGCCATCTTTGTTTTGCTGTGAATCATTTTAGAGACATGTATGAACAAATCATCGCAAGTATAAAAGGACTTCCATGGCAGGGTGATGATCCCTGTAAGCTGCTTCGGTCACTCAGTCGTCTTCAACACCGCTCCCACTTCATGTGAGTTCTGGTGCTCTAGGTATTGCTTTGAAAGTGCAACAATAACCAAGCAGTTATTCTAGTCCATAAAAAATATACTTGTCCCTCGTTTGTCTTCTGCAAAAGACAATTAAGAATTCCTTCTAAAATATATAAAGGCTGTAGAGAATACTTTGTTGCTTCATTGCATTAGCTGAAAGTTAAACCTACTTTTCATGTAAACTTGCCTTAAAACCCAAGTAGTACAAGCTTGTTGTTGCAAAACTTTCAGCAATGAAATCTCTCACAAGTTACAGCTAGTGGTTTCCTGAAATTCAGGATGCCAATGCCCTGTGAACCCAACTCCTGGGTTAAGACTCTTTACATGTGCACAGCTATGCATGTGTAAGGAAATCAATCTGTGGTCCATTGTATAATAAATAACTGTAAACTGGGTGGCATGGAGTTGGAACATGCCTTACATCACGGAGTTAACGTGTAGAATTAGGAGGATGTGAGCTGCAGCCTTGTTTCTGAGAACTTCGCTTCTAGTTCACTGTCTCTGTGTGGATGAGAGCTATGCCTGAGGCTTGTGTAGGGCCCCAGGAGGCTCTGGGGATGATCTCAGACGTATCAGAGTTCGTAAGTGGAGTGCTGGGGCATGTGTTGTCCTTCTGTGAGCAGTTAAGTACTTTCACAGGGGTTCTGGTGCAAGCAGCAATAACTTCTGTATCAAGTACTTTTGATAGTGCCATATTATTATGACGAGAGTTCAATGACTGTACAGTTAGCTAAGTAGAATAACTTGCACAAAAGTACTCTATGCAGCAGCGCAGATTTTAATAGCTTTAACTTTAGAGAAAATGTTTCACTTTTGAAAGCTTCCAATACCTAGAGTTTATTTTTGCGAAGCAGTTTGCATTTCTTGCATTGATCACTTGTAAGAGGCGTGCATGAACACACCCTGATGCTATTGTGCTAATTTTCTTCTATCCTTCATCTTGCCTCGTAAATTGCACCAACTGATGGCTTGCTGAAATAACCAAAAAATCATGTGTATTTTTTTCTTAAATGATTTTTAATATTTTAACAGGAAGAGTAGAGGTATCAAACAAAAGCAGATCATTCCCAAGGTAAAGTTATTCAGGAAATTTAGATTTCTCTTGATTGTCTTTTTTTGGGTTTTTTTTTGTTTTGTTTTGGGGGTTTTTTTGTTTGTTTGGTTTTGGGTTTTTTTCCACTGTAAACATTCATTTTGATTGACAGAACTCACTTCAGAAAATACTGTTTCATAGTGTAGGGAAGTTGTATTGTTTATCCTCTAAAACTTCCTTTTTTACAATCTAAAGGATAGGTAAACGTTCACCTTTATAAGAATTGCTGGACAGGAAACAATTGTTCATTGGCATCTGTTTAATTAGACTAGAAATGCCATAAATACATAAAGCCATTTCTGATCAAGTCATTGAAGGCAGAGTGATTATGTAATTCACCTTGTTTACCATACGCTCTTGGGATGGGGCAATAGAAGAGTTTCACTCTTAAGAAAGTGCTTTGGTCCAAAATAGAAATAGTCATGAAGTGTAACATGTCACTGAATGTGGAGCTCTAGGCTGTTGGTCTCATTCTTGCTCATCTTGATGCAGACAGAAATATTTCCCCTTCAGCTGAGACCTGCATTTTGCTGATTATGAAAACTTTCTTCTAGAATTTGCTGGATTCCAAATCTCTGAAGCTCATAGTAAGCATGACTCTGCATGACCGAACTACAAAATCCCTCTTGCACTTACACAAAAAGAAGAAACCCCCTAGCATAAGTGCACAGTTCCAGGTAGGTGACTGATGCAGTGGTACAGCCTCTGGGTGCACCCTGACCTCTTGGGAACAGTCCTTCCTGGTCTGCTCTAGCGTGATCTTGCTTGAAAAACAAAATGGTTTTTATTCTTGGGATTTGTTTGAAGTAGGGTTTATTACTTGATTAAAGTTAGACCACATTTAGAGACTACCCTCATGCTATGAAATGTGTTATTTCTCTGTACAATCAGCCTCGTCCTTACATGCAGATGTAGCACTATTGTAACAGCATCTGCAAAGTCCATTTTTCATTATCTTGAGCAAAGGTGAAAACAAATAACTATGCAGTGCAGGAGACCCTCCGTATTGGATGAAATAGGATTTGTGTAGCCATCAGACCTGAAAGAACCGTATTTCTGAGGAAGAAGCTGTACTGCTGTCAAATGCAACTCAAAATGCTGATACCTGAAGAAAAATGTTCTGAATGTTTCATTTCAGACTTCACTTAATAAGTTACTGGAGACACTGGGTAAAGCTGAGCCATTCTTCATCCGTTGCATCCGCTCCAATGCTGAGAAGGTAAGACGGCCTTAAGAGCTGAGCTGACTGCTGAGGATCTAAGTCTTCTAGCCCTGTAATATATCTCTTCTGACTTGTTCACTGTCATTCTGTTCGAAGGTGAAAGGTATCTAGGGTGTGAAAATAGAATGTGCTTTTTCTACTGGACAGAAATAGGACTCTTCAGGCATTTACTAGCTGTTGACTGCTGATCTTTTTCAGAAAGAGATGCTTTTTGATGAAAGCTTGGTGCTTCAACAGTTAAGATACACTGGCATGCTAGAAACTGTGCGAATCAGAAGATCTGGTTACAGTGCCAAATATACGTTCCAGGTATGTGGAAGTGGATCGTGCTTTCAGAAATATCTGCTCTTTTTGGAAAAACACACACTACCTCAGTGTCTTCTTGTGTCTCTCTTCATATGAAGCTCATGACCACTTGGGATGAACTACAAATTCATTGTAGTTTTGACAGAGCCTGCATGGTAACAAGTTGTAGTCTAAACTACTGTGCGAGTTATCTACTAGTAAGTTGTTCTACTCGTTGCATGAAGGGAAAGCATTTGGAGTGCTGTATAAGCAATCAATGCTGCACATTACTGTCTCCATATGTGAATTAGCTTTCTATAAAATACTCTGTGCATGTAGCTTTATAGATCACATATTGGGTGCTGAACGAAGCCTGCAATTTACAGTGTAGGAAAAAATAGCTCAATTTAGAGTGAGAAATAAGTACTTTCAAACCCCTATAGCTCAGATGTCTTAGCTTAATTTTAGAAATCTAGGTAAAACTCTAAACTTGTGACTTGCCTTCTAACTTTGTTCTCTTACTGTCTCTGCTTTTCACAGGAATTCATAGACCAGTTTCAGGTGTTACTACCCAAAAATGCCAAAGCCTCTAAGGAAGACATTTGTGTTTACTTGAATAAACTAAAACTGAATGAAAACTACTATCAAATAGGGATGACCAAGGTCTGTGAAACTTTTCATAAGCCAATGAGAAGTACTGGTGTACGCTGCAAAATTTAGTGCAGTTCATTTACAGGTGTTGCTCTTCTCTGCGTTTTGTATTTAAATTAGCTATTTTAACTCTTGTAAATGTTGACGCAGACTTTAGTAGTTAGTAATTGCCGCATCGTTTTTGATGCCAACCTCTTGCAATACAGTAAAATGCTGTATTGTATGGATAATACTTTTGGGAAATTGTTGCTATTGGCATTTATCAAACCGGTAAATGTTTTGATTTCAGAAAGGTTATATGATTTGAAGGCTATATGTACAGTTGTATGTTTTAGAATCCCAACACTGAGGTTTGGTAAAACAAAAGGACTTTTACTTTTTTGGGCATGCCAGTTGTTGTCAGCTGATAAGGTTTGGTTCAGCAATAAGTATTACCATGCTCATATTTTAGCTTGTGGAGATACCTCCAGTGGGGGCTGAAAGGCTCCTATTAACTGTTTGTTGATGAACTTTTCTTTAACCGAGCAGGTTTTTATGAAAGAGGCTGAACGGCAGATACTACAGGATACACTACACAAAGAAGTGATCAGGAAAATCATTCTCCTTCAGAGCTGGCTCAGGATGGTTTTAGAAAGGAGACGCTTTCTCAGAACACGGCAGGCAGCCATTGTTTTACAGGTATCTTTGAGAATTGCCAATCTTTTCCTAACAGACAAACAAACCCTCTCAAATAATAGTCCCCACCTTCAGGTACCCCTCCCTTACTTTAGAAATCTCCCTTCTTAGGCTTGCTGGCGTTCCCGTTGTGTTAGGATGGCACTGCAGAGGAATAATGCTGCCACTTATATTCAGTCGGCATGGCGAAGATACAGGGAGCGAAAATGCTACCTTCAGCAGAAGAGGAGAATTTGTCTCATGCAAGCCATGGTCAGAGGGCATCTACAGCGTAAGAGGTAAAGGAAGAGGAGCAATATGATATGAAAAC
>VUYV01000275.1:794988-823743 GCA_008711295.1 Anarhynchus alexandrinus
GTTTTTATTCTTGGGATTTGTTTGAAGTAGGGTTTATTACTTGATTAAAGTTAGACCACATTTAGAGACTACCCTCATGCTATGAAATGTGTTATTTCTCTGTACAATCAGCCTCGTCCTTACATGCAGATGTAGCACTATTGTAACAGCATCTGCAAAGTCCATTTTTCATTATCTTGAGCAAAGGTGAAAACAAATAACTATGCAGTGCAGGAGACCCTCCGTATTGGATGAAATAGGATTTGTGTAGCCATCAGACCTGAAAGAACCGTATTTCTGAGGAAGAAGCTGTACTGCTGTCAAATGCAACTCAAAATGCTGATACCTGAAGAAAAATGTTCTGAATGTTTCATTTCAGACTTCACTTAATAAGTTACTGGAGACACTGGGTAAAGCTGAGCCATTCTTCATCCGTTGCATCCGCTCCAATGCTGAGAAGGTAAGACGGCCTTAAGAGCTGAGCTGACTGCTGAGGATCTAAGTCTTCTAGCCCTGTAACATATCTCTTCTGACTTGTTCACTGTCATTCTGTTCGAAGGTGAAAGGTATCTAGGGTGTGAAAATAGAATGTGCTTTTTCTACTGGACAGAAATAGGACTCTTCAGGCATTTACTAGCTGTTGACTGCTGATCTTTTTCAGAAAGAGATGCTTTTTGATGAAAGCTTGGTGCTTCAACAGTTAAGATACACTGGCATGCTAGAAACTGTGCGAATCAGAAGATCTGGTTACAGTGCCAAATATACGTTCCAGGTATGTGGAAGTGGATCGTGCTTTCAGAAATATCTGCTCTTTTTGGAAAAACACACATTACCTCAGTGTCTCTTGTGTCTCTCTTCATATGAAGCTCATGACCACTTGGGATGAACTGTACAAATTCATTATAGTTTTGACAGAGTCTGCATGGTAACAAGTTGTAGTCTAAACTACTGTGTGAGTTATCTACTAGTAAGTTGTTCTACTCGTTGCATGAAGGGAAAGCATTCGGAGTGCTGTATAAGCAATCAATGCTGCACATTACTGTCTCCATATGTGAATTAGCTTTCTATAAAATACTCTGTGCATGTAGCTTTATAGATCACATATTGGGTGCTGAATGAAGCCTGCAATTTACAGTGTAGGAAAAAATAGCTCAATTTAGAGTGAGAAATAAGTACTTTCAAACCCCAATAGCTCAGATGTCTTAGCTTAATTTTAGAAATCTAGGTAAAACTCTAAACTTGTGACTTGCCTTCTAACTTTGTTCTCTTACTGTCTCTGCTTTTCACAGGAATTCATAGACCAGTTTCAGGTGTTACTACCCAAAAATGCCAAAGCCTCTAAGGAAGACATTTGTGTTTACTTGAATAAACTAAAACTGAATGAAAACTACTATCAAATAGGGATGACCAAGGTCTGTGAAACTTTTCATAAGCCAATGAGAAGTACTGGTGTACGCTGCAAAATTTAGTGCAGTTCATTTACAGGTGTTGCTCTTCTCTGCGTTTTGTATTTAAATTAGCTATTTTAACTCTTGTAAATGTTGACGCAGACTTTAGTAGTTAGTAATTGCCACATCGTTTTTGATGCCAACCTCTCTTCTTGCAATACAGTAAAATGCTGTATTGTATGGATAATACTTTTGGGAAATTGTTGCTATTGGCATTTATCAAACTGGTAAATGTTTTGATTTTAGGGGGGTTCTATGATTTGAAGGCTATAAGTACAGTTGTATCTTTTAGAATCCCAACACTGAGGTTTGGTAAAACAAAAGGACTTTTACTTTTTGGGCATGCCAGTTGTTGTCAGCTGATAAGGTTTGGTTCAGCAATAAGTATTACCATGCTCATATTTTAGCTTGTGGAGATACCTCCAGTGGGGGCTGAAAGGCTCCTATTAACTGTTTGTTGATGAACTTTTCTTTAACCGAGCAGGTTTTTATGAAAGAGGCTGAACGGCAGATACTACAGGATACACTACACAAAGAAGTGATCAGGAAAATCATTCTCCTTCAGAGCTGGCTCAGGATGGTTTTAGAAAGGAGACGCTTTCTCAGAACACGGCAGGCAGCCATTGTTTTACAGGTATCTTTGAGAATTGCCAATCTTTTCCTAACAGACAAACAAACCCTCTCAAATAATAGTCCCCACCTTCAGGTACCCCTCCCTTACTTTAGAAATCTCCCTTCTTAGGCTTGCTGGCGTTCCCGTTGTGTTAGGATGGCACTGCAGAGGAATAATGCTGCCACTTATATTCAGTCGGCATGGCGAAGATACAGGGAGCGAAAATGCTACCTTCAGCAGAAGAGGAGAATTTGTCTCATGCAAGCCATGGTCAGAGGGCATCTACAGCGTAAGAGGTAAAGGAAGAGGAGCAATATGATATGAAAACGTGCATTTTAACCACTTAGCTACTTGGCTTCGCTTGCCAAGCTCAGTTGCTGTGTGACGTGTTGACTTGGCAATAATTATCTTTAAGTTGTTTACTATGTGATACTGCAGTCAGTATCAAATGGCTAGTGGTGTGTGGAAACTGGTGAAGCCCTTAGTACTTGAGCATTTTTCAGCTGAGCTGCACTGATGCGTGCCAGTCTTAATAAATAGACCTCCATGCAGTCACACTGGGACTGTAAGTGTATTTGTATTTTGTGTCTGTATTGCTGCATTTACACAGTTGGGTACTTTCCTTGACCACTGTGTGTTAAAGATTTGTTTTCATCTTACAAATTCTTAACAGATTTCAGAAAATGGCTATGGAAAAGCAGAAAGCTGAAGAAAAGCAGAAAGAAATGCAGGAAGATCAAACCAGAGAGAATGATGAGAGCAAGGACGAGCTCGGTGAACCAGCAACAGATCAGTTGCCTGTGAAACACGAGTCAGAGCTGAATCAAACTGTTGGGGACAGAGATCAAACTCCAAATGAGCAAGCTGAAAAGTTGAGCTCGTCTGAAAAAGCCACATTACCCCAGAAGAACGTGACAGAGGGCTCTGAGAAAGTGGCTAACAGCCGGGAGAAACGTGAATCTCGCCGGCAGAGGGGGCTGGAACATAATGAGTTACAGAATAAGCATGTCCTGTTTTCCTTCGAAGGACCACCTTTACTGTGCCACGAGGAACAAACCTCTTCTGAAGAGGCCCTGGAAACTGTTCCAGTGCCTTTGGAATCCTCAGCACAAGATACTGTCCTTCAAGGAAGCAGCGAGGGGGAGAAAAGTTCAAGTGAAGAAAAAGCTCTTTCAGACGCACCACCATCAAGCGAGATAAAAGAAAGCAGTTCTATTCCTGAGCAACCATCTGTATCAGAAGGGGAAAAAGTAGACGATAAGGCAGTTGATAGAATGAAAACACAAGGGAACCAAAATAACCAGATAAAAGGCAGCCAAAGCTTTAACTGCCCTGAAAGGCCAACAAATCTTGCACTGAATCTTCATAATACGCTACCTGCTACTGGGAGCTTTCGAACTCCAGCTGAATGCTGGGCAGATAAAAACAAACGTCTTGCTCAGAAGGCAACCAAAGATCTGGATAGTCCCACTACTTCCCCAATCCAGAGATATGTGGATGACCCAGAGAAACTAAAGTACAAGAGAGAGAAGTGGAAAGGAAAGAGACAGTCTGATGCCGGTCAGAATGATATGCTGAGTCAGTCTTTGGATGAAAGAACACGAGCGGATAAGTCTCCTCAGGATCAGATTGAGTAAGGGCAGCTTCCTAATTATTTTGACTTTTTCAGAAAACAGATATCTGTAATATTTAAAATTAGATGGAGAACTCCTGAGAGCTTGTACGTCTGGCTGTGTTATGGGAGAAAATAGAACTATGAACAACTGCTGCTTTTTCTTGGCTCTCAGTCCCTAGTCCTGCAGTTGAATGTGTATGGGTAGAATGTTTACAGAAGCTAACAAAAGATGCAAAGCCTGCCTTGCTAAATTGAAATGGAGAGTCAGGGCTTCAGCTAAAGTAGTGTCTGGAGTTTATTTTCATGTGTCTTTGGTCCATTGAAAACAAGGTTTTAGTAACATGCAGTTTGCAAGCGTCATCCCTCTGATATGGCAGGAAATCTGACATACCCATGTTTTTTTACTTCTCCAGTACATTTTGCATTTAAAAGTGAGTTGCAAGAGTTGATTCGGATGCACTGTCAGATGTAACATTGATATGTGGGTTATTTAAAACGTGGTAAATATTAAGAAGCTACAGACTTCTATAAAATATATAATCTGAAACTAATCTTGTAACATTGCAGAAAGAAGGGGAATTCATCTTCATTAAGTGATCTCTCAACACTTGCCCAGTCTGTTGCCATGAATCAGGTACTGATGCTATTGTCCATATTTATACTTAATTATCCTTGTTTATAAATTTATAGGATTTGTGAATAATTGGCTATAGTGTGTTCTATATGCCTGTGTTCCTTTCAGGCTGATTTTGTTTTGGCTTGATATCCATGTAAAAAGACTTCATTAGCAAATATTATACAACAGTTTGGAAACTTAACTTTTAATAAATGGACCCTTGATCCAAGCACTAAATATATGTGGATCTTGTATTAATAAGCTAATACCTATTGGGTAAATGGTTTTCTTGTGATGAAGCAAACTTTTTTTTCAGCATTCTGTTTTTTAAAAGCATTTAAAGAATCTATTTCACTCAATACATAGCTTTTTGACTCCTCATTCATTCTCCTGTAGCAATCACCAGATACGATAGAAGAAGAAAAAGGTAACAAGAAATACCCTGTGCAAAAGAAGCCCACTGACCTCTTCCCTACCTCAGATGCAGGTGTTTCCATGCAGTCAGCAAGTCAGCAAATCGATGCCAAGTAGGTATTCTGTGTGTGACGGACCTGCCTTTAAGAAAATGGAGAAGAAAAAAAAAAAAAAAAAAAAAAAAAAAAAGGAGATTTTCCACTGGTACTTGAATTGGGCATCTTGAGACTGATTGTGGAGACACACATGTTGACATCAGCTACATGAGTGGCTGTGTTGCTGGTTGACTTGATCTTCATGTTGATCTAAGCATGATAGCTGACCCTTCTTGCATAACACTTGTCTTTGAACTGGTTCTTTTTAATTTGAGTACCACCATACAGGCTCAGATCAAAGGTCTGGGTAGTGTAGTGTCATCCAGACTGAGAAATAAAACTAAGAGAAAAGCTTAAGAACCCAATGAGCATGTAATGCTGTTTCCTTGGCCTGCTCCCCCAGCTTCTGGCATTCTGCAGCTCGGGGAACTCCTGAGCCAGAAATGTCATCTTGGATAAGTGATGTGTTGTCTCTGTGTATGTTGAAGGTAGTGCTCTAATCTAGTAAACATCAGAATGTCCAGATGTGCTTTCAGACTGTTGTTCTTTTTTTCTGCTGCTCAGTTTTTCTGCAGGTTGGACCTTAGAGTAAATGTGCACTATAGAGGTTAATCTTACTGTGGGTGTTAGCTGTACTGTTAAAAGAGCCTTTTCTTGTAGTAGAGCCAGCTTCCATTACTAATGTGACAAGCTTGTATCTGCTTTTATGTTCAGGTCTGCTTTTAAAAGTCCTTTGCGTAGACTTTTGGGGAAAAAGCCAGACAAGAAAATTCCAAAGGAGAGTCCTGATGTGATTGATGAAGGAGAAGGCCTCTCCCTTGTATCTTGTGTTCTCTTTCCAGAAACAGGAGGAACTCAGAAAGTTTCAGAAGGTGAGTTTCTGTGATGTAATCCCCAGCTTGCTAATACCATCTTTTTTGTAATGTTTTGCATGGCTATTGAGGAAACAAATTCTGAAGAATTCCGTCATCCTACTTTAATATACAAATTAATTTCTTTCCCAGCTTCTTCTGGACAGCCAAGTCGTCTCCAGGCTGGGGAGCGCCATGTGAAAGAGAGTAGTAAAGCAAAGAAGAACCGAACTATAAAGATCAGCAAGATCTCAAGTGTGTCTCAGAATTGGCGAGCATCCATGGTCCGTGAGATTGCAAATGCCAATGAACTGAAACATCTTGATGAGTTCCTCCTAAATAAGGTAAAAGACACTCAACTATGATAAAATTCGGGTCTATCTTCACTGTTTGTGTGGAATTTTAAAGGTTACTTTTCTAGGTGCAAGTTTATATTATGATTTAAAGCAAAGGGGAATTGATTTGATAGCTTGACTGAATTAGGTCTGTATTAAGACCTTTCCTACTCCTTCCTTTAAGTCTCTAAATGCATTATTATGTTAAATCCTGGTGGCATTCATGTTAGTTCTTCATTTGCTTCCAAATAACTGAGCAGCAAAAGTTTTATTTAAAAAAATAAAAAGGCAAAGAATGAGTTGTAAGGGAATAGAGAGAGTTCTTTAGAGCCTTGCTACAGGACCCCTGTTTTTGTATCATCACAGTGCATTAAGAAATGTTTTAAATAATTGGAATGGTCATAGATGACTAAGTCCAGCACCTGAAGCTTAACGCTGGTTGGATGTTCTGGTTTTAATGAAATTTGATGCAGGTGTATTTGCCTTCTAGATCAATGACTTACGCTCCCAGAAGTCTGGTGTTGAATGTTTGTTTTTTGAAGCCACGGAGAAGTTTAGAGGAAACATCAAGACCATGTACTCTGCTCCTGTAAGTAGTAAGTCTCAATAAATGAAAAAATTGGTAATAAATTAACTGAATGTCCAGTTTAAATGCTTGACCTACAGCTCTTTAGCAAAACAATTCACCAGTTTTTAGCATAGAATTCAAAGCTGAGTGTTAGACTTGAAAAAGGACATTTTACAGTTCCGCTGTAATCTTAAGCAGACCGCTTTGCTTCCCTTTTCTCATTCACTCAGCTGTAACTTATTTTTAGAAGCGGATGGATTTTGCTGTCTTCAGCCTCTTCATGTTTCTGTGTTTAAACACCGAAGAGAGGTGCCAACTGCTTTTCCAATATTCTTACAACACTGCCCTATCTCTGCCAAGTGCCCTTCTACAGTGTAGTAGGGAAGTGTGCTAACTTGTTTATGTCACTGGCTGCTATCTTTTACTTTAATCAAGAGTGTACTTTCTCACCTCTGAACTTAAACACATAAAAAACGGAAACTGTATCAACTGTATCCAAAAAGTCTGTCTTCTGAATAATATTTGTTCCTTCTCTAGAATGGACAAATCCACGTTGGCTACAAAGATCTGGTGGAAAATTACCAGCTTCTAGTTACAAATCTGGCCAAAAAAAGGGAAGAGAAAGAAGTCAAGCTGGTTTTGAATCTCTTCCAATCCCTTCTGGATGAATTCATCAGAGGGTATACAAAAAAAGAGGAATCTGAGCAGCCCAAGGTATAAAACTTACTCTGTTACTGGCTTATGGGATGATTAAACAATGTTACTCTCCTAGGATAAGGAACCTGTGTTACCTCAGCAACCTTTTCCATAGCATTCGTCATTATTTGGGAAACAAATTCTGAATGCTGATATGCCTTTTTGGAATTGTTCATTATTTAACTTACTGTTAATATTTTCAGAATCTTAAAGTGTTTGTGCGTTTTCTTTGGTGAAAACTTAGGAGTTCTCTGAAGGTTTTAGAGACGGAATCACTTTGTCATCTGGCAGTGAGCTCAGCTGATTTTTAGGAAGTTGACAGCATGAGCTCAGACAACTCTCATACCAAGCTGAAGCTGCAGTATAGTGTCTCAAAATGTCCGGAGGTGAAGTAGAGTCTGGGAAACTGATTAGGAAAAAAAGGGAATGGAATGTCTGAATTGCAAAGACTAATGCCAGTTCTGTACTCCACTGCAGCAAACCAAAGCCCAGAAGAAGAAACGAAAACAAGATCGTTCAGTAAGTAATTTTCTTTTTGCCATAATGTAAGCTGCACTCACAGAACACAGAGAAAAACACTCTCAAAAGAGCTTGCTTTTGTACTGAAGTTCTGTTTTATTTTGCATGCTAAATCACTTGCTGCTTTTATGAAGATGTGACACAATATAAAACTGGCTTCCATAAATCAAGGATCTTGCTTATGCAGTGATAGCTGGTACTCTAGCATTTTCCTGCTTGTCCATACCATCTCTTAGAACCTAATGGCTTTCTCAATAATGGGACCTTTTAAAGGAAAACAGCTACTAAGTATTAATACCAAACTATAGCTAATGTATTTCACTGATGAACTTTTAAGGTGGCAAGTCAATTATGAAATGACCCAGCAAACCCAACTGCTTTAAGATGGGGTTTCAAGGTCAAAGCCATCAGCTGTAATTGTAAGATAAAAGTGGAAAGTCTAAGACAGGGTAGATATTTTTATTAAAAGTAATAATAAAAAAGGCAAAAAAGTCCATGAGTTTTGTCTTGTCTCCTACCAGATTGAAGAACACAATGGCCATGTATTCACAAACTACCAAGTGAGCATACGGCAGTCGTGTGAACACTGCTCGTCCTACATCTGGCCCATGGAAAAGGCCTGTCTCTGCAGTGGTAAGTGAGAACACCTCAGTATTGCTACTCAGTTTACCGTATGTGCAGATTGCTTGTAACTTTGGCTGATACAGATGGGGCTTAGTGAACAGTCCATGCAGGTTATATAGTAAGTGAATAAGACAAGATAATTAGTGTTTTAATGTGATTTGGAATTCTTTGTAACAATTGCTCCTTTCTCTAGTTTGCAAGTTGACTTGTCACAAGAAATGCATGTCGAAAATCCAGAGCAGCTGTACATCCTGTGGAAAAAAGGTAAGAACTGTAGATCTGGGATGCGGTACTGTGATACCATAAGTGACGCATGCAAAATGCTGCTTTTTTTCCCTCAGCAAATGAACAGTGGATGTCCAGGCACTGAATAAAAATTGCTTAAACAGTTAAGTTCCCTTCTCTGTCTGCATATAGTCAGAGTCTGCAGTTGCAGAAACAGAACATTCTTCTAAAAGGTGATACTTGGGTTAATTTGGGAACTCTTCCTTTATGTATGCTGTGTTAGACAAACTGTTAAAGAAATCCTTCAGTGTGTACCATGAAGTTCCTTTCTTGCTGCAGCTCAGGAAATCTGCCTTATGATCCAAAGGCTTGTAGCAAGCTACAATAAAATACTCTGCTTTTGTTTCTGGAAGCATAAGCTAATAGTAACGTGAAACAACAGACTTTTCTAGCTTGGGAACAGGTACTCACAGTGCTTGACCTGTATCAATTCCAGAACGAACAGGATGCAGAACCACGTCATTTTGGAGTGTGTGTGAGTTCCCTGACCAGTGAGAGAAATTCAGTCCCCATTGTCATGGAGAAGTTGCTGGAGTATGTGGAGATGCATGGCCTTTACACAGAAGGCATTTACAGGAAATCAGGATCAGCAAATCGTATGAAGGAGCTGAAACAGTTGCTGCAAGCAGGTCAGGCAATGTTGTCAGTCCTTTTGACTTCCTTGCATGATATCAGTTTTCCCTGCAATTCTCTTCTGTCTGAAAGTATCTGGCACTCTTTAGTGTTTTAAACCCAGCTTTTTGGTGGCCATGCAGGCTGTATTATTTTTGTTGGCTGGAAAAAGCTGCTTAGTACATATAAGTGACTATCAGCAGATTTTTTTCTTTTTCTTTTTTTTTTCTTCTGAATTGCCACTTGGATTCTGCAAACAGGAGATTTGAGTGTTTCTAATGTTATTTCTTTGGGGTCTCATTGTGTATATCAAAGGAATTAACTGCTCTAAATAAAACATTTATTTTCAGATCCAAACTCAGTGAAACTGGAGAATTACCCTATTCACACTATAACGGGCATCCTTAAGCAATGGCTACGGGAATTACCAGATCCACTAATGACATCTGCACAGTACAATGATTTTCTCCGAGCCGTAGGTGCGTTTTAGAAATGTTTGAAGGAATGTTTTTTCTTTAATGAATTATGTCCTCAGGAAAAGAAACACCAAGATGCTCCAAGCTCTCTAAACAGCTTCCTTTCAGTACACTTACAGCAATGATTTTAGATGTGTCACATAAAACACTTTTCAGGGAATACAAGCCGACTTGACCTTGATTCAGGATTCTCTTTCTAAAAACAGTGAGCATGTGAATAGGTTTCCTTTCATACAGGGTTTTTTCTCCTTGATGTTCTGAACCAGATCTAGATATCCAGAGACCTCAAATCTTTAGATTCATTTTACTTCAGTGGGATTAAGGCACCTTAAATACAGTTGGAGATCTTGATGTGTCACTTAATGATTGCTAACAGCAGCATCATCTGAAAAAGCAGGAAAATTGCAGTGCTACGAGTGGTACTTTAACATGCAGTTAAAATAATTGGTAAATGAAATGACAGCGTGACTGCTAAGAATTAATTCGCTATCTGTTGCAGACTGAGAAAATGTCAGAAAGTGGTTGGCGGCTTTCCACTAGTGTTGCACAGCAATTATGATCTTGTGCTTTTTCCCCTTGTGCAGAACTACCAGAAAAACAGGAGCAACTCTGTGCCATTTACAGCGTCCTTGAGCAGCTGCCACAAGCCAATCATAATACCTTGGAGCGACTCATCTTCCATCTGGTCAAGTAATGAGTTTAATTATTTCATTTGGAGAGAAACCCCACGTGACCTTTTTTGAGTCCCTCTTGGAAGCTTTCTAAAATCTTGAACCCCTTGAGTGTCAGTGTAGGGATTGTGCTGCTGGTTTAGAAATGGAAGAATGGAAGTTGATAGTTCTGCTTAAAAACAGACGTGTGCTTATTTCTACCATCTGGGGTATTTGTATCAAATCAGGTAAGAACAGCTTTGAAGACAGGGTAGATCTGAAAGACTTGGTGAGTCACCTGAACACCAGGATTTATACAGATGGGTTCCTGGTGAACTGAGGATGTTAATGTACTTGGTAGGGGCAGCATAAGGATTATAAATGCTTGCACATATGCTAGTCTTAGGAGCAGAGTTAAGTGGTACTGATAAAGGGACTGCTTTTATCCAAGGAACTTGGGAATTTTCCAAGCAGTCCTCTGAACATAGGGAAAAGGGATTTTTAAAGAGGAGGCACTGAATCACCAGACACACTTTGAGAGGCTACCAAACTAGCCTAACCTGGGTGGCTCCCTGTTCCTTTTTCTGATGCATGAAACTTTGTCCACTTAGTAGGTGTGAAATAATTTAAAACTTCTTTGAACTGCTGTACATGCTTAGTACCCTAGAGGCCTCCTTACATGTTATTTGGGAACTCTGGCAAGTTTGATCAGATTGCTTGTATTCTAGCAAGGATCACTTACGTTTTTTAATTCTTTTTTTTCTCCTGAACATTGAATTTCAGAGTGGCTTTGATAGAAGATGTCAACCGTATGTCACCCAATGCCTTGGCCATTGTTTTTGCTCCATGCCTCTTGCGTTGTCCTGATACCTCTGACCCTTTAACCAGCATGAAGGATGTTTCAAAAACAACCATGTAAGTTTTAGCAGTCTGCTGCAAAGTAGGACTTTGAAATGATGGAAGGCCAGTACTGCTGCCTGCATTTGTTACAGCCTTATTCATATCAAGCTGAGAATCTGAAGGTTGAGTTGCTAAATTCTGGTTCTGCTATTGCTGCCAATTTATGCCCTTCTCTGACTCATTCCACCTGCCTCAAGTTTACAAAGCATAAAGTAGGATGACTTTTAAGTCTTAAATATCAGGCTTGTATTTTACATGAAGGTAATAGTTTGGGGAGGGGGAAGTTGTACACTAATCGTATATATTTTTGGGGGTATTGTACACTAATCATATATATTTTGCTGAGATACAAGCCATAATAAACAGTAGTATATAGGATTGAACTGTCTCCTGCATACCTGGAAACCCCTGATAATTTCTTCTATGTTGTTGCTTGAATTGAAGAAGGTTCTGTCCTTGATCCTCTTTGTTCTCCTCACCCTCCAGCAGCTCTGGCTCTCTGAATGCCCCTCGCCATCCTCACTGCATGGCTGGCCTCCCATCTGCCTCCAATGAAAGCAGAGTTTGAAAACTGACAGCTTTTTGTAACTTCATACTCGCCCATGGGGCCACAGAGGTGGAAAAGGGTGGTCACAGGCTCATTCTGTATCTACCAGCCTGTGCCATCACAGGGAAGACAGGTAGAAGCAGCAGAAGCAGTTAGCAGCCATGGTAATGTCTGTTTGCTTACCACTGTTGTGTACAGTCAGCGTGGGAGGCTCAGGTTATCCCAGGAAGAACATGTGCCATTACCTGTAACAGTCTGTCCTGTTTTGCTTGCCATGTTGGACTCTTCACCCTGTTACCATGCAGTGCTGCCCGCTGTAAGGCATGCACTGAGACACTTTGATCGCATGCCATCCACGTGTGTGTGTGGCAAACATCTCCAAGCTGGGAGAGGCATTTCATCCCACCATGGTTGTCCCCAGAGCTTTTATAGTGTGAGGCTGCTCAATAAACTCTTGCCCTTTTGTCCAGGTGCGTAGAGATGCTCATAAAGGAACAGATAAGGAAGTACAAGATAAAAATGGATGAAATAAATCAGCTGGAAGCGGCTGAGAGCATTGCTTTTCGACGACTCTCATTGCTTCGGCAGAATACAGTAAGTGTTGAAATAAACCACCGAACCGCACCATCCAGCAGAAAGCATCCCACCACTTTCTTGGGAAGGGATGTGCTAGTTATTTATCCCATCCATCCCATTCAGTAAGTCAAAGATCAATTGCAAGATAAGAAGAAAAGGGATTTGGACTTGCCCAAAGCTGTAGGTAGGAGTTAAATATACAGCTGCACTGGAGTCTGTCTGATACACGAAGGGTGCAGGGTGGGGATCTGCTCTTGTAGTGGTCAAAATCTATTCCCATATAATACAATCAGCAGAACTGAGCTCGCTGAGTCTCTTACATGGCAAAGGAGTTCCTTCACTCCAGAGGTGGGTGGCAGACAAAAATATGTTGCCTTCTATTAGGGCAAATACGCTTTTTCTTTTGTTTTTATTGTACTGATTAAACCAAACCAAACTCTGTCTGATCAGAAGCTGCATATAGTGAATTTGGTCTTCATCTCTCTCTAGCTCTGGCCTGTAAAACTTGGGTTTTCTTCCCCTTATGAGGGGATGCGGGTATGTACACTGCCTGTGTTAAGAGTGCATGTTGTTTTTTTCTTATGGCACTATTGCATGACTAAAATACTTACTACATGTATTGTAACTTGGTTTTAAATACTCTTTGAATAATTGAGACTGCATGTATTGGTGCAACTTTCTCCCCGGACTGCATGCAGGGCTGCTGACCTGTTCTGTCGTGACTCTGGTATTTTATAGACATTCTGAATATAACTTGTATTGGATGTAATAATATTACTTATAAGTCACTACTAAAGCTAAGCTGAGGCTGGCAAATTAAATTACTATGCTTCAAAAAAAGGTAACAAAACCCAAGAAATCAGGTGAATAGAAAAATTTCTATTACTGTTTGAAACACTTGTACGGGTAACTAACAGCTCTTCATCAATTCCATCAGCCCTTCATTTGGCCTACTCATTTGTCTTCCACTTTACAACTTAGTAGACAGTAAATACTTGTGTGTAGCTTCTTATGACTGAGAAGTGTTACATGTAAATTTGTCCTGCAGAGTAAAAGCTCACAGGTCAAAGGAAATGACAGTGGCAACTCAGAACTGGACTCACTGCACGAAGAAGAGGAAGTTTCTGAAGCCGATAACCGGGAAAAGGAGATTCTCATTGATCGCATACAGTCGATAAAAGAAGAAAAGTAAGTCACAGCTTTGAAGACCCTTTATCTCTCTGTAGGTTGTGTCCTTTGCAGTTGGAGGTGGTACTGATAGTAAAGCAGTATGCTTCTCGTCCAAAATGATCTAGCTAATCCTGTTCTGTGGGCCTTTATGCAGGTGAAAAAGAAAAGGCAAAGGACTAGATGAGAGACAGTGCCATGAGAATTAATATTTAATAACTACATGCAGGAAGGTTGACCTCTGAAATACATGCTGCATAAAGTTGCTCATGTCAGAGGTACTGTCTTTCTGGAGTGCTAAAATCTCTGGTTTGATGTAGGGAAGATATAACTTACCGGTTACCGGAGCTTGATCAGCGAGGCTCTGATGAGGAAAACGTAGACTCCGAGACCTCAGCGAGCACAGAGAGCCTGCTTGAAGATAGAACAGGACGGATGGATACCGAAGGTCAGTATTAAGGTAGTGTGTGTGTTTTTTTTATTCTACATCTTTCACTGCATACAGCCAGGTGACCAGATGTTATCTGGTCACAGTTGCTTGTATCAAGTTCCATTTTTATGCATGCTTTCAGTATCTAAGTATCTTGTTTCTTTAAAGCAATTATTGGACTACACTGCCGTGCTCAGAGCTCCAGTATGCCTGCCAAAGACATTTGCAAAGTGCCTTCCCTTTTGCAAACCTCTTCAAATTCTTCCTCTGCATCCCTGGCTTCAAGACACAGATCATCTTTAACACTGTCCAAGATTAAAGTGCCCCGTAGAACTCCAGTGATGCCAACAGCAAATATAAAACTTCCTCCTGGGATTTTCAAATGTACAGAATCCCAGGGCAAGGTTTTGGCTGATAAAGACTCTCAGATAATGATGAGACGAAGGGAACAGCCAGCGAGACGAACGGATAAAATCCACTCTGTATACATTGCACAAGGGTCTGCAATGGCCCACGCTCAGGAACTCTTGGATGAATACGAACCCACAGCAAAAGTAAAACGGAGGTTTTCGGACCCTTACTCTCACATTCCCTGTACAGAGAAGTGAAATACTTCAGCTCTTGGACTTCTTTGAAGTTGACTGCAGCTTTGGCTTTAACCCTTTGAAGGCTGTGAACTTGTTCATGTTCTTTTAAGTGGCCGCTGGGAACGCAGCCAGGAAACGTACAGTACTGTAAGGGTTAAGCAAGGTTGTTTAAAACGAATATTCTTAACTTTAAATTAAAACCCTGCAAAGAAAGTAGAACATAAAACTTGCGTTGAGTAACGTACATGGGTTGAATGTCTGAGGAAAAAAAAAGTCCCCTGATTCTGCTGCCGTGCCTTTTTTCATTTGCCTTACAATGGACTCTAATGGGACCAACAGTGAGTTTAGGTCAATGTATGTTGCCTTATTTTTTTTTATGTTTTTATGACAATTCTCTTTGCAGTTTACAGAACGGTTAATGTTGTAATAGCCTTAAGTGAGACCAAAACATATAAAAACGTTTATTAATACAGTGCACTTTTTAAAAATACACGTGTTAGTTTGTCAATGTCTGCCTTGTCTAATGAACAATTTCTTCCGAAGGAAGCCTTTAATGGGAATTGCGTACCTTTGTGAGTACTTCATAAAGCACTGGGAAAGCTCCCCAGAGGAAGCGCTAATGCGCTAAGGCCGCGGTGTCACCTCAGAGCATTTTGGTGCTCTGGGAGCAAACGGAGCCATAGTGGTGGACGCTTGTGCTATGTGGAGCTGTCTCGGCCTCCCCCGGCTCCACAGCTGTGAGGTGAAACCCCTGAAGGCCAGGTGCCATCCTACCTACAGCGTTGTGGAGCAGCAGGCTCTGCCCCAGCCCTCCCCGAAACCGGGCTGCACTCCCGGCGCTGCGGGCCCTGCTCCGCCTTGAAGGGAAGGAAGAGCACTCCTCGGGCGCTCTCCGTCGCTGCCTTCGGGGCTGCGGCTGCAGCAGCCACCTGTGTTGGACGTCTGTGTGCGGTTTTTGCTTTGGTTTGGGGGTGTTTCTTAAATAAAACGGCGCCGCCCTGTAAAGATCCTGCAGCCGCCACAGCGCCTCCCGCCGCGCCCCGCCCCGCGCCCCGCCCCAAGATGGCGCCCGCCGCCCGGAAGTGGCCCTGAGGCAGCTTCCGGTGGTGACGGTCCGCCATGGCGGCGACGCGGCTGGAGCTGAACCTGATGCGGCTCTTGAGCCGGTGCGAGGCGCTGGCGGCGGAGCGGCGGGACCCCGAGGAGTGGCGGCTGGAGAAGGTGAGGCGCGGTCCGGACCTCCGGGGACGGCGCGGCGCGGGAGACTCCTGCCCCTGTCATAGAATCATAACGGTTTGGGTGGGAAGGGACCCACATCTAGTTCCAACCCCCCTGCCCTGGGCAGGGACACCTCCCACCAGCCCAGGTTGCTCCAAGCCCCGTCCAACCTGGCCTTGAACACTTCTGTTTCCGCAGCAGTGCGTTTTGGCTCCTCGAAATTAACTGAAGCAGTGAGTGCTGTGGAGTGTTAAAACTCCAGCCCTGCAGCAGCTTCTGCTAGACAGAATATTTCTTCTTAAAGCTGTCACTTAAAAGCTTTTTTTCTCCTTAGTATGTGGCTGCTCTTGAGGACATGCTCCGAGAGCTGAAGAAGCAGTCTGGGTGAGTGGCGCCGAGACCCTGGGGCGGGCGGGTGTCACTTGCGGTGCTGTTGGTTGCTTACCTGTAAGATGGACGTAGCCCATGAGCGACACAGTAGTGCGTACGCTTCCCTGTGGAAATACCTTTCGGTGATGGAGAAACTGTGCCCGCAGAGCAGCCGCGCAGCGCTGTGGTGTGCTCGGGCACATCTCCTGTCCATCAGCCTTGGCCTGGGCAGTGCCCGTGCCCCGGGCTGACAGCGCCCGCCGTGCCTTGGAAAAGGAGATTTGCAAGCGTGTTTCAAGCGTGAGCCGTATTCTGTTAAAACATGCTTCTTTGAAGAACCAGGTGTTGGTTTATAATAGAAAACGCTGATAACATCTGGTTTTCATTGTATTATTTTTCAATTCCAATAGCAAGCCTGCCCCAGAACTGCTGAATGAGTACTCTCGCAAAGTGGACTTCCTAAAGGGACTTTTAGAAGCTGAAAAACTGGTAAGATCTACTAGTTCAGCTTGAAAAGACTTAAGCGTTCTCTGCTTATGCTCACCTCATTGCCTGGTTCTTATGTTTTCCTTTATCTTAAGTCTCAAAATTAACACTTGTTAAAATCTTACCAGGCAATCCTTGTAAAAACGTTAATAAATATATTGGATTTGGGGATTTTGTTAAAAGGGGGTATTTTTATGAGATCTGAAACTGCTTTCTTCCTTTTCAAAAACAAAGTACATCTTGCCTACATCCTTCTCGCTTCTTTGACATGAGATACAGGGGCAGGTACTGTCCCTTAGGCCGAAGGTCTCTTGGTCGGCACCACGTCCATCTGGAGAGCTGTGACATGCCAATAAGCTGGACCACAATTAGTGTGGGTGCAGTCAGCGCTGCTGTTCAGCTGACTTTGCCGTTTGGTGGGGAGCAGCTGTGGAAGTGCTCCCTGCGTCCTTGTTGGTCACACACCCAGGTGGCCTCACACTGCAGAATGCGATATTCATGACTTTTCATTGCTTTTTTCTTACTCACAGTCCTCATCAACTGAAAAGGCTCTGGCAAATCAGTTCTTGGCCCCTGGGCGTACCCCCACTACAACCAAAGAGAGAACCCCAGCTACTAAAACAGTTCATCTGCAGACGAAGGCTCGTTGCACAGGCAAGATGAGGAGTGAGCTGCTTGGTACAGTATGTTTTGGTGCTGCTGCGTCTTTACTGCTACTTTATAGATTGTCTCATGTTGCTTTCAGCTGCCTTTGGTGGCTGTGCCTCAGATGTGTCCCAGGCTGGGCGGGGAGTCACCTTTTTCTGGTTTGGATATTCTAAATATTGGGCACAGGCGCTGTCCTAGGCCCAGAGGACTGTCTTTTATCACTGGCCCTTTGTAATCTTCTGTTTTGTTTCTCTTTCTGCCTTCCAGGACCGCTTGGCCATGGATGGTAAGCTTAATCTATTATTTTCTCCAACTTTAGTTAATCTGAGTCATGCAGGGAGAGAAAGAGGAAGGTCAGGTATTAGAGATTGGCCAAAGTGTACTTTTCATTTAGTGGCTCACTTCTTTTCAAGATAGCAGATTTTAAAAACAAATAAAACCAAACCCCCTAACTGTTGAAAGCCTAGGTGTTGTTATCAGTATGGTAGCAGGGACTTGCAGGAACCTATTTTTCTAGAATTCATGCAGAAACAGACATTCTAATTACAGAATTAGCAAAGACAATTCACATTTATTGTTGCTTCTGTTCTCTTCTGCTCTGAGTAAATCATGTGATTACAGGCGCTTAGAGTGGGCGTTGTTCAGTTCCTCTTAAATATACAGACATGTTATTCACGTAGGGAACTGGTAGGAATTAATTTGCGGTTTCCATAGCTACTGTTACAGTGGCTGGAGCTAGGCCAACCTAACGTGTCCTGAAAGAGAACACCAAGACACACGGGCTTAAACCGTGCCCTCAGGGATATGATTCATCTGTCTTTTCTTTCCACCATACATTTGATGTTATGTGTTGTCTTTTTCCCTGTGGAAAGCAGGTAGGCATTTGAAATCCATATTCACTGGGGCAGAGGGCCAAGTAGGATTTGGACATCTGAAAATCCCTCACAGAAAATTTGTTTGTTCAGCCTATGATTGAATGAGAATTTATAATGTGCTAAAACACAAATTTAACTCTTTTTCCAGATTCTGAGGAGTTAAACATAAGGAAGCGGAAGTAAGTCAAAATTTCTCATTCTGATGCTGAGTGTTTTGGGAACTGCATTCCCAATGACCTTTAAACCATGGATATACTTCCATTTGGGTGAAGTCCCTGCTGGTAGAAACCTAAGTATAATGACTTCAGCTGATTTAGCTGTTCTTGTTGTCTTGTCAGATTTGCAGAGTCTGGGGAGACCTTGGGAGATCAACCCACAGGGAAGTACAAATACCATTTTTTTTTTTTTTTCCCTTATCCTCTTGCAGAGGCCTTGCATCCGATGAGAAGCAGTCAGCAGTGGAGCTGGATGCTGTGCTACAGCACCATCAGGATATGCAGGAGAAGTTAGCTGAAGAAATGCTAAGTTTGGCTCGCAGTCTCAAAAACAACACTCTGGCTGCACAGAATGTGATAAAACAAGATAACCAGGTAGGCGCATGTTAAAGTGCTAAACTCTCAGTTTTTCAACCCAGAAGGTTAAAGTGCTAATATGTTAAATACTATACCTATAACTTGATTCCAGGTGAGGTGAGAGTGGGGAGACTTGGAGGCAATACCTGTCTGCCTCTGTAGTGCAATTGAACCTTTTCTCTGTTGGAAGAAATGGTGGTCAGAACTTTGAAATCTGAGTTTGAAACCGTTTGTTCTCTTTGCTCCCCAGACGCTATCGCATTCTCTCAGGATGGCAGACCAGAACTTTGAGAAGCTCAAGGATGAATCTGACCGCCTTGAACAACATGCAAAGAAATCGGTCAACTGGTTATTATGGATAATGTTAATTGTAGTTTGTTTTATATTCATCAGCATGATTCTCTTTATCAGAATTTTCCCCAAACTAAAATAATTTTTTTCTTTTTTTTTTTACTGCCTGAGTGCAGTTGGAAAGCTCAGCTGGTATGATAACTGGCAGCAATCAATTTCTTTGCCACCTATCCTGTCCTTAAAGAGGCTGTCCAAGGCCTACCCTTGCATCTCTTTCCTGTGCAATCAGTGGATCCAGTGAAGGGTTTCATGAAGAACACTACACTTGGATACTTGTTTTACTTGATGAATATTGTTGCCTATTGAGCGGAGAACCAGGATAAAGATGGACATGTACGCTGAGCTGCTAACAGGTTCCTTAGTGGATAGATACAGTCCTGTTTTTAATGTGGCTGTGGCAAATGTTCTGAGTACTAAAAGGCGTTTACTCAATACAAATATAAGTAACAGTCAAAGTCTTACAATTTTTCCTGTCTTTCCTTGCTGCCAACAGGATATTTGATTACAGTTATGTACATACACAGCTGTAGGGTGTAGGAAGAGAATGCTGCCATTGAGTTGCTTGCCTGGCTCAGATTCAGAGAGTATCAACAGGTAAAACTATTCTCAGGCTTACCTTTTTCCCAGAGGGGTATTTGGGACTTTGGACTTAGCAATTTTCTGCAGTTTAGACTTACTGTAGAAGAGCTGAAGTTGCTTGCTGTTGCAATGTTTGCTTCCCTTTTTGTATGCACAAATGTTCTCACTTACTCATTGTCTGTTATGTTGATGCTGTTGCACCAAGAAAACACTGTGACCCCGGCACCGCAGAACTGTACACACAGTACTCTCCATACGGGATAGACCTCACCTGTACAAACATTTTTTCACTGTAAAATGAGGGTGAAGGAAGCTGGTGTCTTCAAGACAGAAATAATAATAAAAAAATCAGCCTTTACCTTTTGAGACAATTTATTCTGGTCAAGAGTGTTTGTGTCAAACTGGTGTCCCTAAGAGGTCACTACAATAAAGCAGAGATGAAATAAACTGGAATGAATATTTTTAAAACACAGCTACTGCTAGAAAAAATTAGAGGCTGCAGTAAAGCAAGGTTTGTTGTGACAATGTAAGAGCCATTGTTAAGTGCTCCTGGTAAGCTAAAAGCAAACCATTCCGCATCTGTGCTGTCGTTTCTGGAGCCTTACTCTGGAAAGCGTCGGTGTTTAGGTGTATACTGTTTCCCATTGAGGAAGTGAGGAGCAGCAGATGACCCCCAAGTGTTCTTTTGCCATTTCTATTGCTGTTTTGAACCACTAGATGGGGTGTTTTAGGCCTGTCTGGCCATCTCCACGGCAGAGGAAGGTGGGGGGAAGAGCTGTTTGTCACAACAATTGGGTTCTTATGAAAATCCGACTGCTGCTTTGAACGCATCCCAAAGTAGCAGGCTCTGGTTCAGAATTGTTCTTTGTTCTTTACGAAAACAGATGTGTTAATGAAGACAGTTAACATTTTTTACATAAAGTATTTTTGTTCACTTAACAGGATGTTTGCCATTTAGTATGCCATTCACGGATTATCAAATGAGTGATTAAACTATGAAGTACAGCTTTTTCTTCTAGCTGCTCATCTGTGTGATATGCTCATTCTGTTCGAGCAAACTTGTTACCTTGGACTACATAGAAATGTATAGTTGTAGCAATCCATTTATGGACATTTCTAATTTTCCCAGAAGTTTTTCTTCAACTATAATGTTTGACATTTCATTGTGCTTCATTAGCAAATGCTGTGTCAACTAATTACTTTTTAATTCTAATTGTTTACTACTTTCCCTGCAGGCATTTCAGCGCTGAGCTCTCCTCTTAGAGCAGAGGTTGAATGTAGTGCTGGAATGGGTTTTGTGTGTGAGATATTGGAATGATACAGCATTAATGCTTCATCGGCTATGACATTTTTCCCCTTTGTTACTTGAAATAAATTTTTTTTTCCAGCTTGCAAAAGACTTGGTGCATCATTGCAGACAAGTTTAAAGCTGAATTTTGCCATCAGCCACGTGTTGGCTATAACTTTTTGGCAGTTTTACAAATTAGAAGTTCGATTGGAAAGACCTGAAAGGGAACTGCTAGTGATAGCTTGCCCCCGAGAAAATACCCACCCCTCCAAGTCAACAGCAATTCCTTTACAAAGCAGCCTGCTAGGAAGTCAGTTCAGAAACACGTGCTGCTTAACTTTTGACCGTTGACATTTGTTATTTTGAAGGATGAACTGCCAGAACTGAGATTGAATCCTGTAACTACTAACACCTTTTGTGATATCTCGCATGACCGTTGAGCACAGTGCCTCCAGCGCTGCGCTGAGCTTCTGGTTACCTCTGACCCGGTGGAAGAATGTTACCTTCTGCCCTGGCAAACCAAGCGGATTAATTGCCTCAGTGGCCAGCAATCTCCCTGCACGCAATGGCTGTTTTGTCAATTGGCAGTTGCAGGCTTTGGTTTTTCTTGAGTTCATTTAGTAATTATAGTCATTCAAAAGCACTTTGAAGATGGGTGCCAGTAGTGTTTAGAATAAACAATCACTCAAGGCTTTGTGACGTTTCATGGATGGAGTGACAGTTTTTATTTTTGACTAGTGTATGGGTGGCGGTGGTTGTACGATCTGCTCCTTCAGCCCTCAGCTCCATTTCACAGCGTGGGGCTCAGATGTGCTTCTCTCTGCAGAGTAATGTTATATATAGAAATAGCTTTCTGTGAGAGTTGCAAACATTGTGAAGTGAGAATTGCTTAACTTTCCCAAAAGCTTGGGAAATCCAGATGGAGAGATGTTTATCAGGCACAGGGCTGGGCCTTGGTTGGCTTCTTGGCAGACTACCTACTTTCAGACAACAAGTAAAAAATAAAATAAAAAATAATCTTTCAGAGACGTGGGTCATGTCAGGCCGGTGAACGCACCATTTCCGAGCCTGGCAGCAACAGTAACTATGGGTCAGTCTGAGCTTTTCTGGCAAATATCCTTGGTGACAGAGACTCCTTGTATTATAATACTTAATGTTTAAGCCGTGTCCTCAATCACAGCTAGATTTGATGTTTTGGAAGGATTTTTACAGTAGATGGGCTGTCAGTAGGAACGCATGAATGGCAGGAGCAGAACGCTGTGTACAATGGCTCCTGTGGCTGAGTAATCTCAGCTTGTTTGGGGCGTATGTTCCCCGGGCTTTACTTTGCAAAGCCTCTGTCTATCAGGCTTTATAGGCTGGGAGCAGCTTTCCAAAACTGGCAGCTATTCTGCCAAAAGGGAGTATCTTGTAAAAGGGTGAAAACGATGGAGTGGACAGACCAGGGTTCTGCTCGTGGCTGTTCACCATCTGATACCGGGCAAGGCGCCTCGGTTCTCATTGTCTCTGCTGTAAACCTGACGGAGATACCTCAGAATCAAAGTCTTATGATTAATAGTTACAAGCATGGAAAAAAAAAAAAAAGTTAACCTTGATAATATAGCAGATAGGAGCAGAAAATAATAATCAGATTTCTTGGTGCTGATGCCATTCCAGAATCCTACAGCCCAGCGTGGGGCTGGCTGGTAGCTCTTGTCCTGATCTGCCGCATTGCTGAGGCTTGGTGTGCGCTCGCCGTGTGTTCCCACTGAACAAGAGTGACATTAAAACCCGACTTAGCTAAATCAATACCACCTGTCACATGACACCGCCGTGACATTTCTGGCATGAGCGCTACCTCCTAATGGGAGATGGAAGTGGGAAGCAGCAGCAGTTAGTGAATAATGGATCAGATATGCCTGATTTGTAACATTTACAAAGAAAGGGTGTGTCTCCTAGCTACAGAACAAATTGGTTATCAAAACGGGAACTAGAAGTTCTGTGTCGTCCAAAATGCGAAGTGTGAGATAAAGCGGTGTGGAGTGTACGGTGGCGGTTTGCTGAGCTCCCCTGTGCTGCCCAGAGGGCTGTCCCTCCACGTTTGACTCTGGATCAGCAAAAACGTGTAAAGAACTGAAACGGAGACAAAGGAAGGGGGGAGTAGGGGTGGTGAGCTGTGGATTAGAACTGGTGTGGCCAGTTGCTCGTCCGCAGCACGGCGTGGCCATACCACCTATTAGAGTGACGCTGCTGCAGCCGCTGAATCGCATGTGGCTGCTGATAGAGAACAGCATGCCTGGCAGCGGCGGAGCGGGTTGTGCAAAGGAGACGTGGGGTTGGCTTAGGTGTACTGCGAGAAGCTGTAGGACGGAATGGCGGCTGAGGAGGCTGGAGGAGTCTGAAGGCCAGATACAGATCTGTCTGGCGGTTTCGGAGCTGGGCCCTGCTTGCCAGACGCGGGTTGGGAACGCTGACTGCCATGCCGTTCTCGTAGCAATGAAGAAAAAACTAGGTTCTCGTGAGTTGAAAAGTCTGATGCTGAATTAGAACAAAAAATGTTCTGAGAAGGAATGGAAAGTAAGTCCAATATTGCATCTGCCTCTGTGACACCCAAAAATCAAACTGAACAAACCCAGAAACTGGACCAAACAAAAAGATAAAGCGAGGCAGCGCTGCAGTAGGCCATGGAGAGCTGTGATTTCCTTTGCATCCTTCATCTCCAGTTTCTTTGAACTACGTGTGCCAGAGAGATGCCCTCTGCCATTTGCACCTTGGGCAGAGGTTGTATTTGCTAATGTAACAATAGAATTCTCCAGAAGGATCTGACAGTGTTTCCTGTTTCAACAGTAAAAAAACCCTGGGATTTCTGTCCTTAGCACGTAAAGTGACCGGATCTTCATCCTCTGAGCCTTCTCCCGTCGAGAAGAGAGCAGTCACTTATCGGATTTGGTGTGGACGGAAGGAAGGGTAAGAAAGGAACTCTGTCAATCCGTGACGTGAAATATTTTATATTAAGAGATTTGGCAAATGGTTCTGTGTGACTCCAAACAGGATGAGATAAATTTTCCAAGGTCAGCTCTTCTGTACTCTCAGCTCTAGGTTTAGTCACTGAGAAGTCAATTCTGTAACCTTCACAGCGACATCCTGCCAATGATGCAGAGACTTAGCTATTGTTGGCTTCAACAGCAACTCTTCTGCATCTTCAAAGGGCAGGAGGGTGAATAGTGTGCGTACTGCATGGTGAGAAACTTGTGAGCAGGAAAGTATGTTTGGCAAATCAATAAAAATAGAGCAACCTGAGCAATGGGGTAACTGTTCACCCAGGCGGCTGCAACTGTTGTTAAGAAAAGGCCGTATTGAACGATGCGTGAAGCAGAAAGTGAGAATTCTGACTCTCGGCTCGGCCTTCTGGCTTGCTGTCTGGCTTTGGCTCACTGATCTGGTGTTCAGCTGTTTTGTTCTTAAAACAGAGCTACTACCGATGTACCTTCTTGGCGAGTCATCTGCTCTAAAGCTCCTTTTGGGCGCAAAGCTTTGTGTTCCTTGAATATTCCTGGACTGATTAATTAGCGTGGAACTTTACTTTTTTTTTTATGGCTAAAATCAAAAAACAACTCCAAACCCACCCACTGACATGTGTGTTTGGTTCCAGTGTATATTGCATGAGAGAAAGATACATTTAATTTTCAAGACGTGAAGCTTTTGGGAAGCGCAGCAGCTCGGTGATGGGGAAGCCAAGCTGTGTTCCTCTCCACACGCTGTTGTGTCGGCAGGAGGATGGGACTGCGCTCCCAGGGTAGCGGGCAAACACTGATGCATTTCACGTCCCTGCACTGCTGCAGACACCGGGCCCTGGCGATAAGACTTTGGAGAACTGTATTCTTGGTGCCTAAACAGCTCAGTCTGTCGTAGCTTTGTTAACTCGAGCATGGGAAAGCTAAATGAAAATGATGATAAAGGGGGAAGTTTCAGCCCTTTCAGAAGGGAGCAACATCAAGGTGGGTTACAAAGTCATCTTCCACACTTGTCTGTGCAGAGGTGGTTCCTCCTCTAGGGATGGTGCTTCCAAGGACTTCAATTCCTAGGACTTCAGTTCCTTCAATTCGGGAGGAGCTGGGATCTGATGAGGAAGTCGGTACACTTCGGTTGATTTCATGTGGAGGTGTTTGTAGGGCAGAGCAGTACGACTCCGTGTTTCCAGTCCCACAGATGAAGAAGCTTGGGACAAAGCCCCAGAAAGATATTATTTTTTTTTTCAGCCCTTGTGGGCTACAATAGACCAGTGCGCACAGAATGCAAAAAGCCTAGTGTGAGGTTTGGGCCCCAAAATATTTTTTTGGGGACGCTATATGTCAAAGTCCTTCTTCAGGTCTCGAAGCCATGCCAGGTGTGCCATGTACAAGGAACATAATCTGAACATAATCTGAAACAGCTTTGGGCATGGTAACAACATGCCCGGAGCCCTATGCCATTTTAACCCTTATGTTTCTGTATATTTACATTAATGAGCACAGAATAAGAGCCTGCGTTTGTTTTCTTTTTTTTTAAAGTGAGTGCTGTTGTTTGGAGAGCACTAGACATACAGCTTTAAATTTGGCATTTCTCTGGGGGTTTTGTACCCTTTTAGTCTGTCCTGTGATTCTTGGCAGCTGTGAAGTGGCTGTAGAGCAAAGATGAATCCATGGGACAGCTCTTTTTTTGGGATTTCAAAAAGAACAAGGCTTTTGATGGGGCCTGTAAATTCCCTGCATTATCTTGTGACGTACTGCTCTCATACTGTGTAGTATACAGCACTCTTACTCTCTATTACCTCAGCTGAAATTGCCAGAGATGACAAAAACTGAATTGTGTTTTCAAGAAAACACCACAGTGGGGGACCAGCTCTGAAAGTACAAGAAAAATTCTGTCACTAATTTTCTAAATAGTTTCAAAAGGAAAAGATGTCTGCCTTCCAAACGCACCGGGGAGTCTCTAGACACAGTTACCGAGCTGATACTGTTTGTACGTTTTTATAAATTTTGTACTATGGAGAACATCCTTCAGCAAGTGTACACTGTTCAGGTATGTAATTATAGATAATTTTCTGCATCGAAGAGGAAAAAATATTAAAGGTTAGAAAACAGAATAGTATTTCAAAGTTCCATACCCATTTTCCTTGTCTTCCCTGGCAGTTGATACTTACCAGAGTTACTCAAGTAAGGAATGGACCAGAACAAAACAAAAAAATTAAGTCTCTGTGGGGTCAAATAGGTCGATACCCTCTATTTCAAGTTTCTCTGCATTTATTTTCTTAGGAGGATTCAGGAATGAACCCCAGTAGTTTGCAAGTGTGACGGTTCATAGCAGACACTTATCACTGCTTAGTTACAAGTGATTTTAACTAAAACATGAAACATCTGTGGAGGGGAGAAAGAAATGTGGATGTTGTTGAAGAAAGGAGTCATATTTAATAGATCAAACCAGTGATTTTAGTAGTTTCTTGAATCAGAAATTAGAGAAGAGCCTGCAGTGCAGCTATTAGGGAAAAAAAAATATGAGTAAGCAGGTGCTGGCTTAGTTTCTTCGCGCCCCCATTGGTACTGCTGGTTTATCTGATGGCAAAGCCAGTGTACTGTAGCGTGATGAGTATGTAGCAGTGAGTGTATGTGAAAGATGCTGGAAAGATTGCACCCTGATGTTCTTAATCGGTAATTAGAAACTAAAAATAGTATTTTAGGGAAAGATAATAAATCTGTAGCCTTTAATCCTCCTGTGCCAATCTGTAAGCTGATACCATTATTACATGAAAGGCAATAAGAACATAAGTGAGTAAGCAAAAGTAGGTTGCTATTACAGTCACATTATGAATTGCACATAGCCCAAGCAGTCCAGGTGATGTTTGGCTCTATCTGTTTTATGCAAAGTCTGTAGTCATAAAGCTGGTTAATTTGCAAGCAGAGAGCACATAGTTTTGTTGTTTATTTCCATTCCTTAAACTGCCCTTACTTCCTGGAGTATTCTGAAGAGAAATGAGTGAGCTTCCAAGTCTCTTCTGCACTCCTGAGTTGTCAGAAGTAGTACGTTTGAGAAAATGGCAGCAAGAACAGAAACGTGGGGGAAATTTGTTCCCATGATGGCAGCTCTGACGCACCAACAGGCTCAAGCAACAGCTCATGGGCCACGCAGACACATCTTCTTTCGCTGTAATGATGACAGAGAAAGCGTCCCCGCTTCAGCAGGGCCTTTCATCTAAGCATTTAAATAGTTTGCAAATGCAAAGTTATCATTTCGCAGGTACCATCGCAGCTAATACTGCTTACGCTCAAGGGATTTAGTCGAATCAGGCCATCGACCTGACCCCATCCAAGTAGGAAACCTCAAAGAGTGAACCGTACCAAAATAGATGTGATTTCATAGACCGGCCCTTCTCCCATTCACAACTGTGTAATATCCCTGGGGCAACTGCAGCCATTCTTTAAATGGAAAAGTAACACAAAGTATTTAAAATAGTGCAAACTCTCTTAATGCAATGCCGTGTCTAGAAAAGGGAGCCCGTGCGGGGAGCCACTGGCCCATTGGGCAGGAGGTGGAATACAAAAGTGAGATCTGATGTAAGCTGAAGATGGTGGGGGAAAGATTGGAAAGAAGAATGTCTATTTACCAAGCGGTTTTGAATTAAAAAAGCTTTATTTCAGCAGTTTGTAAGTCAGTATCTTGCAGAAATGGGTGAAAGCAAGCGCCAGATAAAATTACTGGAAGTTGCCAGGAAACGTACTGTCACAGCTTAGCATGACTGCAACACAGAGATGATTAAAAAAAAAGGAGAAAAAGGCACCAAATCCCATTGGAAAAAGGCAACGGGAAATTTGAAGTGGCTGTTTGGACTGGGCTCTTTGGTACTGAAAATGGTACCATTCAGCAGGAAGATACCTGTAAAGGGACTCTCTGGGGCAACTCCTCCTCCTCCAAACTTCACCCAAAGGGTTGTTGCGCCCTGGACCAGGCTGCCCAGGGCAGGGGGGCAATCGCCACCCCTGGAGGTGTTCGGGGGCCGGGCAGCCGCGGTGCTGCGGGCCGCGGTTTAGTGGCGGCTTCGGCAGTGTGGGGCTGATGGTTGGGCCCCATGATCCTGAAGGTTCTACGCTTCCAAACGCTTCACCGGGAGGACGGGGAGCGCGGTGGCTGCGGTTCGGGCCGAAGCCCCGCTCTCACCCTGGCCTTGGGGCGGCGGGGGACGCCGTGTTCCCCGTCCCCCCACCCCGCAGCCGCCGGTACAGCACTCCTCAGCTCCCCCGTTTTACTCCCCCGCAGCTCCCGAGGCCAAAACTCCCCCTCCCTCGGGGCGGCTCTCCCCAAAACAGCGCCTTTCCCCGCGGGGCCGAGGCTCGCAGGGGCCGTCCCGGCCCCCTCCCTCCCCGGCAGGTGGATGGGGCCGCCGCCGCCGCTCCTCCCCCGGCCCGTCCCGTCCCCTGCCGGGCTCCGCGCCGCCTCTTGCCGCCGCCCCGCTCCGCTCCGCTCCCAGCTGACGGGGGCAGCCCCTTGTTTACTGGCCGGGGAGGCAGCCGCCAGCCCGGCCTGCGCTGGAAGGGGCCGCGGGGCCGACGGCGAGGCGGGGCGGAGGGGAGGCGGGGGAGGGAAAGCCGGGCGCCCCGTTTCCTGGTGCCGGCGGCCGGCCGTGATAAAAAGGGGTCGGCGGTACCTCTGCGGGTCTCTTACCGACGATGCGAAGCCGGGCCCGGCCCCCGCGCCCGCCCCGCCGCCGCTGATTGGCCCCCGCCGGGACGCGCCGAGTCGGCGGCGGCGGTGGC
>VUYV01000275.1:823848-972248 GCA_008711295.1 Anarhynchus alexandrinus
CGGAGCGGCCGCCGCGCCAGGCCGTGCCGCGGGGCCGGCGGCTGTGAGCGGCTCGGCCGGGGCCTGGGGAGCGGGGCCCCGCAGCCCTCCCCGCCGGCAGCGGTTCGGGTCACCTTCACCCCCGGGGTTCGATGTTTTCGGCCCCAAACCGCCGTGGGGCAGAGGGGAGGGCTCGGAGGCGGCCGAGATTGGAGCCGGGACGGTACCGGGAAGGGCGGCAGCTCCCCCCGCTTCGCCTGAGGCGTTGCTCCCGCTGCCGGGGGGGGGGGGGTCTGGGGCGACCCCCGGCCCGTTCCAGGAGGGGTTTAGCGGGGGCGAAGGTTTTGTCCGTAACCGCAGGAATACTTGTAGGTTGTCTTTCAAATCCCCGGGTGCTGAGGGGGGGGAGCCGGGAGGCGGGGGCCGGTGTTTAAACAGGGTCTTGTAAAACACAATTTCGGGGTGTAAAGGTGCTGTATAGGCGGTGGCAAACTTGTTAAATCCGTGGCTGAGGCGAGTTTAAGCCTTACAAGCTGTTTTGATGGGTTACGTTGAGTAAACCTGCTTAGGAAATGCTTCTAGTTAGAGCTTTTAATTTCAGATTATGTTTACAGGTATTTTTTTTTAGAATGAAAGTGTTTATTTTAAGAGGGCTACCTGGATAGATAAATCATCTCTCTTGTAGAAAATCCCGTAGTCTACCTGTTAGCTTTGCCATCGGAAAAGGCAATAGCAAAAGAATCGGTTCACGTGCAGACGAGGCAACGATGGGCGTTTTCGAGATGTGTGTGAAATTCAGGGAGTAAAGCAGGACGTACCCTTCAGACCGCCTCTTCTCCCCAGCGATCCCAGAAGTTATATATTTCAAATATGTCTCAGTTTCTTCCTCATACGTGTTTTTACGTTAGAAGCCTCAAAACAGAGCAGTGGTACGGTTTTAGCTGGGGAGGGTGAGCTCCAGCTGGCAAGCGTGTACAGACCTGCCCGTTTCCAAGAGAGAAATGGGGAAGGTGGTTGACATATAGCACTAATAATAAATACGTATACAACTTTAGTCCAGCAGTTCCTAATTTGAAAGCATTATTATTCCTGCTCCACTGCAGCTTCTTCTTTATTAATTTATTTAAATCATATCCTGCTTTTTGAGTGGCAAGTGATCTTAACTCCGGAATCTTTGCGCTATTACTACGCGGTAGGAGAATACGCTCTACAGTTCGTGGATGGAGAAACAGCGGCGATGCACAGGCCGTCAAAGCAGAGCCTGGGGTGGAGTATTTTTTTGTATCTTTTGTGTAGCGTAAATACTTTTCAAAGTCTCTTACAGACACTTTGGACGATAAGGTCCCTAATTCAAAAGGTTTTCAGCCGCTTTGATGTTGGGCTGTGTTTTCTGAGAATGGTTGGGTCACGCAGCGCTACGGGGCGGGTGGAAAACAACGCGCTGAGGCGAAGGCCTGCATCAGCGCGGCTGGAAGGGTAAATGCACGTACAACAGTTGCATAAGCAAACAAGTTGTTCCCTGAGCAACGGAACTAATGAAGTCTGCTTTCTTGGAGGTTTGTGTCCTGTGTTCTCTACAAACGTGCCCCGTGATAACGCTGCTCTCCAGTGACGATGTTCCCCCCGTCCCTGAGCCCAACCGTACATAGTTTTTCTTGTGCCCCGTATCTTTCTCTTCCCTTGACTTCTTTTGGATGACGTCAGGTGTGAGGCTGGGGGAGAGCCGCGCCTGGTCTGTGTGTGGGTGGTTCAGTAGGCAAACTGGGTGGATGGTTTGAGTTCGCGCTTAAAGCATCCTTTGGATGGAGACGCTGAATTTTTCCTCCTTATCCCATCCCCAGTTTTCATGAGTCTTTTAGGAACGAGAACTCCCTTCCTCTTCTACATGTGACTGAAGTTAGGGGGTGAGCTCAGAAGTTACTGAGAGGAGTAGAAGCGAGGGTTAAGGAAAGGAGACCTGACCTGTGCATAAAATGAAGATACGTATATATCTTGTTTTGTGAAGAAAAACAGGTTTGCATGTGGTTATTTTTTTATCACTGCATAAACTTCTGGTAATAAATCTCACACATGACTCACCCACGTCAATTTATTAGCTGTGGTATTTAGGGGTGGGATTTACCTCACCTAGTTTTAGGCATCTACCAACTGAGCAACTTACTTTGGGCTCCTTTTGTAATTAGTAGGGAACTAATCAATACAGTCAGTAGAGTTTAGAGTACACGTCCTGCCCTTCTAAACTCTTCACTTAAATTTGGGCACTACACGTGCACTCGGCTGCTTACTGCTGATGGTGGGAGTTAGCAATCTAGCTGAGGGCTCTCTACCTAAATCAGGTGGGGCAAATTTCACTTTGTGTTTCTCTAGTAATAGCCTTTTAAAATAATTTGCTCCTTAATTATTATTTCTGGTTTATACACATTTATTTTTTTTTGTGCTTGTAGACTCATGAAGAAGCTGGTCCCTTGTCCCACCTCAACCCTGTGTTAATTTTTCATGTTGAGACTCAGTCTAGAATGAAATTCTGCTCCCAGAGGTTTAAAGTAGAAAGAGTGAGTGCGGCGGGGCAGGGCCGTTTCAAAACCGGGCAACAACTGCGCCTATTGGCGATCCTGGTGTGCCCTCTTGCTATTTTAAAGAGAGGTGGTACGCTAACTGTCTCTCTGAATAGTCTGTCAAACCCGCAGGCTTTCTGGAGGTCAGTTTTGGGGTGACTGTCTTGCGGAATATAAGTTATGTTGATATTGGCAACGTGTAAAACCTGTTCCTGCTCCCTTTGAAGTAATGAGGATCTTAAGGTCCGTCAGCATCGACTTCTGCCCGTTACCCTGCGGGATTTCCCGTGGTCCTGGGATGGGTCCTGGGACCGTCCTGCTCCTGGGATGCTGTCGCTGCGCTGCCTTTTATCTCTGCGTGGGAAGCGTAGCAGTACGAGTGGTGGCTTTCGTTCTGATTTGAATGAGGAGAGCATAATGATACAGCAAACCAGGGTTTACGGGCCGGGCTGGGAGGTTATATGAGCTTTTGGTGTCAAAGAAAGTGACCTCCGTGAGAGGTTTGCCCGCAGCGCAGCAGCGCTCTCGTGGGCAGGAGGGATAACGGGCATCTGAGATGTTACCCGAGGGGCTGGAGGTTTGTACACAAGCTCATTTTTGAGTCCCTGTCTGAATTTGCTTCATTGCTCGGATCTGAATGGCTGAGGTGGAAAACTGAAGTTTAAAAATTAATATTTCACTATTAGATATTTTAATGTTTATTAAACTATTGCTACAGCAGGCTGGAAGCTGTCTTACAGTCCCTTCTAGTAACCTGTCACTTAATAGGATGTTTCCTTGTCTTGGCAGTTATCCCAAGAAGCACCCTAAAGTCCTTTTTCCAGTTCCCTAGTACCACTTGTAAAAGTCAAACTTAGAATCGCAAAGCTTTTGACTTGACCGAAGCGAGTGTAATTTTTCTTAAATAATTTGCTTATTCAAGTAGGCAGCAAACACTGCAAAAATGCAGAATTAACTAATAGTTATCTTAAATGCCTTGCGATCTTTCTGTGCGATGCTACGTTATCCTGGCCCTGACTGCTGAAGAGCCATCGCTCTGGAGCGGTGAATCATTAAGGTTTGGTATCCGCAGGGTTTACTGTAAACAAAGGTTCAGTTCCAGCTCTTCCCCTGTTAGACGCTCTCGTGAAAACTCACCTCTGACACCAGATCTCGTTTCTTCATTCAGTACTCAAGGTTGTCACCAAACTAGTTTGTTCCCGAGGCCTGGCATCTTGGCATTTCGGGGTGTGGTTGTTTTACAAAGCGTGCCGCGCAATTTTTTTTCTTGGGGGTCTGATGATACCCATCTATAATGATTTTATTTATTATTTTTTTTAAGTTACTTGGGATAGCGTGGTAACCAGGGATGGAGGAGTGTTTCCTCTCCGGCGGTGTAATGCTGCGCTGCTGGACACGGAGCCTGTTTCTGCTGAAATTTAGGAATTTATGTTTAGTAGAGGTTCTGCCAGTAGTTTGACCAGGAATAGCTTTGGGCCGACTACTGGAGAATCAATTTGAGATTTTTATTTTCCCGAAGGCTGATTTATCTGGGGTTTTTTTTGGAACCGGGTTGTCCGTCTTATAATTGACTGCTCAGCTTTGCTCTCCTCCTCCTGGGATCAAACCTGCCTGGCCTTCGTACTGAACTGTTGATTAATTCCCCTGTCCCTGCAGAAGAAATACTATCGAGAGAAGCTGTGGAAAAAACACTTATTACTTTGCTTAAAACTGCTCCTTGTTGTCTTGGTAACAATAAATTTATGGGGTGACTTAAGCAGCTACTGCATGAACAGAAGATGCAAACTGCGGAACAGAATTCAAAAGCGTGAGAAGATCGAGAACCCTCCAACAAAACAGCATATTTTGTTTCAGGCGTTCTTAACTCCTTATTATTCTCCTTGATCCTTGAGGTGGTAAAAAACAGGGAGCTCAGATACCGTGGTGGTATTTATCACCTGAAAGCTAAACTGAAGTAGAACATGAAAAATATTTCTTAAGCGTAATTTTCTCTAAATGTGGAAAAATCTGGATAAAGCCTTTTTAATCTGTGTAGATTTACAGTTCTATTGGCCTTTTATTCAATTGGTTATTCCAGAAACAAATCTCTAATTTGTTTAAAATTCCTCCGAAGTTTCTATACCAGGCTGACAGCGGCGTTTGACGTTCCCTCGGTGAAAAGGCCCTGTGCAGAAGCTCCCAGGGCTGGAACCCCTCGAGCGGAGCAGACAACGCGCCGGTTTTATTGCACTGCTATCGCTCCGCTTGGAGAGCGGCGGAGTTCGAACAACTCGGGTCACATCCTGGTTTGCCAGGATGCGTGGAACCTCCTGCCTGCTCTGCGCTGGCAGCGCTGCTGACAAATAACGCCTTCTGTGTGAGAGCTGGGGAAAAAATACAAAAAAAAAAAAAATATTTCTAAAATGCAAACAACCGAGGGATTGTGGACGTGTGCTTCCAGCTCGGGTAGATTTAGATGATTATTTAACGCTTGGGAAGGCGTTGCTGTTTACTCCCGGCCTTTCTTCCGCCGCGCCGTGGGAGCAGGGATGGCTGTGTGGATTAAGGGGTTGTCTGGGGGCCAGCTTGTGGCCGATTCCTACTGACTTCCCTAATTACAGTCGAAATGATGAAAGACTCGGGTAATTACGCCTAGTGTATATATGCATTTTGTGGCCTTGAGCCACAATAAAAGCCTAGAGCTTTACTTGAAAGTAGCTCTTAGTCTGTAGAGTTGAGCTGTATTTTTACACCTTTCCTTACGGTCGGCCGTATACGTTCCAGTTACTCCAGGTGTACTTCGTACTGGGACGCAGCAGTTGGTCGTGGGCACCGCCTTAGCTTGCTGTGTTTTGCCTGTGTGCTCAGCAAGCAGTAAATAAGAACCAAACCACCGGATTTTGCATTTATCCTATAGTTTTAGCTGCGCTGGTGACTTGTACGTTGAATTTCAGTGTCTGAGTCTTATTTGTCCTTCTGTTGTTTCTCCTTTCATGAAGAAACCGCTGGCCTGGCACCCGCTTGCTTCCTTGGGAATACCCATCTTAATTATTTGAAATAAATATTTAGAGTACTTAAACTGGATCTGTTGCTCTCCCAGTTCTTTTAGCCCACGGTTGGGGTGTGCAGGAGGACAGCTCTCTGGCTTACTTCTAGTTTGGCTGCAGTTCTTCTTGGGGCAAAGAGGTTGCTGCTAGGTGGTCATCCACTTTCCTTTCTCACTTCTTAAAAGTACATCCTTGATCTCCGCGGCACTCTGTGCGTTAGCTTTTTCTTCCAGAAAGCAATTTATGAAACGACTTGGATATAGTGCCAAAAAATCCCATTGGGCAATGCCATTGCTCCAAATCCTCTATTACTGTTGCCAGATTTATTTTTTTTTTATTGCAGCGGAGCAAATTTTTGAATAATCATTAAGACGTTTGCATAGAATTTATTTTTAACCCACCCAGCAGTGGTCTGTGTAAAACCACGAGGAGTCAGACAGTCGTAACTATTAAACGTCTGTCTCTACGTCAGTTTTGTAAGGCGTGATTATTGCTGGGCGGTTTCTTGAAGCTGTGACGTGGTAATTTTGTAGTGGGTGAGCTTTACGTGCAGTGACAAAACGAGTAGAGACCCTGTGCTTTTAACTCTCAAGGTTGGGGGGGGCTGTCTCAGCTATAGGCAAAAGACAGAATCCCTAAAGTGGATGCAGTCTCAAAAAAATCAAATCAAATCAAATCCACTTGGGCAGGACAGGGAAACGGTCGGTTTGTACCCGTGGATGGCCAAGCAGTGTGCCTTTCCGCAGGCTCCTCCCTTGAAAGTTAAGGTCTGGCTGTATATTTCTATGAAGTTTGGTTTTAAAAGGGTTATTATTGGGACTTTTGTTGTGCTCCACAGGCATGGGGCTCTAAATTTCCTTCTTCAATTCTTACCTGGGCCTTGAGTTAAAAAAAGAAAAGATTTCCCTATTCAAACTTTTTTCTTTCCGTCTTTTCCTTTTGCCGGTGCCTGGGTTGCTGTTATTCTGTTTACCTTCTAATTTATGCTTCGTGTAATTGTTCGCTTTGCCAGTTCTTTGGGTTACTGGTTCTGCTGAATAAACTGTCCAGATAGCCAAGGCAGGGAGATTTGCAGCCTTGAGAAAATAATAACAAAAAAAGCCCAAACACCTAATCCGAAAAGAATGCTCGGGGCAAAAATTACTAGTGTAGTAAATTACTCCTGTCAGCAAAGTCTGGGCGAGAGCGTAGGCTGTACTCTTGCATGTGTGTATTTCCAGGATTTTCTGCTCTCTTCTGCAGCGCTGCCGTTTCCTAGCCATTATTCTTTTCCTATCTTCCCCTCCCTGCAACCATTCTAAATTACTCCCTCTGATCCACTGGCATTAATTGCTCGATCTGAGATGAGGTAGGTGTGTCGCTGGCAACTCTCTAAAGAAAACAGACTCTGCTGCAGAGACGTCTCTTACTTTTGTAAACGCCAAATGACGTCTCGGGACTGGTGTTACAGCTGCAGTTGTGATAGAGGGAATATCCAGAAACTCAAGATGGCAGAAAAAAAAATGATGAAATACTCTTTTCAGACTTATTTTGTAATCATATACGGGGAACGTTCCCCGCAGTGTATTTCTTAAGGCTTGAAGCTGCTTTATTGAAAATGACCTAGCTGCGCCTCCCGGTGTAGCTGTATGTTACGGTGGGGTTGGACAAAACTGCGTGTTTAGAAAACTAAAGCAATTACCTTTTCTTAAATAAATAAACAACGTTGTTGTTTGCCTTCCAGTTTGCAGAAGCATGGACATTCGCAACAATCTGACCCGGCTGAGCATGCTTGAGAACTGCACTGTGATTGAGGGCCACTTGCAAATATTGCTGATGTTCAAAACCAAGCCTGAAGATTTCCGCGAGCTCAGCTTTCCTAAGCTGACGATGATTACAGACTACTTGCTGCTTTTCCGCGTGTATGGCCTGGAGAGTTTAAAGGGACTTTTCCCGAACCTCACTGTGATTCGAGGAACTCATCTGTTTTTTAACTACGCGCTCGTCATTTTTGAGATGGTTCACCTGAAAGAGATCGGCCTCTATAACCTGATGAACATTACTCGAGGCGCTGTGCGGATTGAGAAGAACAACGAATTATGTTACTTGTCCACCATCGACTGGTCAAGGATTTTGGATTCTGTAGAAGACAATTACATCGTGGCCAACAAGGATGACAAAGAGGAGTGTGGAGATGTGTGCCCGGGAACTGTGAAAGGGAAGAGCAACTGTCCGCCTACTGTGATCAACGGCATTTTCATTGAGCGCTGCTGGACCCACGATCGCTGTCAGAGAGGTGAGTCTGCGGAGTGATGTATGTCAACGATGGTTTTGCTGTCGGATTTAACCTGACAGCTCTATTGGAAGGCTGATAGGGACCTATTAATTGCTTCCTTTAAGCACAGGTTCCTAAAAGCAAGACCTTTGGGATGGGGCTGTTTTAGCAGTTCTTTCACCTGTGTGTATCCAAAAATGTTGTGTTTGGTTTCTCTGGAAGGTTAGGGACTGCCTAGAGCTCACGAGTTTAACGGGCTGTGAGTGTAACTGGTATCTTGTACAGTAGATAGTGGTATTAGTGTCTCTGGTGGGGCTTGGGTAGGGGATTAGAAGCCCAGATTGACCGAGAGGCCGCAGCAAGCAGAAAAGGAACAGCGGGGAAAAGTCTTTATGGAATAAACTCAGCTCTAGAACGGTGCAATTATGTTTTTACTGAAACCTTCCTGCCGTGAGAAGGTGTAAGATATGTTGGATGAGAGAGCAACGTGTGCCCAGAGTAAGAAGCTGGAAGCCGAGGCAGGCCTGAAGGGAGAAGGAGGAGGAGGGAGGACCTGGACGGGGGTTGCCCGTAGCAGGAGCCCTGGGGAGGGGGAGACATCTGGGCTTGGAGCCCGGGGCTTTGGTTCAGGGGAGAAGGTGTGTTCAGAAAGTTGGCTGCTGTTGCAACCCCTGAACTCCAGTTCTTAAACTGTATTAGGGTTGCTTTGGATTTCGTACAGATTTGTGTTTTCCAAACTTGCAACTGAGCTTAAGTTTAGTTTTAATTATATATTTGCTTTGATTTGTGTTAAATCTGACTGACGGGGAGCAAAGTGAATTGAGGTAAAACTCAGACATTTAGAGTTGTCTGTCTTTCTGGAGGTAGTGCATCCAAACGAAGCAGTGTGGCCTAAGACAAAATTAGGAAACTTGTGGGCTGGAGAGAATTTCTTGCCAAGCTTTAAAGGGCAACTCTGAGTGTTAAGTGCCAAATTTGAGAAGGAATTCCTACCAGTATGTATAAACTAATGAAATTAATGTGGTTTCCCCTCTGCTACTCCTCACCCCAAAATCGTCTAGTTTCCTTTTAAAGAAAGTGGTTATTTTTTGTCGCCAGAATAACAGGGTACGAGTGAGAAGATGCAAGCATCTATGTGTGTTCCTTTTTTAAAATGAAAAATAAGGCCATAAAGCATTTTAGTTTATAAGCTCTTTTGGTATACAGTTATCATCAGCGCTGAAACCTGGTTTCTTGTGCATTCGTGTTTTATGTTTTCTGCTATTTCATAAGGTTAAAGATCTAGCTGAAACTCGGTGGCTAGACCATTCATGATGTCCCTCATTCCTGTGAATTTTGCGGGGCTGTGCTACAGCAGACTGGAATGTATGGTTTCTCTCCTTTATACGGCTGCCTGTTTCCATGAAACCTGTAGGAATGTTGTATTTTACCATTGGGGCAGAAATCTCCACTCTGGAGCCTCTCGTACAAATTCAGCTCTATTTATTAGAGGTTACCCGTACAGCATCACACGCTGCCTTAGCGCGGTTACCGAAGGAAGCCGAGCTTGGAAGTCCATTTGTCTTGAATTTGAAGTTGAAATTTGAATTTGAAAATGGTTTCAAAAGTAATTATATACATATGCTCCCATCTGGTTCTCTGTGTTCCTCGTAGAAGATTTAGAGGAGCAACGCTCCTCCGTATTCCGGCTGTAACTGGTATGCGTTTTCAAAACCCCTTAACCAGCCACGCTTATCTTTGTTTTGAATGCAAAGGTTTGTACTCTTATTTATTGGCAGCTGGTGCTCTCAACGAGCTGGCGTCTGCGCTATTATATTGTGCCTGGTGGCACCTGCCTCTGCGCTTCTGAAGCTATTTTAACAGCTTGAGTAGCCTTTTAGACTTTTTTTTGAGTAGCCTTTAGGCTTTCAACACACATGCAGGCTAGTAACTATAGCAGGGATTAAGCGACGTTTATTTAGTGAGGCTGTTGGTGGAATGGCTGTGTTCTCTGGTCCCGCGCCGGCCATAGCGTACCCTGAGCACGCGTAACCCTTCTGTCGAGGTTCTTAAGAGCTTGGGTGAATTGCACCTTGGCGTTCCTCAGCCTGCAGACCCTCGTAGCAGCTCCCAGCACGGAGGGTATTAATGTCAGGAAATCTTTCCCTCTGCATTTTTGCAGCTTCTCTGGGAATCTTCAGCGGCGGATGCTGTGCTGAAGTCTCCCGTCCCTCTGGTTTTAAGTGTATTTTAAGTATATTCCCCTCTTTTATTTTTGCTCTTTGTCTCATAGCCAGTGCTGGAATGAAACGTAGCAATTTCAGTATAACTTTCTTGGGGGGAGTTTGGGTTTGTGCGGTGTTTGCTTTAACGCGGGTTATTTGTATCTCCAGTTTGTTTTATAAAACGTGGTGTGGCATCTTCTGATTGCTGTTTCTCCTGGTGCCTCTCTGCACGGGAAGGTGTTGCTGTGTAATCTGAGGGATCTCTCTGCTGGAGAGCGCTGCTGCCCCGGGACTGCGGGTCGGGAGATTTTGTTTGCTGTTTTGTCTACCGGAAAAAAAATCCTTAAAGAATATGTAAATATTGATTGTTTTCATGTTGCAGAGTGCATGTCAATTGACAGAGACAAGTCCCAAGCCGGCAAGCTTTTCCAGCCTGCTGAGCCTTGGCTCTTGCTGGAGAGAATGAGGAGATGGGCGAGAAGTTTGAGAGAGCGCGAGGCTGAAAGATGTCGCAGAAAGGTCCTGCGTGAGTGGAAAGGGAGACGGCAGCGGTTGGGTCAGAGCGGGGTCCTGGGTGTCCCCCATCGCTTCCACACCGGTCCCTGCCCTTCCCCTGCCTGCTCTCTGTGGTCGCTTCCTTCACGTTATCCCTGCCGCGTCTCATACCGATCGTGCGTCTTTGATAGTTCTTTATTTTAATCGGCACAGCTATCCCAGTTAACTCCAAAACTTTCAGTTATAGCATATAATTATCTCTGAGGCACCCGTCCAAGTCCCTGAATCATCCTTGCAGCTATAACTCCAGCCCAGAAATTTTTTTCAGTTGGTGATAACATGTTCAAGACAACAAAGTAAAGGATCTTCTTACAGCCGTGAGAGCGAAGGTTGTGGATGAAACCGGTTGGGAGGAACTGAAATGATTTGTGGGCAGCTGCTGGCTTTGAAAAAACAGTTGCAATATTGAGGAATCTGTGTCTGAGTGCAAAGATGTGTAGGTGGAGAGACCATAGATTGAGATTGGTCGGCATGTGTTTCCTGAAAGTTTTCTTCTCTTTTTTCTAATTTACTCATGGTGGTGTGAAAAGCAAGTTGGTTCAATTAAGGCCAACTCATGTTATATTTTGGGTAGGAAGGGAGGGAAATATGTAGCCTGTTTGGAATTTGGGTCTAGCCTTGTGCTGTTTATGGCAGCCAAATGCTGTTCCTGTTCTGGAGGTTTTGCACCTTTTCAGCCCACATTTGCATAAGGCTTTTTTTTACATACGTACTTACTTTTATTGCCGTAAAAACATAGTTCTTAGTTCGGTGCAGCATGTTCATGCAGAGAGCGTCTTTGCTGAAGAATGCAGACAACAAAAATGCTGGAAATGCCACGTCCTAGACCTCAGTCTAGATCTGCCAAACATGATTTTCATATTTTGCATTTTTTTTCCACATGTTTTTTTATGTAATAAAAATGCTATATGTCTGTCACTCCACTTGCGGAAGGAACAATTCCCTCTGAAATAGGATTTCCTGCCAATTCTCTTTGCAGCGAGTCTTCTCGGCCCGTACATAATTTGAAGCAGCCTGATGTTTTTGACAGTCTTAATTACAGAGGCGAGTTCAGCCTTTTACTTGCATATTGGGTCATTTGGAGGTGGATTAAGGTAATAGGAAGGAAAAGTGGAATGGCCAAATAAAAATGAACAGGAAAATGATCTGCAATATCAGACAGTCCCTTGGTGAATATTGGAGAGCCCCGTTTCTGGCATGTGAGGATGAATACCTGAATTATGGGCTTCGTTCCTTAGAGGATATGATGAAATTCAAGTTCTCCTGTTCATCCTGAATGAAACCTTTGTAGGAGTCTGTTATCTTCTTGATCTTGGGAATTCACGCTACCAGGAAATTCGAGTTATTAAGAGCGTGGGCCATTTCGGGTTTGTGGATAGACTCTTTCTTCAAACTGTTATATTGCTTTATGTGATAAAACCAAAAAGTTGTGTCTCTCCGTTAGTGCAATCCAGAATTCATTGTAAAATATTAACCTCACGAAAAGAAAGTGGAAGGTGTATGAAACCCTTTGGGCCAATTGAAGAAGATGGTAAAACAGAGCTGATAGAAGGGACGACAGTCTGGAGTAACTGCCCTGCAAAGGAGCTGCTAAAGAAAGGTACCGCCTGAAAATAATGATGTTTGTCCAGATTTTTTTCTGGTGATGGGGAAGCAGGTCTGGATGCAGGGATACAACAGGATCTCCCTTTAATTTTCCTATGATTTACCCAGGAAAAGTTCTGGGACAGGTAAGGAGCTGAAGAGCAGCTTTAGTAGCTTGCTTTGTTTCCTAGTACAAGCAACACAACAAAGCACTCCTAAAAACATTGCTCAGCCTGAAATGTTTTTCAACTGCTGTGAAACAGCACCGAGAGCTTTTAAAGAGACCGGTGCCAGAAGAAATTCTGCAACTATGGACATCTTCAAGGCAGGTTTGAATAACAAAGTTCAGAGGTGTGTGTGGGAAACGTTTTGTGATGTTTACTTAGGTAGAAATATTACTTAGCAACAGCTTCCTGTAATTTTTATGTGCTGGGAATTTCTGTAACCATAAGCTGAGTTTTATTACCTTTGTATGGGAAAGGGGTCTCGAAGCGCTGAGCAGACCTAGCCAACCTCAAGGGCAGGATATTTTTAAAGCTTCAAACACAAAAGAAATTTTTCCAGTTGCTACCACATGAAGTGGAAGTGCTCCTTTTATTTGGAGATCTGATAAGAACTGCCTTTTTTTTTTTTCCCCTTAGCTCTGACAAATGCCAGATGGAAGTTGACACCCGATAATCTCACTGGGGCGTCTGTTCTGAACCTTGCCAAGCGACAGCTTTATTGAGTGCATGTAGTGCTTGTGGTTGGGGCTATTGTGATGCTTGCAAACGGCTAGACATCCTAAACTAATTCACTTTGGCTTATTAAGAGTAGCTAAAGATTTATGGTGCTTGGTGGTGTGATACAGCCCAGAATTGGGGGAAGAGGGGTGGAAGCGATCAGTCCGTACAAATGGCTATTTAAGAATATACAACTTACTTTAAAAACAGCAAACAAAACTTGGGGCTGTGAAGAAGCGTCTCGTTAGGCTTCTCTCTGCCGACCTGGGGTGACACAAGGCTGTAGGATTTCAGTACTTAGAGTTTCAACTTGCTGCGAAGTCCCCGTGCACGCAGCTCCCGTGTTCTCACCATGTTCGTGTTTCTTTGGCTTCTTCACTGCTGCACCTTTACCGAAACACAGAGGGGTTGAAGATTCTCTGTCCCCCACCCCAATTCCCAACCAGCACTTTAGACAGAAGCCACTGTCTGATCCGTTCCATCTCTAGAGCGTTTGAACCGGAGCTCATCTGACAGTTAATCAGCAGTAAATAAAGAGAATTCACCCCAAAGTTAAGATACCTTAATTTCTTGTACAGAGGTCTTGCCAAGGCAAAGGTTTTTGATGAGTTAAAAAGGAGAATGAGGTATTTTGCTGCTGATACAGTGAAAATTGGAAGTTTTCATCTTGTTTGGTCTGAGGGCTTTTTGGGCTGAGAATTTTAATTCTTTCATCCTTAGCCCCTTCCCCAAAACACTTGTTACTGCAGTCAGTGTCGGGGCCGTTGAGGAGTCCAGGAGCAGTTTCACATTTCACACGCGGTGGTTCGGCACTAACGTTACTGGAAGACGTTTTAAGATCTCTGTTCGATCTTCAGTGGTGACGTCGGCTGCTTGTGATTTCCAAGGGTGGCGTGCCAAGGTAGAATACTTATTTTTCCCCACTCCAAGAACAGTTCCAGGTTACCTTGTTTGCTTAAACGAGGGAACCTGCACTACTCCTTGTCAGACAAAATACAGAAGACTGACTACGCTTGGCAGACACGTTTGTTGGAAAGCCCTGTTGTCTGGGCATGGATGTAGAAGCAGGAAGTCACAGAATGTAAAAAAAAAATAATAATAATAATACTGAGCAACAGAGTTAACCTTTGTTAGTAATGCATGAATGGGAGAGCTGCAAATGGTTCGCCTGATGCAATGTGTTTGCTCGGGGAGGAGGAGACTTGTTTCATTCAGAGCGAATCCTGCTGAACGTTGGGAGTGCTTTGGTGCCGTCAGTGAAGATAAGGAGCTGGCCGCTTTATATATCCTGTATGTTTTCCTCCCTTCACCCCCCTTAATGAGGGCAGAACAATGATTCTGTATTTTAAATCTTAAAAATCGTAATTGTCTATAAAAGTATTCTAAATAAAATGCAATTCTGATGCTCCTCGGATTTTGGCAGAGAGAGCAAAATAAATTCAAGGTGCATATGATGGTATAGCATTCCTTAATTTTGTGATGAAGGAACTGGAAATCCTTCTTGTAAAAGGCTTTGAAAGGGTTGTGAGCCGTTGAGTCCATACAAAGAACTATATTCAGTGCACGTAAGAGGACCAACCAAAGTATGTCACTTGGCAAAGCTCTCTGAAACATCTTTCTCTGTCAGGAATTGTGTTTGACAGGGTTTGCCTCTGTAAATAAATTCTGTGTTTAAAAAAACCCAAACACACAAAACAAAACACAAAAAAGGTCAAAAAAAAAAACCAACCCCAGGTGTGCCCAGTGCAAAGATTGTTTCTGGCTGAAAGGTTGAGGATTTCAGGACCTTTTGATTAATTACAGAGCTGGTGAATACCAGCCGTGTCCTGGAGGAAGCGGCACTAACCCTTCTCTCAGTTTGCAACAATAGCTGGTTAAAAGTTCAATGATCACGCTTCCCAATTATATCCTATAATTGTGTGCAAGTTCCTATTGGAGGGACGTGAATGAGCTTGCTGGGCTGTTTATCCTTCTTAATTAGGGCTGTTGGTTAGCTGCAAAACCAGCGCGTTGGGTAGCGGGAAGTTGTGGGGGCAGCGGCGGGGATCGTCTGGCAGAGGGCTGAGCCGCTCGGGACGTGCCTGCAGTTATTTCAGTCGCTGCTTTGATCCCAAGTTTGCGGCTGGCATTGCGTAAGTCTCCAAACCAGCGCTGCTGCTCCGTCCCTGAAATACTGTAGATTACAACTGTGTGCGTTCATCGCCTTTATCGAGATATTTTTTTTTTTATTTTTTTTTTCCCCAGCTGAGGGTGCTGGGCACCGTGCTGGCTGGGCGGACGTTGTTTGAGAGTCTTGCTTTTATTTTGGCTTGTGACATTTCAAACAAACAGAGAATTAACTTACTCTCTGTGTGGTGCTTAAACGTTGGCTGAGTGAGTACAATGTCTTGGTTTGAGTCTGGCTTCCTTGTGAAATCTGTGTTTAAATGAACTGAAAAAACAGGGCAGGATGCTCGGCACCTGTTCACCTCCAAAAAGTTTTCTAATGTGGAATTTCCTTCTCCCTCCTTCAAAATAGGGTCAGAATTGCTATTGAGGAGAGGGATGCCGGCAGGGCAAGAGGATGCTCTGTACGAACAAGGAGCTTCTAGCTCAGTACTCAGTGTGGATTCCTTCATTTGAGAGTGTGCTTTCTTACTTACCCGACCAGAGGCTGTCTCCTGGGCACCCTGAGAGGCTGCAGGCGCTGAGGAAGAAGATGTTTTGAAGAAATTCCCCCAAAACAGGTGGAAAGAAAGTCCGGTTAGAATAGCATTCAGCAGAATGCTGGGATTAATTTTCTTCTACATATTTTTAAAGAACTCGGGGTGTATGTGGTTTTGCCGGCATCGCTTCGGTGCGCTCCAGAAAAATAAAGGTGATTTTAATCTTGTGTATCAGGTTAGAGGTGCCCTTTTTCAAGGATGTCAAGAAATACTGCTCCGTTGTAATTGTAAATCGGGCAGTTGCAGCTTTTGCAGGCATCAGCTCCCACACTGTAGTTGCTGGAAGCATTGGCAGGTGCCAGACAGTCGAGCTGTTAAGTATTGTAACCCTTGTTCATATACAAGGATGGTCAGGGTGACAGGTATTTAGCAAGACTGGTCTGATGAAGACTGTAAAATTTGTAAGGGTTTTTTCGGCGGGGAAGGGGAATTTCATTAATCTGTTCGTAGAACTACTCCAATCTTTCATTTTCTATGGAATTTGAAGGCTTCTGGAGATGCGCACATCGTACTGCTGGTCACTTGGGACTCCTGCAGAGTTGCTGCTGGTGTGTGGCCACGCCGGAATTTCAGAATTTCAGGGCCCTGATGTGATGAGCTGAGCTTCAGCTCCAGGTCCAGGGAGACACGGATGGTTTTTAAGTCAATGCACAGATTTAAGGAAACCTGGGTAGCAAGCGTGCCGAGCTCGGAGAAGGTATCTGCAGCCTGAGCAGCAGTAAGGTCTGAGGTTGCTTTCTGGTTCCTCGTGCTCCTCTCGGTTCACTTTATCCTGACCCCTAAGCACGATTCCTCATTTAGTGTTTTGTAAAAAGTGGATTGTCTGGGGCAGGGAGGGAGGAGGTTGCTCTCGATTTGTTCTCTAAAATAAAGGCTGCTGGGCTGCAGGGCTGTGCACAAGGGGAGGTTTGTAGGGCAGGGGAACAGGCATGGCTTGGAGTTGTGCAGCCATAATTTCCAACTCATTTTTTGATAACTTCTCCGGTTATGTAGCCGTGGGGGTTCAACGTTGTTAACAGCACGTGGCGTTATTGCAGCGTGAGGCTGTGACACCGCGGGCAGGGGCAGCAGTGGCGGCGAAGGAGCTGTGCCTGCGGTGCGGGAGGGCTCCAGGCAGCGTTTCGGAGAGGCGGGAGCAGCGGGGCCTTTCCCGCCGAGGGGAAAGGGGTCGGTGCTGAGACGGAGCGTTTCTCGTGTGGCAAAACTGCAAAGCAGTCTGCACGACACCATGTACATTGGCTGATTTCTCCCCTGTGGATGTGAAGAGGGCCAAGTCCGGTACAGTGCGTTCGAGGGCGGGATTATTTGGTGTCTGTGGGAGAGCTGCTGGACGTGGCAGGTTTGCTTTCGGTAACGCGAAGGAGATGCCGTTAGCTTCCCAGTTGTTGGTTCTGAAATATCTGAAAATAGTAACCGAGATTTTTACTAAGCAACCTGCGGCAAGAACATCAAGTTACAGCTATTGCACTGAACCGAGCGGAAATCTCTTGCGCGGAAACTGCAGACATCACACTGAAACTCCGACATATTTGATGATTGAGACAGCGCGTAAAGAGTGCTCGCACTTGAAGGTGGGCTTGAACCCTCCTGCAGTGTTCCAGACACGACTGGTAAATCTTAGGAATGATGCGGGAAGCTCTCCCAGTGCATCGGGTTTCCCGGGGATAAGGCACGTGCGAGTCAGCAGACATCACGGGATAACTAAGCATTTTTCTGTTACCATTTTAAACTTCATTAGGCATCCATGTTGCGTTGCGACACTGCGAGGACTTTAATACTTCATGAGCAATATTCATTACAATTTGAGTATCGGCCAAATATTTTTCTTGTCTTCTCTGCAAAGACAAAGCAATTATATTCTATGGGTGGTGAAAACACAACAGCAATGATTTAATAAAAGAAATAGGACTTGTTTTTTTCTGGTCTTCAGTCTTTTCTGAATGTCATCTTTCTGATCGCACTGGATGTGTTTACACAGCTTCAGTTCAGGACGAATGAGTCCAAGAGTTCCCTTGCAAGTACCCCTCAAAAGCTCCCAAAAGCCAGAGAGGAAATGGAGCTCAGTCTCGCCCAGCGGAGCCTTAATGCAGCTTAAAGGAATAAGGCTTTTGTTTTAAAACTGTATTTGAAGCGAAGCCTTTAAAGCTCAATAAGCTCTTTCTCTGGGCATTCAATTCTGTGGGTTTTGGGCTGAGGGAATCTCTGCACGCTCCGTGTTTCTGGCAGAAGGGAGAGCCTGACGGGCGGGAGCAGTCTTACCTGGAGAATTCATGAAAAAGCAGTTATGTGGAAACTGGTGCTTTGTCTGAAACAACTTCTCACCTCATCACTGGGTTTCTACAATTATTAAATAACCTATACATCGCGTTTCTTTTGGTAACCTTTTCCTTAGGCTTCTCTTCCACACTCCAATAACCTTACCTCCAGGGCTGCTTAAATAATTTGTATAGCGTTTGGCTGCTTTTTTGGTGCTTAAATATCAAGTTTCTATTCCACAAAACTAGTCTACAAGTCTGTTAGAGCTAGGTATCTGCATCAAGCATCGGGTTTTGTTCTGGGGAATATAAAATATTCTCCTTTGAACCTGTGCAGTGTGTGAATTCGGTGGGTGTGATAAGAAAAACGTCCTCGTGTTTTGCACGGCTCTGTTGGCGAAAGGAGGAGCTGCTGCGTGATGGTTCTTGTTGATCAGCACCGGGGAAGAGCGTGTTGTTTTTCCACATGCTCTAATCCGCGATAACAAAAAGAACTCCAGATTGTGTTTTTCAAACAGGCTTTAGGTCTCTCGGTGCTCAGATCATAGAATCATAGAATCATAGAATGGTTTAGGTTGGAAAGGACCTTGAAGATCATCGAGTTCCAACCCCCCTGCCATAGGCAGGGACACCTCCCACCAGCCCAGGTTGCCCAAGGCCACGTCCAGCCTGGCCTTGAACACCTCCAGGGATGGGGCCTCAACAACCTCTCTGGGCAACCTGGGCCAGTGCCTCACCACCCTCACAGTGAAAAACTTCTTCCTAATGTTCAATCTAAACCTGCCCTCTTCCAGTTTGAAGCCATTCCCCCTCGTCCTATCACTCCATGCCCCAGTAAAAAGTCCTTCCCCAGCTCTCCTGGAGGCCCCCTTTAGGGACTGGAAGGCCGCAATAAGATCTCCCCGGAGCCTTCTCTTCTCCAGGCTGAACAGCCCCAACTCCTTCAGCCTCTCCTCATAGGAGAGGTGCTCCAGCCCTCGGATCATCCTCGTGGCTCTCCTCTGGACATGCTCCAACAGGTCCATGTCCTTCTTATGTTGGGGACTCCAGAGCTGGACGCAGTACTCCAGGTGGGGTCTCAGAGAGTGGAGTAGAGGGGCAGAATCCCCTCCCTCGCCCTGCTGGCCACACTTCTTTTGATGCAGCCCAGGATGCGGTTGGCCTTCTGGGCTGCGATCGCACATTGCAGATTTGCCGGCGACTATCCGCTGCGGCGATACATCCGTCCACCCAAAGCCTGACGTGAAGCGGCGCGGTTTCGAACGCGAGCCTTGCTTTGACGCCGAAGGAGGCTGAGCAGGACTCGGCAATAAACCGTCAAGTGTTTCACTTCGTACTAAGTGTTTTGCGGAGGATCGCGCGCTGGATGTGGGCTGACACCACCCGTCTCTGCTCGGCGCTGCCGCTGGCCTCTCGGGTGGCTCCGTGCCCCTCTGTGCCTCGGTGGCTGCCTGCCGTGCGGAGCTGCTCAGAGCGACCTGCTGAGGAGCCAGACTTCAACAAGCTTCAGACGGCGAATGCAGGAAGTGCCTCAGGGCAGGATTTAATTTTAAGACGGGTTTAGACAAACAACTGTCAGAAATGTCTTAGGAAAAGTATTTGATCTGGCCTTGGACAGGTGGATAGACTGGGCGGCATCTTCAGCTCCTTTCCAGTTGAAGATTGCTTTTAGTAACGGCAGCTCCGTGCTGAGATTCGAAACCTCCACAGTTTGCTTAAGAAAAAGACTCTTTGTCCCTGGAGAAACTGGAGAAACTCTGGAAAAACTTTAGGCTTCTTGTAGACGAGAGTCCTCTCTCTTTTTCTTGCTAGATAATGCTAGTTTGTGTAATTATTTTTTTTTTCAGAGGACTCTATCCACTGTAAGATCATTCCCATAAGTTTTTACCCTCCTCTCGGTAATTACCCGATCGGGGATTGGCAGGTGTCCGGCTCACGCTATGGTATCAATTAGACCAGCTCTGAATAGTCTTAATTGCTCTGAAATGGACAACGCTGATGGTAACCGGTGATTAGACCCTATCTTGACTCCCGTGCTGATAAACATCCACGAAGCCGAAGCTTTTTAGCAACCGTGGCACACGCCTGCGCGGTTGGTGTTAGGTAAGCAGATCCTGTTTCTCTCCATGGCCGAGCGTAGTTTAACGGGCGGATAATGAGACTTTCGCTACTGCCGCACTTCCTTATTATTGAACGAAGTGACTTCAGTGACGGCCAGTTTTATTTTAAGAGTTTACCGCGACAGAGGCATGAAACAAAACAGAATTTTCACTATTCTGACAATTCACACTTGGAGCCATTAACTGTTGTGGAATAAAGATCGAGAATCCAAGATCTCCCCTGAGTTCAGTGTAACTTCAGAAAATTCAGTTCCCTCCTTGGTGGCCTCTCCTTGTTGGGATGGCCAAACTAGTTTGGGATTAAATTCCTTCAGATTACAATTTTCTCTTGCATAATTTACAAGGAGAAATAGATTAATAGCTGCTAAGGGTGGCTTGTGCAATGAAGTTAATGGTTTTTGTACTAGTCTATAGCCATTTGTCTTTCCTTAGGGTTGTGTTTGTGTGGCTTTTGGTCATTTTTATCATTCCTCATTTGGCGCTTTGATTGGGGCAGCAGAGTGATGTGGCACAGCGCACATCCTATAGATCAGAACTATAGGGAGCAGTATGTTTGCCATGAGAAGCCGTTAAACAGATATGTAGCTGGGTAGAGCTGCGTTGGATAGTTTGTGTGGGGCCACCTATTATTATACACTGAATTATTTGAAAATGGGCCTTGCTGGTATGCCGAAGATGACAAGGGCAAGTAGTAAATAAAAATACATTTCATAGAGAGGTCTCAACTGCTTGGCTCTGGGGCTGCAAGCAAACAGTATCTATTTCAGTACTGCTAAGTAAATTCTTATACCTAGAAATAAACTGCGGAGAGCATACTTAACTGCGTTAGGGCAAAGAGGAGGGCGTATAAATGAGCGGGCACGAGCTGGTGAGGCCAAAATGACTAGAGTAGCTGAGAAAATATTACATGGGTGCGTATACTCCATGCATTTGATACCGGTATGCCAAGTAATGAGATACGGCATACGTTTCTCCTTTCCACAGTTCAAATATGATTTTGAAAAAATTTATTGTGGGTTCAGGGAAAACCACGACGGCTATTAAATTACTGCCGGGCGTGCTTTACAATATTTTGTTTTGGATGTATCTACGTGGGAAATAGATCTGGTAGCAGCGGGATGCGCGCGTTGGCCCTTCGGCGAATCCCTTCGTGCGTTGGCTGCTCGCGCGGGGTATAAGTGCTCTGTTCTGATCCCTGCCAGGATGCCTGCTGCCAGCCGCGGGTCGTCCTGGGGAGCAGGCAGCTGACCAGCAGCGCTCCTTCCAAGGGCGCCGCCTGCTTCGAGAGGCTGCTGGAGACCCGGAGTCGCCTTCCCCTCTGCTGCCGTCTCCGGTAGGCAGCCTCTCTTGGCACGGAGCGAAACCCTTTCCCCCCGGAGTGGCTGCAGTGGGACAGAGACCGGCATTGTGATCGGATTCCCACCGCAGCCGTTCCCTGTCTAGCACGGATTTGGGCAGCGGGCTAAATGACCGCGCGCTAAAACAGTTTGTGCATCCTGGTAACTAAAGAAAACAAAATCTGGTGGGCAGAGCTGGTTAGCTGCGCTTCACGGGGAAAATTCATCCTCCAGATATTTCTTTGCACCACCGGCCTTCAGGTGATGTTTGCCTTTCTCTCTCCTCATCCTCTGTGGCTCTCTGGGAGGTGAGGTGGGAAGGGGGGATCTGGAATAAGCTCTGTTCCTTCTTTCTCTCCGGCTTCTTTTCAGTATCTTCATCCACAAACACAAATTGAACGTCGATGTCTATGTTTACAATTCATGGCTACGCTGTGAAATCTGTCCAGATTAAAATCTTAACCTCTGTCTGACATTTCTGTGTAGATCATTAGTTATCAGCTTAATCTCCTTGTGGTTAATCTTATACTTCCGCCCGTTTCATTACCTTTCTCGGTTATGGATAGCTCTGCTTTCCTATTTACTGTAAACTGTACGTCCTTTTCGGCGTAGGTTTGCTCTTATTTTGTGTGTCCAGGTTACATTTTACACATCTTTTCACATAACATATCTAAACCGCAATCTCCCTTATCCCCACAGAGCTGAACGCGTCCACTGAGCTGTCGTTCCTTCATGCCTTGTTTACTACAGCATCCACCTCTGCGGCCTTGAGAAAAGCAATCTTATCCCTCTCTTATCTTTGCACAAAGCAAAGGTTATATATTTCGCCTCCTGCTCTGATCGTATTGCTCCTCATTTTCGGGACAGAGCTTGCAGGTAAAAGTAGCAGCTTGTGTCAGACCTACGGTTGGAAAAATGAGATGAGACCTTGTTTTAGACCATCGCTACGTGTTGAGGCACTTCTGCGTACCTCCGTTTGGCTCTGTTCCTCCATGGAGCAGATACAAACTTCCCTAATTCTCTTTTATGGCTTGTCCTGATGCGGCACCTCCTCTCATTCAGCACTAAGCTGCTGACTTCTTATTCTGGTCAGCCCGTCCTGCCGATCCCTAAGAAATAAATTGTCCTGCTGAGGAGGTCGCCCCCAGCGCCGCGCCGATACGGTCACCGGGCTCGAGAGGGGGGTGGCTCACATCCTGCCAGTTCAAAGAGGGGAGATTTGTGTTCAAAATACAGTACGGATAGGGACTTTACACCCAATGACACTTGTTTTTAGGACATCTGTGGCTGCCTGGATCACTCCACTGCGATTCTTTTGGGTCTTCTGGGCTCGCAGTGTGAGCGAGCCGGTTTGACGGGAGCAGGTTAAAGTGAACAGGGATGTTTGCAAGATGCTGTACATCGGAAAGAGTAATATATAGTTAAATATTAACGTGAAGCTTTCATGAGGCTCCCAGGTGGCGTGTCAGCCGTTGAATGATAAAAACAAATCCTTAGATTGTCATAAGGATTGAAATTTAACAAACCATAACAACAAAAAAAACCCACCCCCATAGCTGTGAGTAAAACAACGAGCAAAGCTTTACGGAAAAAATCCCCCAAACGAACTTCAAAGATTCTGGTCTCGGTCTAAATTACAAATCCTCCGTTCTGATATACAGAATCAAGTACAACGTGAGGTGGCTGATGTCCAAACTACTTTCAAATTACGCTGAACGTTTCTCCCCCTTTTTATAGGGAGAGACAGATTTCACTTAGTGCCTCCGTAGCAAATTGCTGTGGGCAGGACTGAAGCTCGGAACCTTCTGGCCTCCCAGCGCTCCGGTACCGGAGGGGTAGGAGTGGGTCTAGGGCCTCCTTAATCTTCTTCAATTAGAAGCCATCGAAGGCACTGGCAGTAGCAAAGCCCAGAGTCGGTGTCGATTTCCATGGGGACGTCGTGTTTAGCGATAACCGGCTGGGGACTCCAGGTTTTGCCTGAAGATGTAGCGTCGGTTTTGGGGCTCGCGCATTACAGAAAACCAAGGTTGGTGTTTTTTTCTGATCCCTTATGCTGCGCTAAGCTCCCGTGTAATTTTGAACACACAGTACAAGGAGCGGACTTGATCTGCTTGCCGGAGAAGGGCACAACAGCGGTGTTGTAGGCACTAGGTGAAGTATTTACAACTCCTCGTCGCTATCCTTGTGTGCACTTTGTGACACTTGTTCCGCCTTTAACAGCGCTGCTGTGTTTTCAAATCATACTCCCTGTTTTGATATTCTGAGCTCGATTACCAACAGTTTCGCCAGATTTCTGAGAGTTGTTTTCACCTGCTTGGGGAACCAGCTTGATTGAAAGGTACTAGGAGAATGAAAACAGACCTAGGCTTGAGTTTTAATCTTTTTTTTTCCTCCAGTTTTGTCCCCTCATCAGGGAGGGATGCTTTGTGCTGTAAGTTCAGTTCACAAGGGGCTTGCTGCCACGGTGTGAGCACCACGTGCGCTGCCTAAAACACACGAAAGGAAAATGCTTCTTTACTCTTTATTCTGTCTGGGCAATTTTAGGAATACCTGAGTAGGAGGCGTCCACTTCTCCATGTAAATTATTGGGGTGACAGAGGAGTAAAAAACGTCAAGGGAGAGAAACAGAAAGGTCTAGGAGATCTGTGGAATGAGAGCCGGTCCTGAAAGTTTACTGGGAAGAGGTGAGGGACGTTCATAGCTGAGGTTTGCAGCCCAAGAAGATCCTATCCTCGAAAATAAGAGATGATAGTTGTACTGCCTTACTAACTCCAGCCTTGGAGGCGAGCCATGGAGACTGAGGTTCCGCGGGGCTTCGCACGTCTGGGCGCAGGTCCTGCGTTGGGTCCTTGGTGGGCAGCTGGAGAAGCTCGTTCGCAACGGTTATAACTTCCTACGGAGATAAAGAGTGGGTGACCAAAGGCATTGTGGACCCGTTGCAGTTGGTGACTTCCTCCAGGCTTCATCATATTAAGATGATTTCTATATAAATATATTTTAACAGATCATATAAATAAAAGCATGGGTGTGTATACATACGTATGCGTACGTGTATGAGTTCATCTCAGTGTTTTCTGTATTCCTTGGCATAATTCACATATGAGTAAATTTCTCTATTTCTGGAGAAATACTCCACCAGCAGTTGTAGGGCAGAAGATAATCGATTACTCCACAGTCTAAACAGCAGAAGGTTGGCATGGAAGAGACCGCGTTTCTGGAGAGATCTCCCTTTATCGGTTCTTTCCCTCTATCAACAGCAGGGCCCAACCTTTCCCCCCTATCTCCATTCAACAACTCCTCTCACGGACCTCCGTATCCTCCATTATCGCGACTGGACAAGGTGGCACACGACTCCAAACCCTTTTATCTTTTCTAAACTCACGTTTGCCGATCCTAACAGGTCCAGGCAACGGTACCAGCATCTCCGTCGGTTTTAGCCGCGCCGGCTGTTCTTGGCTGGGAGGATGCCTTGCGGGAAGCAGCCGCGTACACGGGGTTTGCAAATGGCACCGGTCCCGTTTTGGAATATCTGAGACATTCCCCGTAGCTCCAAATGAGCACGTAACTTGTGAAAGGGTTGGGAGGCGAAACAAGTCTTTTCTTATCCTTGCTGATAGATGAGATAAGAGTTGAAACGTTGTCCTGAGAAATGTCAATGGGAAGAGTTTCCTTGACGCTTTAGTAACAGTGTGTTGTTTTTGGAATTCACTGTCTATGGGAAGGGAGGCACCTGCAGTTAATTTTATCTGTTCCTGTGTAAATACGGACCTCCTAACGTTCCCAACTCGCGATTCAGTGGGGTCGTGGCATTATGTACTGCAGTATCTTATTTTATAAATAACACTTTAATTTTAGTGCTGATTGTATAAACCTTGAATTTATTTGGCGCTTTCTCCTTCCCGCGCTGGCGCTAAGAACTGAAATCCTGCCTGTGGATAACAGCGTTTGAGTCGGTGCGTTTTGGGAGGGTTCTTCCTTGGGCGTCTTTGGCCTTGGGGGAAAGGGAGGGATCAATGCTGTTTGAGCAGTTGAGCACTGTGAATAAGTGACATAAAGTTCGCTTGAACGTCTTGTGATATTTCCTGAATTTTGCTTGATAGCTGCAGCCAGTGTCAGGCGTTGCTGGTAGTTTTTTGTAGAAGCGCGTTAAGCTCTTATTTTTTTTATTCCATTCTAGTTTCCCCGTTTATTTTGTAGATTTAGGAAGGTCTGGGGGGGTTACTGTTGTTAGTCACCGAGGTAATCGCGAGTCCTTGTGCTCTTTACAGTCCGGTGGACCTCTGTGACCGTGTTCTTCCCAGGCCCCGGAATTTTAGATTTATACGTAGTCTTCACTGGACACAGTTTTATTTAAATTTGAATAGCTCTTTTCAACCTCATGACACACTAATGCACTGGGATTAGGTGTTGTCTTGATGTATTCAGCTCAGATAAATGCTCACAAGAAAATAGGTGATCCATGAGTTAAAAAAAAAATTAAAGATTGTTTTACAGATAAAAATTATGTTATAGAACTCTGTAACAAACAGCTTATTGAATTTGGAATCGTCTTGACAGGAAGATAATGAGTTAATCCTGAGGAAAAGCGATCAATTAAAAAAATGCTAGGTACGTATGATTTAGTACATAACTTTATAAGGAGGTGAGATTCATATGGATTTCAATAGCAGCGATGCAGCTCAGCACTTGCAGAAGTTCGGGAAAGAAGCACAAACCCTGTAGTGCTAAATTAAGATCACATGCTTGCAACACACGCTCAGAGGAGTTACTGCCCTGGGCGATTAGTCCTTGGGTTTCCTTTTTTTTTTTTTTCCCCCCCTTGTTGGTTTTGTTTTAGTTTAGAACCGCAAGAACCCATTTCTACAGAGGTCATTATTGCGACTCTACAGTTAGGAAATTAAATTACGGTTCCCACTGCAACTGTAACTCAGGGATGATTATATATATATATATGTGTGTGTCTGTGTGTGCAAGAGTATTCATGGATAAATTTATATGACAGATATTGCAGCCATTTACAGTAACAGAAAAAAAAACCCCAGGGGGAAACGCAGAGCCCTCTGATACTGTTCCTGTGGGACTCGCTTTGAATTGGACGCGTGTGTACGTCATGTAACGTTACACTAACCTAAGCCCTGGCACCGGGCGACACGTATCGCGGCCAAAACAAGCCATTTTAAGCGCTGTCGATGCCGGGTTCCTACTGGCTTCCTCCTGCGTTTTCCTCCTGGTTGTAAATACGCCTCGGGAGCGAAACGCTCCCCGCGGGGGGGTAAAAAACCCTGCAATAGCCGGTTAAATTGCGTTAGCCTAACGAGTTTTGCGGCGCGGTGGGCGGAGGGCGGTGTGGGCATGCCGTGCCGGCGGCGGGAGGAGAGGGCTTTTTTGGGGAGCCCCGTTCGGGGCGGCTGGCAAGGGGTTAAGGCGTGTTTGCCTTGTGCAGATAGCGGAGCGTTGGATGCCTCCCTGCGCAGGCAGCACATGCATTGGCTGAGGTCGAGGGCGGTTCTCCTGCCGCAGTCGTTTTCTGTCCTGGACTTCGCTGGATCTGGAGCCTCCCTAATTGCCTTGTCTCTAATCAAAGCACAGCTTGTGTAACTCATGGGAAAGGACCCGACGGTGCAAGGCGAGTTTGCTCCTTGCCGCTGGCTCGTCCGGCGGCCAAGAGGAGCGGCTTGCACGGGACGCGGCTGGTGGCCCCGGCTGGCCGAGGGGACCCGCGGTGGCCCCGGCTGCCTCTGCTGACCCGCGTTCACATGGACGGGGCTTGTTATTGCAGGGTAGAAAGATCATGTCGATTCACGACAGATCCATCCCAAAACCTTGTGGGAACATCTGTCCCTGTACAGGATATATGCAGCATTTTGCCGTTCATACATATGGTTTAGAATTTTTTCTTAATGAAGTGTGTACCTCTCATCATACCCAAACCACCGTCTGTTTGAAGACGCGGTTCAGCTCACCCAGGACTTCGCTATTTAAACCCACCCAGTGGCAGAGGATCCCAAAGGAACAGCAAAACATACCCTGAGTGATTTTTATCGTGTTTTTTCCCCCCGCCCTTTTTCTGACAATTCACTGCTACTGTTTTGTTAGCAGAAAGAAAGAAACAAGACCTAACACAAACGTTTTTAAACATACTGCAATATTCAGACAGACTGTGTTTATTAGCCGAACAGCTTAATTGACGTGCCTGTTAAATGTGGATCTCCTGGTTACCTGGGTTGGCTCAGGAGTGTGTTTACAGTCTCAGTGTGTTTTGTTTCCACCTGAAGCACGGGGAAGTGGCGAAACGACGGGAGCGATCCAGAGAGGTAGAAATTCCTTTGCGCTGACTCCGCTGCCTTTTGTCCCCCCCAGCTGGGCCTCCGCAGCATGAAGAAATGTCAGTTTGAATCTATAATCAGAAAGGTTTGTAAAATGCATTGTTTCCTCAGTCTTTGGAGCCACTCTAGCTAGCTGGTTAAATATTTATTCACCCCTGGAACAACAGGTTTGAACCTCTGTCTCGGCTCCGTTTCTCCCCCGTCCAGGGCGGGTTAGTTAAGCGTTATGTTTTTTGTCATCTTTGGGACGGGGATTTCTAAAGTCCTGTTCCTAAAGTTCTGATGAAGAGCTTTGAGGCTGCGGTGAACAGCTTTTTCTGGTGCTGAAGCACTTTTTCCTGCAGCAGCTTTTACGGTACGGTGTGGCGGCTTCTGCCCCTGCCCCAAAATTGCAGCTCCCTTGTCTCTAGGTAGGATTTATGAAGTTCCCTTTTGCCTTTCTCCTCTCCTGTGAGGAATGAAGAGAACTGATTTTTATCCCTGTGCTGAGAGGGAGGCGCCGCGTTGTCCAGAAGTCCTGCAGCATTAACCAGAGGCCGGTGCTGCGCGGATGCCGCGTCTAAGCGTACCCTGCGCCTCCTCGGCTTGTACCGGACCCTGCCGCACCTCCCAAAAGTACGATCTCATTGCGAAGAGGCGAATCTGCATGGGCCAGTGACAACTACTGGAGTCTGCAAACCTCAACGACGAAGGGGTAATGAGGTGCACTTGGTCACCACAAACCTATTCGGTGTTGTCCTGCAGTGAAAGCGTAACATGGCAGCAAAAAAAACCCCAACCAACCACCCAAAAAACCCCATGTGAGCCATCCAGAGTCGCATAACCCGGATGCTGTAGTAGTAGTTATAAGAAGCAGTGGCGAAGATACGCTGGAGAGGTTTCTACATGACTTTCAGGTGCTCTCTAGCATGCGCGCTTGGATAATGTCAAGACGACAGCTCTTCAGGATCTGCTGTAATGAGGATTTGCACAAAATAGTGATTGACAATTTCTGGTCTTGAGTGTTTAATGGAAAAAAAGATGTTGCCTTGGCTGCTTTGCTTGCTTCAAGCTGTCTTTTAGACATCAAAAGCTCGTAGAACAGGAAAAAGAGAAACGTTAAGAACAGTTTAAAAATAGTTTAATCGTATCTTCTAAAAACCTTTAGAGTTGAGAATTTAAACAGTTTCCGCCCTGTGAATATTTGCAGCTGAGTTCAAAATGTGTAAATAAGCATAGGGCTTTGAAGATTAGTTTCCATAACAAATTAAAAAAAAAAATAGTGTGTGGCATAATGTTAAATAGGTGCCGTGTGTCACCGGGTGTTTTGCATGGGGGCCAACTTTTCCGAATTACCCGTCTGCTCCCACTGCCTCCTTGAGAAACAAATGTTGTCTTTTGAATAGTTTAAACTTTGTAGTTCTTAAGTATGAAACAGACCCGGGAAAACACCCTTGTGCGGGAAGGGTGTAAGATGAAGGCTGTGACTTGCGCTGCGCAGACCGTCCCTGCGTGCCTTCGCCGTCGCCGTTTACCTCCCAGCTGGATCTAACCCCGCTTCAGGCAGGCGCGAGCTGCAGCGAGCGCTGGTACCAGCGAGCGTAGGAGTCCTCGCAAGACAGCGGTGTGTCACTGCTCGCTTAGGAACGTGGGGAGCTGTGTGAGAAATAGCCCAGACACTTTTCCCCCCCCAAACCTTGATATTTTAGACTGCAATTAGTAAGTTTGATAATGTTTTGGACTAAATTCCGGAATTTTCTCTCTTGTGTTTTTCTGTTGCCAAAATTTCTAATAAACTGCAGCCATGGCATCTGTTGCCAGACTGTGCTCCATCTGTATAACCAGGCTTTTAAAACAAGCTTCTCGTTTTATATTTGGTCTAATAGAAGATATCATCAGTCTAATAGAAGGTATAGGTATCATCCGCGAGTTGGTTCTCTGACTGTTGCATTTCGATCAGTTACTATTTGTGACAGGTTCACAAAATAAGACCTATTGCTAGAAAAGGGCAAAAAAATTGGTTGGTATAAAAGCAAATGAATTTGAAATACGCTCCTGTGTTTCTTGCTGATGGGTGAATCTTGGGGGATGCACAGAGAAAATACCTGCAGGGAATGACTGACATGGTCAGATATTTGAGATTAAATTGACCTTGTGGTAGAATTTCAACCTCATCCATTTCATATTTCTTAAAGGATTTATCAGGCTGGAACAAACCAGAGGTTGCTCATCTTTACGATCCCGCCCACTGCAGCTACTGCTACTTATTCCAAGAATGGCATTAACCGCTTTTAACACACTTCGTTCTGCAATCCTTTAACGTGGGGCAGAGCGCGGCGGAGGGGGGTTTTCTTCCTAACCACCGCTGGGATTAGATCATCAAACGCTGTGCTGCGGATCCTACGTGCTGCTCATGTAGCTGAATAAAAGTAGACCACGTCCCGCTCTTGGTCTGCTCACGCACGTTAGCCAGAAATCAAAAATAACATTTTAGCCCCTGAACATTGGTGTGTCTGAGACCTCCCCAAATGAAGCCCCTTCTGCTTCAACACTCAATATTGGGCACAGAGCTTGGGAAATTTTGAGGCAGATGGTGTTAATTCAGCGTGAAGTTACTTGGTGTGGCCAGCGCAGGTCACAGGAGGACTTTTCTCTGTCTTCCTTCCCCGAGGGCGCTGGGGCAGGACATCGGAAGCCGTTCGGATGTGCCCTCAGACAAAACCCTCCTGTTTGCTGAGAAGAATCATAGAATGGTTTAGGTTGGAAAGGACCTTGAAGATCATCGAGTTCCAACCCCCCTGCTATAGGCAGGGACACCTCCCACCAGACCAGGCTGCCCAAGGCCAGATGAAGGTGATGCCTTGATCTGCGTCTTGGCGGTTCACAGCTGTAGCCCAAAGGCTGTGTCTCACCGTGCGGATAAATCCGATCCCACGTCCCCCATCCCTCCTCTAAAGCTCTTCCTCCTGCTGTTTAAATGGCTGCGTCAAAGCCGAGCTTGGCTTTGGTCCTTGCTCCTGTAGTGGTGATTTCGGCTTTGTTATATCTTTTCTGGCGTGAAGTTCTGCGGCGTGTTCTGGATTAAGCAGTTGGATTTAATTGGTTTGTCCTCGTTTGAATCGCGAAGGCTGAGCGGGAAGGGGCGGAGGGGCGGAGGGGCAGGACCGTCCTCCCTCGGGAGCTCCCCCGGGTGCGCGCAGTCTCCCCTCCAGCCCCTCGCTCGGCGTTGGTCATGGTGTGTGCTCTGAGCTGCGCTGCTTGGTTTCTATTTCAAAGCCCAAACCACTCATTAAAAGTATTGTGAGGTGCTAAGTAATGGGTAATTAAAAAGTAAACCAGAAAAACCTCAAGCAATAACTCTTGTGGGTGCCCTTCTTTTTGGACTTGCCGGGAGAGTCACCGCAGAGCGTGTGTCGGGTGCCAGGCCCCCTCCAGGGAGGCCGGTGCCAGGTTGGTGGACAGATAGGAGGCAAATCCTGATAAAGCTGAAGGGTTATGTAAAAGTATTGTTAGATATGTGTTATTTGCAGCATTACTGTGGGAAACTTAGTTTCTTAAACTAAGAAATGAGAATCTTCTGGCTGAAACTGGCTATCCCAGGCTGGGAAGCTCTCGCTGTAGAGTCTCGTCACTCCTGGGCTTCAGAAGTCTTGTTGGAGTCACCAAAGCTCTCCTGGGAGTCTTGTAGTACTGGGCCAAGAGAAGAGAAAAAACTCAGTTTTCTCTTTTTGAAGATGAGCATTAATGAATTGTGAGGGAGAATGATAACACTCTTCAAAAATGTTATTAAAATTTGGAATTTACACTGAAAAGTGGAGATGGGGCAGACACCTGCGCTTCGTGGATGCCTCTTTTCACAGAAAGTTCAAGCAAGATGAAGTGTTGTTGCTCGTGAGTCTCTCTCAGTCACACATCGTCGGGTTGTCCTGTGGTACTCACTTGCCTTTTATGTTTTCTCTTTGCAGTTTGTCCAGCCGCCTGCAAGTCCCAGGGCTGCACCTCCGAGGGTCAGTGCTGTCACAGCGAATGTCTTGGGGACTGCACGGAGCCGAACAACCCTGAAAAATGCGTGGCTTGCCGCAACTTCTACCTTGAAGGCAAATGCGTGGACACCTGCCCACCCGGTTACTATCGCTTCGAGGGGTGGCGTTGTGTGACCTTCAGCTTCTGCCAGGAACTGCACAACAAATGCAAAAATGCCAGGGAGTCGGGCTGTCACGTTATCCACAATAACGAATGCGTTCACGAGTGCCCGTCAGGGTACATCATGAATTCCAGCAAGTAAGTACGAGCGTCTGCAGGGAAAGAAACCACGCTGTAGTTTTTGTACGGTGCTTTTCTCTCGCTTGGGCGGCGGCTTTGTGTTCTGTGTCAAGACCAAGAAAAGTTTCCGGCGTTGGAGTGTGTGTGACAATTACCCGGTCTACTTTAATATGATTTGCAAACTAATACCTTGCTAATTCAAGCCGTTAAAAGCGGACAGGTCTACCTACCACGTGCTGGTAGTTTATTCTTCCCTTGGCTTCCCTTGTTTCCTCTCAAGTTTGGAGAAAGTGGGAAAGGGAGATCGAGGGAGAGGACAAGGAAGAGGAGCATCCTCACGTTGGAAGGGTCTTTCTGTAATCGAGTGGGACGAGGGAGACGGGCACTGGAGAGGCTTTAGCAGCGCTGCTTCCCTCTCCCTCCGAAGCAGCCCTCAGCCTAGAAAGCCTTCCTATTAAGCAGAATAGGGACAAGTCATATCTAATGAAAAGAGCGCAGCGTATTTTGAGTGGCTCGTTCTCAGAATATCTGTCCCTCGTCCCTGTAATTACTTTCATTGAGCGGGTTCAAGCTGTGCCAGGCATAAACGGACAATGTAACAAACAAGCCTGGCATGAATCAAAGCAGGGAACGGTCATTCTGTCTATTCCCAGGGTTTTTCAACAAAGGAGTTAAATAATTTATGTTGCTGAGCTGTTTATCACTGAAAACTTTGTTGTTTGTCCCACAATAACATTATATATTGTGATGAGTCAGATTTCCTATGAATATTGGTAACTTTGTGCTCGCATGTATTTGCTCCTGCCATAATAATTTCAGGGAATTCACTGTAACAGGACTTTTTATTCTGTTTCCTGTTTTGCTTTTCAAAAGAATGAACTAGCAGCCTCCAAAGTAGATATGCCGCTTGTGTAACAGCAGCCATCGCCTCTCTCCTCTGCCTGTTCCAGGCTGCCGTCAGTCGGAGCTCACAACGCTTCTCCGTGCTTTTCCTAGAGCGTTTATTTCTCTGAACTAGTTGGGAACACATTCTTGTGGTGTTATGACCAGGGAGAGGAGCAATCATCTTGCTGCCTTTAGGAATTATTTCCCCAGAGCACAAAGCACGTGCTTGCTCGCCTTTTTTTTAAAGCAGCTTGATGTACAGTCCTTAATCAGAGGGTTCCCAGATGAACGGCCAGCTCTCCGCTCATCAGTTACATGTTCGGTTAACGATTTTGGGATGGAGACTGGGCCTGGGTTTCTCTGTCTTGGAACCCCTGGTAGGTATAGCACCGAGCAGCATCCTGGTGGAGGGGGTATTCAAAATAGTCAAAATCACTTTGTTCTGGTTTCTGTTATGTCGGAAGAGACAGAGTGATTAGCGTTCGAAATGTGGAAATGACAATTCACAGAATTATCAGCAGATATTTGGGGTTCCTAAGAGCCATGTCCCGCGCGCTGCAAGCGAATCCCCTGCCGTATTGTCAGCGCACCGTCGCTTTGAGTTGGTAACTCTGCTTTTGAGACCTGCTGGGGACACCCCAGATGACATTCTGCAAAAGCATCGCGCCTACATTCCCAACTCTCTTGTTTTTCAGCTTGCACTGCACGCCCTGCGCCGGGCCCTGCCCAAAGGTTTGCGACTACGGGAAGGAGAAGACCATCGACTCGGTGACATCGGCGCAGGAGCTCCGTGGCTGCACAGTTGTTAATGGAAGCTTAGTTATAAATATCCGTGGAGGAAGTAAGTTCTGCATGAGTAAGGGGTAGGGAGCACTGATGTCAGACCAGTGAATACGACACCGTGCAGGAGCCGGGGCACTTCTCTTTTGCTTTGACCACTCTGAATCTTTGAGTGATTCAGAAAAATAACCACAAACCGAAGGCTCTTGTGGTGTTCTTCTGGGGCTTTTTGCTAACTGATTTTTGTAAGGTCTCGGGAATTAATGTAAAGCAGTTCTATTTAATGTGTTTGGGCTCCCATATCAGTGTTTTTCTCTGTGATATCAGAAAACTAAAACTGATGTTTTCCTCTCCATAGATAACATAGCAGCTGAACTAGAAGCGAATCTTGGCTTGATAGAAGAAATCTCAGGTTACCTAAAAATTCGCCGGTCTTATGCCTTGGTTTCTCTTTCTTTTTTTCGTAAACTACATCTGATTAGAGGAGAAACACTAGAAGCTGGGTGAGTTCTTTCAAAAGATATTTATTTTAATGCTTTGAAGTGTAAGGAGTGCCAGTGCTATCAGGGTGATTCGTATTGGTAAACAATTCCTAAGTTATTTTTAAATGTTCCGCTGCCTATGGCTTGTGGCCTACCAGGGAAGATCGTTTGCATTCATTTTTCTTTGGTGTCTGGATTAGTGCATGAGGAAAAAAAAGAGTTTTTGGTGGATTGCCCCCTAATCCACATTTTCATTCTCTACTTTCAGGAATTACTCATTTTATGCCTTGGATAACCAGAATCTTCGCCAACTCTGGGACTGGAGTAAACACAACCTCACTATTGCTCGAGGCAAACTCTTCTTCCATTATAATCCCAAACTGTGTTTGTCGGAAATCCACAAGATGGAGGAGATCTCTGGGACTAAGGGGCGTCAGGAAAGGAACGACATAGCCCTGAAGACGAACGGTGATCAAGCCTCATGTAAGAAAGTCTCAGAATGCAGCGAGACTTGCACCGTTTTCCTTTCCCTCTGCCTTGCTAACCTCACACTCCTACTCCTCCCAGCCGAGCCTGTGATGTTTTTCCAGGGACTGTCCTTGTCCTTAGGGTAAAGCACCAGGCATGTGACTTGCCACTTGCTTGTGCGCTGCAGCGACGCTGTCAATATGCCATGAGGAAAAGTGCTTCTGGGTTCTCCATCTGGCCGGGAGCCCACCGTGCCAACTTTGGTCTTCAGAAGTTTGCTCTGTGTGTGCTCAGCTGCGAGTTTTTCGGGCTTGAGTGTATTGTTGTGTCTTTTTGAGGAGTTTAGCACGACGTAACCCCAGTCCAGACTGGGACTTCGTGTTACTGCTGAGTACCTGATTAATAGTCATAATCTGCTTTTCCCATGTCATGAGGTGACAGTACGCACACAGAATAAACACAGTACAGAAACAGGATTTCCACCCATCTCTGGAGCCACGTGAGCGAGTTGCTATGACAACAGTCAGAGAAATTTTTCCAACAATTTTTGTTATGCTTCTCAGAGGTTTTTAAGCTAACAGCTTTCTTCAAAAACAACGATAAGACAGTGCCTGTGTCAGCATGACTGAGGAGCAAACACACAGTGTTGCTTTATGCTCGAACTAAAGTCGCGCTACTGAAGATGTAGTTTTGCAGGCGCTCGTTTAGGCAGCCATACTGCTATAAGCGCATCCCTTCTGCACCCCCAACCCTGCTCTTTGTTCCCATTCTGTGCCACGCACGATCCCCTTTCCCTGTTTGTGCCAGTAAAACTCTTACGAGGCCACATGGTGAACCAGATTGTTGAAGTAACGTGGGCTAAAAAATAGCAAGCCATTTCTGCTTTGGTGTTCTTGGGTGGTGTCATCTCTCTGTCCTGATGTATTGTCTAGCCCCGCACAGTTTTACGCGCAGGCAGGAACAGGAGCACACGCACAGGTTGACACGTTAGACTCTTCAGCAGGTATCGTCACCAGTACTCTCAGTGTTAATTAAACTATGATTTTGGTCCCTTGCCTTTCGGTTCCTTGCTCTTTTCACAGCTTGCAATGCCGGTTAGATCATCCCGTGGCTGCACTGTTTCTCTGCGTTTGGTGACAGCACTGCCTAAACAGCCCCTTCCCCGATTCTGCCCTTGTTACGCTGATGTAGCTGTTTGTGAACAGACTTAAAAAGTGAAGATCTTGCAGCTGAATCAGTTTCCTGATCTGGTTTGCCACATATCAACACATGCAGCCATGCCAGCGCCGTGGGGAGAAGGGAACGTAATGACTGCCTACCTAAAAACTGGCAGTACCAGTGAAAAAACATACGTAGAGCCGTCCTCTCGGGGATATCACAGCTCTGGTCCGGGCAGAGTGAAGGAGGTACAAGGAATTAGCTGCCTGTAAAGGTCATCTCCTCCCAGGAGACGCTAACGAGCTCTTCCCACATTTAGGGATGAGACTGGATTTGGGGTTCAAACCCAGCTCTGCCGTGTGGTTGTGTGCAGCTCCCGGGCTGGCGGGTTGGTTTGTTTAAAGGCAGCTGGAGGAGACAGTTGCATTTCTCACTGCCAGCTTTAACTCCGCTCTGCTGAGCTGTTCTCTGTGCCACCCCCCACCTCAAACCACAGCTTGCCAGTCAGTGTGTTTGGCTTTTCGTTTGTTTTTACATTTCAAGTCTAGTTTTCACATGGGCAGCATCCTGTTTACCAAAAAAAAAAAAAAGAAAAAAGAAGAAAAAAAGCCCTTGTTTGTTCTGGATGTTGTGCCAGTGAAATGAATGTGCTTCCTCCCTTGTGCAGCTACTGCAGGAATGGCAAATCCAATCAGAGCTACAGTTTGTCCTTCTTGGGCTGCTTGGACATACCGTATCGTAACGTGTCCCTTGAGCCTCAAAACTCCACCCTCCTGCAACGGTTTGTTGTCCGTCCCTCCTGTTTGCCAAGGGACCGTGCTACTCCCGGGCAAGGCTGGGAGCCCGCGCAGTTCGAAGGCAAAGGCTACAAAAGCTGTGCAAACCATATTATGGGGTTCAGCTATATAGATCATAAAGAATTTCAAAATACATTGCCTCTAGATTTCTCACTTATTAGAATTTAGTTCATCTCTTCTACAGGCTCATTTTCATAAAATCAGTGAAAAATTTAAGCTGGCAGGAACCGTAGGAGGTCATCTATTCCAACCCCTGGCTCAAGGCAGGAGTAGCGTCGAAGTGAGATGGGTTTTAAGGAGCAGCTCTTCTCAATGCCAACATTCTCATATTTATCTGTGAAGAAAATAAACTCCTAAGATAAGTAAAAATAGAAACCTTTAGTTTTTAGCATTAACGAAATTATTGTGGCTTCTCTTTTGTTACAGGTGAAAATGAATTGCTGAAATTTTCTTCCATTAGAACATCTCATGACAAGATCCTGTTGAAGTGGGAGCCGTACTGGCCTCCTGATTTCCGTGATCTCCTGGGATTTATGCTTTTTTACAAAGAAGCGTAAGTGATCCACCATTAGGTTACAACGTAATAGCCATGCTGGGCTTCTGCAAATGACAGGCGGCATTGCAGAGTGGATATTAAACCTGCTGTGGGCATAGCTGTTCAGTCACTGGGATTGTCTGGCTCCTACACTTCAGTTTCCAATGTTACCCTTATATAAAAGTGTTCATTAAGATCCCTGACTTACCCGAGTTGTGTACAATCAAAATTCCTTGTTTAAGAGCAATCCAAACATTAGTTGTTCCAACTATTCTAGACATACGTATTCTAACTGTGACCTTTATCATCTTCCCATTATCTCCATGGAATGTTGAGGTATTTATTCCCTCCGAGGCGGGAAACATTCTTTTAGAATCAAGGTTACCGAGCTGATTTTCATAAAGCTGAAAATAACTAGCCTGGATTTAGTTGTTGGGATCATCTGTGGAACGGTACCTGGTCTGTGGTGCTGTTCAGAGACTGGGTTGCAAAGCTCCTTGTGCTTCATTTTCAGAATACATACAGTGAGAGAGTTATAATTCCTGCAAAGGGTAAAGGGTTATAACTTTCAGTGATGTCTTTAGAAATGCTGTTTTTTAAAGCTCGAATTAGGATTCTGTTAATTTGAGGCTTTTCTTTTCTTTTCTAAAGTCCGTACCAAAATGTGACGGAGTTTGACGGCCAAGACGCTTGTGGGTCGAATAGCTGGACAGTTGTGGATGTTGACCCACCCCCACGGTCGAATGAGCCGAAAGCGCAGGCCCAGCCGGGCTGGCTTCTCAGGGGCTTGAAGCCATGGACACAGTATGCCGTCTTTGTTAAAACTCTGGTCACCTTCTCAGATGAACGGAGAACATACGGTGCAAAGAGTGAAATCATCTACGTCCAGACCAACGCTACTGGTCAGTGTCATTAAATTAACGTTGCCTTGCAAGTGAAAAAGAAAAATAGACCTAAATAGTCTTCTGCCTGGTAGTCGTGATAGTCCCATATCCATGAGACTTTCCACTGCCATTGCTGCTCTACTTTGGTAGAAAGGTGTTCCTAAGTAGATGGAAGGATGCATGGTTTCCTGCGTGGGGAGATGTTGCCAACGTGCACTTCTTCCGTCAGGCTGGTGTGGCCCCGTGTAAGAGGCTTTGTGCACGCTGGTGTCTCCCGCCACGGGACGGTTGGGTGGTGGTGGACCTACTATGGAGAACGCTGTTTACTCCCATGGAAATGGAAACTTGCCTGTGTTTGTCCCTCGTTCTGTCAAGCTCTCGCAGAGCGGTGGAAGTGACCCCTGTCTCTTTTCCCACCCACGCAGTTCCGTCAGTCCCGTTAGATCCGATATCCGTTTCCAACTCTTCATCCCAAATCATTCTGAAGTGGAAGCCACCCTCGGAGCCCAATGGAAACATCACGCACTACCTGGTGTTCTGGCAGCAGCAGGCAGAAGATAGTGAGCTTTATGAACTTGATTACTGCTTAAAAGGTGAGTGTCTTTTTCTCCCCCTATGCCTTCCTTTCAAGCTCTCTCAGAATTGTCTGGAGACTTTTCGCACACTTTGGAGGTGCTCTGGATGCCCCGTTTTGCAGTTTGTTGTTCACCAAACAGGCTGAGATGCAGCTGTGTTCTCCCACTGTTCAGCTATGTTATACATTAGGTGCTATTGCCAAGTTATGTGCAAAAGCTCTCAAAAAACTTTTTTTTACAAAGTAATCAGATGTTTTTTCCGTAGGGATCTCTTTTCTGCGCTTGTTCCTTTTAAACTGAGTAACAGGTTTGATAACAGCTGTGGAGGTAGTAAGGGAAAAAAATTCAGTGCTTCTGGAGATCGGTGGCCAAGTTAATTTTTGAAGGCATCCTGTGCCTGTTTTGGAATTCTTTCAGGATAGAGTTTCACTGAGGACTCCCAGAATCTTACCTGCTGCCCTCTGTTACCTGAACTGAGATGAACTGGGGTAGAACTCTCTGACTACAGCAGTGTCTGAGCTCCATTTCAAAAATAGCACAGTTTTGAATCAAAGGCCTGTCGTGAGAGAGGGAAAGCTGCCCGGCCCTGGGTTTGAAAGCTCGGGATGCCCAGAGGTGCTATGAATCTTGTGTACGCTAGTTCCGCATCTTTGTAGGATCAAAGCTTTGCTTCTGCCATGTCGAGCATGAATGATACTGAAATTGTTTTGTCCGCAGGATTAAAACTGCCCTCGAGGACGTGGTCTCCTCCTTTTGAATCCGAGGACCCTCAGAAGTATAATCAAAGTGAAAATGAGGATGTCAGTGGAGAATGTTGTTCCTGTCCTAAAACGGACTCTCAGATACAAAAGGAGCTGGAAGAGTCTGCTTTCCGCAAGACGTTTGAGAACTATCTTCACAATGAGGTTTTTGTCCCCAGGTACAAACATCAAACAACATTGCTCAGATGGTCAGGGGTAGGGAAACGTAATTGATTATTAAACAAAAATATTGGGCTGGCCGTGGCCATATTGCCAGTCTCTCTGGGCTTCCATGGGGCTCTCTAGTCCCGCTGAGTACGCGTGCTGGAGACTGGTGAGAGCTGAGCACCTCCGACGGATGTTCTTTGGAAGATTCTGCTCTCATTTCCTGTCTCTGAATTCTCCTCAGCTTGAGAATACAGTGAGAATCCTTAACAAATAGCTAAACGCCTGCAGCTCAGTTAAGCTTGCATGGTGCCAAAAATAGCTAGTTTTTTTCTGCCCTCGAGTTTTGTGGTCTAGCGTTTCATCCAGCTGCAAAGAAAGGAAAAGGGAAGTTTAGCATGCCACAGCCTTGTCCTTTAGCGTGGTATTTGTGGTCTTCCTTGCACTTAGTCTGGGAAATACCTCCGATACCATGAGGAATGCAGCTGCTGTGGGTGGTGAATGTCCTGTTTTGAATGGCACACGCAGTGTCACATTAAGTGGTGTTGAATGTCTTCACACTTCATATGCAACTTACAGAGGAAGCTCTGGGAGTCAGGTTAGAGGCTGTAATGATTTACCCTCTTCACTGTCATGCGTTTTGTGCTCTAAATTTATTCTCTGCTTACCCCTCCTAGCTAATAAACATTTGTTTTCAGCTGCTTGACAAAAGCTGCGTTAACTGCACTGAACATTTTTACTGTTGAGTGCGTTATTAGACAGTGTCTCTTCTCGGCGAGCCTGGTTTGATGCCTGCAGTGGTCACCTGGAAGGTTGTGCAGAGTCACTTCTTTTGCTACTTCTGTGCTGTTAGTGCTGATCAGAAGGACAAGTTTCAGTGTGCAAAACGATGCCAGGACACAACACATTCAAAAGCAAAGGAGAACCAAGCCACGTACAAAAGCCAAACGCCCCTTGATGCAGGCAGACAATTCTGACAATCTGATTTCTTTTTCTTTTCTTTTCTTTTTTTTTCTTCTTTTTTTTTTTTTTTCAATTTTGTTGTGCAGCCAGCCCAGGATGCTTCTCAGGCCAGTTTCTGGGGTATGTATTTTAGGAAGAAACCAATCACCAGGATGTGCCACCTTGTCAGCCTGCTAAGGAAGAAAACTCCACTTCTCCTGGGCAAACTAATCCTTTTAATAGAAGCCCCTTTTGCTGGTACGAGTCAGCAGTAAAGATACCTTCCTGCTGGCGTGCGTCCTGGTGTGTCTTTTCTGACAGGCTCCAGGCTGTGGCAACGTACATTAGAACTAATTCTCCTGTGAATACTGTGCCTATTGCCTTCTCGTAGGGCCGCCTGTCCAGAGCCTGGCAACTGAACATGAAGTGTGTTTTACTTCAGGTGCATTTTGTGTAGCTCCTGATAGTTTATTGACCTCTCTCAAGATAAGAACCCTTCTGCCAGTCACGGGGAGGAACCTCACAGCTGAGAATATGAGGCAACATGAGATGGCAGGGGTGCAGGAGACAGAGCAGTTGAGACATTATTCCCCCTACGTCTCCTTGTTTTCTGTTTTTCTCCTCCTGTCCCGTTCGCAGCTCTCCAGCCCCTGTGCAGTACCCAGTCCCTACGAGGCTGTGCTGCAGATCGGCCGTGCTCTGCCTTAGTGCAGCTCTGATCTCACCTGACTTGCTGAGAACCCCCCTGGAAATCACAGAAGCTGTTCCTTCCCCATCTGCATGGTTGATTACTCTAGGAGGTACCATCACAAGTCTCATGGGTTAATTTGCTCTGGCACTGGCAAAGCAAACTAAAAGTTTCTAAATGCTTCTTGCCATACCACCTTCCCAGTCCGAGCTCGCGGGTATCTTTACACCACGTGCTTTGTACCCTCCCTTTGTAGCTGAACAAAGTGGCCGTCAGAAGCTGATGCTTTGTTTCTTCTTTCCTGTGTTATTTGCTCTTACATTGGAACGAGTTTTGCACAGATTGGAGCAAATAGGTGATGGCACGCTGGAACAGGTTGCCCGGGGAGGTTGTGGAGTCTCCATCCTTGGAGATATTCAAAACCTGACCAGCCATGGTCCTGAGCAACCTGCTCTGGCTGCCCCTGCTTTGGGCAGGGGGTGGATTAGACGATCTCCAGAGGTGCCTTCTAACCTCAACCACTCCGTGATTCTGTGGAAAGTGTGGAAAGATTTCAAAAGTAATTAAAGCCCTGAGAGGCAGAGGGGAACTAAATGGCTGCTATTCAGGATGTAATTTCATGTATACTCTCCACCATCACTACTGCAGAAGCAGCAGTCTTACTCTTCTCTCTGTCTCTGTCCTCTCTCTCTGTGTCACACACACTTGTGCCATTACAAATATCAGTGGGTTACAGAGCGAATAAGATCTGCTCGCATTAAAAGTAACTTTTTTTTTTTTCTGGGTTTCCCAGTTCAGTCCATTTAATTGTACAGACAAATCTATAAATGCTTTTGCCAGCACGAGGGGGAAGACAGGCCAGCTGGTCCTCTGCGAGCTTCAGGTGTGTAGAAAAACTCAGCTTAAACTAGCTAATGCGTTTTTAAAGTCCCCCAGCACGGGCCTCTGCATGTGATAAGTTGTCGCTTCCATCCTTCCGTGAACCCAGAGCCATCACCCACTGATGTAGGGTAGGAGCAGAGGGCGCTGAATCTGAGTGTGTCATTGGAAGCTCCTGAAATGGCCATAATGAAAATTGCACTTGAACAGCTTTGGGAAGACATCAGATGTTTGAAAACACAGAGAATTTGGCAAGAAAATTGCCGCAAATCCAGGATAATAAATATGGGAAGGTTGGGCTTTACGGCTTCAAAAGTTTTTCTTGCTTTCTGTTACTTGAGAAGGAAGAAGTTATTCTTGCGTTTTAGTCTGTGTTGCATCAGTGGTCAAATTACTGTTTTACTTGTGAAAAACAAAATTCTCTTAAACATGAGGAACAGCTGAATCCACACTTTGTAAACAGTGGCATGGAGCTTTGCTTCTGAGTCCAAGCGAGGTTCTGGTTGACCATCAAGGTTCCTTCCAAAGGGGGGGAGGTGGCGTGACCCAGACCCGCGGCTCTGAACTCTGCCCCATTGTCAGGAGACGCTGTTCAGAACAATGCACGAGCTGAGATAGCAGCGGCTCCAAAATGAGTTAATTAGTAATTAGAGAAAAACTAAAAAGTGGAATGTGCTCTGCTGAACCTGCGGTTTGGCATTCCATTTTTTCATCAGGTGGACGAATATGCTTACGTTGTTGTGTACAACCCAAGGTTTAGTTTGAGGAAACCTTAAAAACCTGCTTTCTGGCTGGTTGCATTCGCTGGTTGAGGAGAAGTACCGCCGGGGACCGGGGCTGGGGGCTGCAGCAGAGCCCTGGCCCCGCCGGAGCTGCGGCTGGCCAATGATTTGCCCGGTAGTCAGAGGTTGGCAGTGGAAAGTTCACTTCAGCAGCAGAGATTTGCTTCGACAGCTTGTTACATTTTTAGAGACAGGAGATGCCTCAAGTGTGGGTTCAGTTCAGGTCACTCTTTGTACCCTTTAATAGCTGCGCGCACATGCACACACAAAAAAAGATCATCGTCCTCTTAAAATACATGGTCTGGTTTTCAAATGGCATTAATTCCTTTTGTGTAACTAAATACTATTACTGATTCACCACGTTGGTTAGTTCCCAACCTGGAATTCCTCGTGCCGACTGTGTGGCAGGATGGAAAGCGTTAGAATGAGGAGTTTTGGTTTGGTACTTGTCCTTTTTTTTTTTTCCCCGAAGAATATTAAATTTGTGAATAGTTCTTAATTCCATTGAATTGATCCTGTTTATTTGCTGACAAAATCTAACACCGCAGTTGGCTGGTAGCACTCGCTCGCAGACGGGGCAGTTGATGGGATCACGCTGCCCATTCTGTTCTTACAACTGCAAAAAACTGATTTTCAGGCTGAAGTGCAATAATTTGAGAGGCAATATTTGGTTAACAAAACCGCACAGCTAATACGTAACCCGAACCTGTGAGGTTTAAGTGCATCTGTTGAAAAGAACATACCAGATTTGGTCTCTCAGGAAAAGGTTAAAATTATCTATTTGTCTAGATTCCGCCTTAGGGCTCAGAGTGGCAGATGTATTCCAGTGAGCTGTGAAACTGGTCTTAGGCTTTATAGATGCGAGTTTATGACACTTGGGATATGTGGCACATGTAAGGTCACCGGAGTTGGGGGCTGTGATATGACCTCATTTGCTCGAAGCTAGAACGTGTGGAGATGAACTCCGAAGCATTGCAACACTGCACAAGGCATCCGTGAGGCGACCGGGTAAAGCGGTATTCAGCTGGGAGGATCGAAAAGAACTTCAACTCTCAAGCAAATACTTTAGACTTGTTGGTTTGTTGTTTGGGGTTTTTTTCCCCCCTGTATGGAGTTGTGAGAGAGTCTCAGGGATACGTAATTTTAAAAAGCTGTGTGCATTACCGGGGTGAGACGGATTGCTTGGTTTTAAAAAGAAGAAAAGTCCTGAATTTCTCTGTTGCATTGCAAATAATGAGGCTTGAATTTGAGTTTTCAGTGGCACTCTGAGCCCTCCCGTTTTAACTCTTCCTTTTCAGATGAATGTGCTTACGTTGAATAGAACAAATAAAATTGTAACCTGTATTATTTAATAGGCCGTCAAGAAAACGAAGAGACCTTGGCTCTGTGGCAAATGCCACTGTGGTGATACCCACCATCGCATCCTCTCCAAACAATTCCGCGGCAGCATCCGAGAACGCAGAGGAACAGAAGCCTTTTGAAAAAGTTAAGTCTAAGGAGTCTTTGGTTATCTCAGGCCTGCGGCATTTCACCGGCTATCGCATTGAGCTCCACGCTTGTAACCATGACGCTCAGGAATCCCGATGCAGCGTTGCAGCTTATGTCAGTGCCAGGACCATGCCAGAAGGTAATTATCTTCCTGAGCTTTGCTTTGGGTTGGTGGCTGTTTTCAAAATCCTGCTTTTCCTGTGGGAGCCAGCTGCAATACAGCAACATCACAGAAACGTTGTGTAGGACTGGTGCTCTCTCTGTGTCCTGAAAGGGAAGGATGATGGATAAAGTATTATCATAGAATCACAGAATGGTTTGGGTTGGAAGGGACCTTAAGGAACATCCAGTGCCACCCCCTGCCCTGGGCAGGGACACCTCCCACCAGCCCAGGTTGCTCCAAGCCCCGTCCAACCTGGCCTTGAACACCTCCAGGGATGGGGCAGCCACAGCTTCTCTGGGCAACCTGCGCCAGGGGCTCACCGCCCTCACAGGGAAACATTTCTTCCTAATATCTCACCTAAATCTCCCCTCTTTTGGTTTAAAACCGTCACCCCTCATCCTATGGCTCCCCTCCCTGATCCAGAGTCCCTCCCCAGCTCTCCTGGAGCCCCTTTAGGCACTGGAAGGGGCTCTAAGGTTTCCCCAAGTATTGGCAGTTTTGAATTTTACCAGACATGAAATAAAACTATTATTAATCATGACCTTGGTTCTAGCTAAGGCTGATGACATCGTTGGTCCAGTTACCCATGAACTGGTTGAAAAAAATACCGTGCATTTGAAGTGGCAGGAACCAAAGGAGCCAAATGGTCTTATTGTACTGTATGAAGTGAACTATGGACGTCTTGGGGAGACAGAGGTGAGAATTTCTGCTTGTCTCTTAACACAGCACGTTTGGAGAGAAGTAGCTCCACCTGGGAGTCCATAGAATCAGAGAATCATAGAATGGTTTAGGTTGGAAGGGACCTTGAAGGTCATCGAGTTCCAACCCCCCTGCCATAGGCAGGGACACCTCCCACCAGCCCAGGTTGCCCAAGGCCACGTCCAGCCTGGCCTTGAACACCTCCAGGGATGGGGCCTCAACACCCTCTCTGGGCAACCTGTGCCACCGCTGTTCAGTCAGCGCTGTCCAACGCTGTTTAGTCTTTAGTAGTCCTCGTGCAAACGGTGTCCTGTCCTGTCTGGTTTCCTGGTGCATGAACCAGTATGACATAAAACTTTACTAGTGAATTTGCTGTCTGTGGCGACATCAAGAAATAAAAATCTGTCTCTATGGTGCCTCTTTGCCAAATCGACGTATCTAATTCGCCAACTTTCTGCATGGAGTCCTTTTTAGGAATTTTATTTCACAGAAGGATAGAAACCATACATCTAAACTGAAGTTGCTTAGAGAAATTAAGGGAGCGTGGAGGAGCCGGGCGGTTGCGGGCAGCCCTGCTGGCGGCGCAGCGTGCCGGTGCCGTGTGGGCAGGAGGGTTTGCCAGCCCAGGTCGGGTTTCAGGGCTGAGGTCTCCTACAGCAACTGGCGTACGCGCTCTGTAATCTGAACTGCTAAACTGTAAAACGCAAATCCAGGACAAACCACTACACTGGAAGAGACCTGAGCATGTGAAAGCCCTATTTGCGTACGTTTGCCGGAGAAGGAGGTGAGGTGGGAGTCGTAGCGCGCTGGTACCGAGCTCTGGGTTGTTGCAGAGGTAGCGTAACGCGGCCGCCCTCTTCCCTCCTCCCGCAGGAAGCACACTACTGCGTCTCCCGTAAGCATTTCGCCAGCGAGCAGGGCTGTAAACTCCGTGGGCTCCAGCCTGGAAACTACAGCGTCCGTATACGCGCTACATCGCTGGCTGGGAACGGCTCATGGACAGAACCTACCTACTTTTATGTGGCCGATTATTGTGAGTTCATTGGGGTTTTGTTAACATTTAATTTCTGATAGAAACCCAGGGCTTTTTTGGAAGATGGGGGGTTAGCAAGCAGTGCACAGGGAACTGTAGTGGGTCATTAAATATTTACCAATACCTCTCCTTTCAAGAAACTGAAATTGCTTAGAAATGCATGGCTTTTCTTCGTGAGTTCTCATTCTGACCAGCCCTGCCTTCTGTATCTGAAGTAGCCTCTAGTTTTGTATTTGTTCCAGTTTATTCAAGGGGGAGATTTTATTGAGGAAAAGATTTGGATTTTGGACCTGTATAACACCTCCAACTCTCTCTTTCTCTCTTAGTGAACGCTCAGCCTAATATTGCTGTTATAATTGTTCCGATTATTTTTGCCATAATAATTGCTGGAATTATTGGAGCTGCTTACGTGCTTGTGAAAAAGAGGTGAGTGCAATTTTATGTTGTTTCCACCAGAACGAGCAAGACTTACATCCAAAGATTTTGTTTGTTTGTTGGAAGTAACTCTGTGTTTATTTTCTAATTTAGATAATGATTGCAACATTAATTTAGTTTAGGAAATATTTTGTGCCTTTGGAAATGGGGACAGTTTGTATTTGCTGCATGCTTTGGGAATTAATCAAACTGCCTTCGGTTCTAATGTGTCAAAGGCTGCAAATGTGCTGAAGAATTTGCGTCTCTCTTCCAGACAAACGGAAGGACCGACGGGACCGCTCTACGCCTCCTCTAACCCCGAATATATCAGCGCCAGTGATGGTGAGAGCAGTGAGGGCTTTCTTCAGTACCTCATTCTTTGTATGCTCATTCGGGCAGTGCAGCAGTATGGGATTGGCGTTGTCTTTATGGAGTTTTCCTCCTCTTTTAAAATTTATACCCGTCGTATCCTGCGGCAGTGCTACACAAGGCTGCTGCAGAAATGCCTTTTAAAAAATACTCGCTCGATTCAGAAACGTTTCTCTCTGCTCAACAGTCTACGTCCCCGACGAATGGGAGGTGCCACGAGACAAGATCACTCTCCTGCGCGAGCTGGGACAGGGCTCCTTCGGCATGGTGTACGAAGGAATCGCCAAGGACATAGTGAAGGGAGAGCCGGAGACTCGCGTAGCTGTGAAAACTGTTAACGAATCAGCCAGCCTCCGCGAGCGCATCGAGTTCTTAAATGAAGCTTCTGTGATGAAAGGGTTCAGCTGCCATCATGTGGTAAGCATCACCGGGTGCCGCGGACGATGAGCAAGTCCCATCCCATAATGAATAGTTCTTTGGTGCTCTCAAAGCCTGACGTTCAGCTTGGGAGAGCAGCCCTTCTGCAGAGGCGGTTGATCCAAAAGAGTTGGGATCTTTCCACGTCATATTTTATAAAATGCATCTTTCAAAACGTCTTGTCGTGACAGGACTTTGGTGCTGTTCCGAGCTCCTGTTCAGGGGGCGTTGGCTTTGCTATATCCCCCTCTTTTCATAGCTGGGCTCTGCCCGGCGTGTTTGGACACAGCCTTGAGGGAATTCCTCACTTATTTTCCAGGTTCGCCTCCTTGGGGTGGTCTCAAAAGGGCAACCGACGCTGGTGGTCATGGAGTTAATGGCACATGGAGATTTGAAAAGTTACCTTCGCTCTTTGAGACCCGATGCTGAGGTAAAGACAGGAGAGAGGGAGTCTGTTGTGCGACAGACTAATTTGCTTTGGGTTTTAATACTTCTTTACTTATTGTAGAATAACCCTGGTCGTCCGCCACCAACACTGAGAGAAATGATCCAGATGGCTGCAGAGATTGCCGATGGCATGGCCTATCTGAATGCCAAAAAATTTGTTCACAGAGATCTTGCGGCGCGTAACTGTATGGTGGCAGAAGACTTCACTGTAAAAATCGGAGGTATGTCGTGTGTGATCAGAAGATAGTTCTGGGGGTCGTATTTGTTGTAGAGGCAAATACATGAAGCCCAAGACCACCGTGGCAAACAGGTGATTTTCACTGGCTCCTTTTGGAAATGCAGCAAACTTTCCTTTTTTTCTTCCCTGTGAAAGAATCGTCCGGACTGTAGTAAGAGAATCGTCTCCCTTAAAGCCGGAGCAGCTTTTCTCACCTTCTCCGTTCTCAAACCTCTACCCAAAAAGTTCCTTGCCTTTCCAGCCTAAAGTGCCCAGGGTTATCTCGCTGTTCTTGGCTTTCATGAGAATTTCGACAAAGAAGGTGTTGGGTACAACAAACCAAGTGTTGATAATCCTATCGTTAGGTCAGGTGCCTTTTAAAAGTCATTTATCTTCCAGAAGAACCAGTTTTTAACCCAAACTTTTTTAGAAACAAGTAAATATGACATTTAAAAATAAACCAAAACTCCCCAGCGTGGTGGTTTTTCAGACCTCTCTGGACATAAAGCCAAAGCAGTGGGGTTTCAGGGCAGAGAGAGCTCTTTTATTTAGTGGGGATAAATAAAAATCATGTTTAGAATAGTAGCTGTCACTAAAAATTTTAACTCTGGCGTCTCTATCACAGCTCTGTATCAAAAATGCAGGGAAAAGGAATATGTTTTGGGTGTTAATCACGAGGTGACAAATGACTGGGCGTTGGGCCACGAGGGGCTTTCTGGGTGTATGGCAATAGCCTGGCGGCAGAGGAAGGGAACACTCATCTGGAGGTGTTGCACAGTAAAAGTAGTATGGAAGGAGAGACTTTTAACACATCCCAATTGCTTTTCTCAGACTTTGGCATGACCAGAGATATCTATGAGACGGATTATTACCGTAAAGGAGGCAAAGGACTGCTGCCTGTGCGGTGGATGGCCCCTGAATCGTTAAAGGACGGTGTTTTCACTGCTTGTTCCGATGTGTGGTAAGTTGTACTCTGCAGTCCCAGGTGGATTCGAGCTCAGGAGCTCACTATTGTAACACACACGGTTTAAATCGTGAGTTGCTGACTTCCGCGGAGTACAGACAAAACAAACACTTTTTTTTTCCAACCCTCTTAAAAATATAGCCGTGCTCTTTTAAAGTATGTGTTCTCCAAAATTAAGCTTTTGCTTGTAGGTCTCCAGGCTGTTTTATTCTCACCAGGAGTCCTCTCTCTCTCTCTCTCTTAGGTCATTCGGTGTTGTCCTCTGGGAAATAAGCAGTTTAGCGGAGCAGCCGTACCAGGGGCTCTCCAACGAACAGGTGCTGAAGTTTGTCATGGATGGAGGATACCTGGATCAGCCGGACAACTGCCCGGAGAGGCTGTAAGTAGTGCAGCAGGGGACGGTAGACCAAGCTGCGCTCTTTGGCTAAAGCGTGGCCAACAAAGGTGGCCCGACGTGTGGCACCTCTTAACCCCTTCTCTCTTGGGGAGGAACAAAACAGATTTTTGTGAGTCACCTCTCACAGAAATTCAACCAACACATCCTCGGTGACGCAGGAATTAAAGACACGAGCCAGCCTGGCAGGGAAATCAAACCAACCCGGACCCTACCTCACGAGTACGGATTCAAGAGAAGGAAGGACAAAGCATGGGAAAAGCTTAAGATACAAATGGGCACTGTATCAATTGCCCAAACAGAATGTTTTTCCTCCACTCCTGACTAGTGGATGGCAGTTGGCTTGTGTCACGTGGCAAAGCCTGGCCACTGTCTGCATCCACGTGGCTACCGGGGCTGGAGAGCAGCTCGTTAACCCCAGGGCTGCTGAGGTTTTCTGCAGTTCATCTCTCTGCACTACATAAATAGTCTCGAGAATTACAGAACCTTTTAACCACTGATTTTCAGAAATCCAATTTATGGCTAATGAGGAGGGAGAGGCAGGAGAGTGCTGTGCTGAGCCGAGAGCTGTTCATCATGTCCGAGGCCTTTTCTGCCGCAGAGTCATTGCCCCACTGCCAGCCCAGGGCCGGGCTGCCTGCGAGGTTAGGGAGAAAAGGGCACTGTGTGAAGACAGTGAAAAACACCTCGCAGGGACTGCAGCCCGCAGCCAGACGGTGTCCTGCGCCGGGGGAGGGTTATTCTCTGCAGCTGCTCGTGACGTTACTGTCTGGAGGTTGCTGCGTCCCCCGGTCTGCCCCGGCTGCGCACCCAGGTGCTCCCTGAGCTGCTCCTGTCAGAGTAATTAAAAAAATCCCGTTACTGACTGTTTAACCTGAGCGCGGGCGTGCTGACAGAAGGGTGTACAGCGCCACCGCTGAAGCAGCACGCGGCGGTGAGGGGCAACCTGGTAACCTCTTACCCCAGCCCGCTTCTGGCCGAAACAGCACTTCCAGAGTCAAAAAATAAACATATTTTGTGAGTATCCTTAGGAAAAAAAAGCCTGCTCTCCTGGACGTTTGTCTCCCATGGCCAGTTACAAACTCCAGTTTGAAACTTTATTTGTACTTGTAAGTTCTTTCTCCATGGTGTCTGATAACATATGACCTCTTGCCGCAGCCCTTCTTTTGGGTGGGATGTTTACAGGACCTCTGTCCTCGGCACAGCCCCCTATTTTCCTTGAAGTTTTAGGAGCTTCGTTACCTTTCAGGCTGAGTTAAAATTAAAATCAAATGAATTAAAAAATTGTAACCTGGCTGTAAGTGGGCGCGCGCGTACACAGAGTGTGTGAACTGCAGCCCTGTTTCCTTCGGAAGCCGAGTTAAGAACAATTGAAGGAATTGGAAGGAATTTTTGATCTAGACAGAAATAGAGAAAAAGGAGTGTCAGGATCTACAGGCAAATACGGAGACTGGAAAGAGAACAAACACAGTTGGAGTGCCAGAGGAGCTGCGCGTGGGGTGGGTGGTCTGACACGGAGACGGTCTTGGTCTGTGCCAGCCCTGTCTACGTGAAACTCCTTCTTCCTACCCCTGACTCTCGTTTCTCCTGTTGTAGGCACAGCCTGATGCAGATGTGCTGGCAGTACAACCCTAAAATGCGCCCCACCTTCATCGAGATCATCGAGATGCTGAAGGAGGACTTGCACCCCAGCTTCCACGAGGTCTCGTTCTTCTACAGTGAGGAGAACAAACCTCTGGAAACAGAGGAGTACGAGATGGACTTTGAGAACATGGAGAGCATTCCCCTCGATCCCTCCTCCTACTCGCAGAGGGACAAAGTCCTGGGGCGGGACAATGGACCCTCCATGGCCCTCAAGGGGAACTATGAAGAGCACATACCTTACACTCACATGAACGGTGGCAAGAAAAACGGGCGGATTCTCTCCATGCCCAGGTCAAGTCCTTCCTAACGCTTCCTGTCTGGCCCAAGGGTTGCGTCTGCTTTTTTCCCCCTCCACAAATCTCAGGACTCTCGTTATCGCTGCCACAGTGTATGACACAGATCTACAAACTCTTCAGATTTTTAATCATCTTATGATTAATACTTTTTTTTTTTTTGCCAAGTTGACTGGTTGTCAGTGGACTTATCTGTGAACATAAATGGAAGAGGTTTCCATGGCTGCTGTCCCTTCTGTAACCATGGTTTCAAAACAGGAAGCGACCGTGTAAGTTAAACCGGAGGAGGAGCATCCACGTTTGCCAACAAAAGACGTGAAATTTGCTGGTATCTGAGCTACAGCGTAACGGTGCGGAACAAACCTTCTGCAGGACAAAAGCATTTCCAGTAGAATTCCAGGCTTTCGGGCATACTCTTCACTACAGCTGAAGGATTCAACACATCGGTCGGACACGCCAGATCCTCAGATTGACCAATAGCTGCTGCTTTCATACTTTTTAAATGGGTTAAACCCCCGGGGTGCGTGTGTGTGTGTGTGTGCGCGTGTCTGCAGTATCTATATGTGGGGTGTATATGTATAGCAAAATATACGCTTCTTTTTTTTTTGTACATAAGTTTTGTATGTTCTCACCGAAGCTTTCCTCTTCTCGGAAGTGCGTACTTCTCTTTTTTCCCATTTCCCTGGAGTGACTGAATCCCAAACAGATTATTTTTATACTAAGGACTCTTGGGAGTAGGTTTTCTCTCATTAACAAATGAGGAAAACGTGCTGGGAGCCAAAGGAGCAGAAATCTGAGATTTGTGGGTACTTTCAAGACCAAACGAAGTAGGAGTCCCCTGACCTGAGATACGGAGTTTTCTGTCCTTACAGCCTTGAATATATATATTGTTTGTTGTAACATATTTAAAAGTGTCTTTAGTTTAAATTTTAACTTCATATAAATTATTGACTGTTTATGATCCTTTCGGGGAGGGGAAAATTCGGGGGATTGTTTGGTCTTAAAGTGGTCCAAAGATTTCAGAATGAACTAATTTTAGCCGATTGCCCTTTTAGGAGCTACGAAGCACATGTTGAGTCTGTACTTGACACGGCTTTCTAACACACTTTCATGATTTATACAATGCAGTCAGCTGCCTCCGGTGGAAGCCCTGAGATAAAAGTAGTTGGGACTTCACTTGGTTGTTGCGGGCTGAAGGACACCCCGGTCCCCGGTCCTGCTGCTCCTGTGCCCCCGCGTCCCTTGCTTTGCCTTCTGCGTGCGCTGTGCCGCAGGAGCAGCCGGCGAGAGGGGACGAGCAAGAACTCTAACGGAAAGAAGAGACACTAAAGCCGAGCAGAAGGGGGAGAGCACGAGGCTCCCGGCTCTGCACGTGAAGCAGAAGCTGAACGTGACTGTGGTTCGTACCCGCTGCCTGTCTGCTGCTGCTGCTCAGGCGTCTGGCCTCGTGCTGCCTGCAGGCCGGCCACGTTTTCCTGAGATACCCGCGCTGCGTCCTGCAGACCTCCTGGGACGCGTGCGTTAGCCACTGCTTTCAGCTCTTCGGGATGTCAACTTTCGTCTTCTGGACTGTGCTTTGTTTTGCTGCTGTTTGCGTAAAAGACGGAGCCGATTAGCGTAAGATGTTAGCAAATAATTGTGAAACTAAACGTGTCTCGTGGTGGTGAGGGAGCGTGCTGGCAGGGAGAAGTGCTAAAGCAAGAAATGAAGATGATGGATGTTGCGGACCCGTGTCAAACGGGAGGTGGTTTTAAAAGGGGAGAGGGATGCTCGGTCCCCCACTTCTCCTCCTGGAGAAGTCCAAGAGGCAGTTTGTGCTCTCTGCCGGGAGCAAACGAGCCTCTCCCAACGCGGTGAGAGTGGGGACGCCAAGCTGGTGCGTGGCTTTTTATTCCAGCCCGGGCGGTGCTGCCGATTTCTCCCTGTAACCGAAGGAGAGGGGCTGGAGCTGGCGGGGGAGCGCCTCGCCGAGCCCGCTCCGCTCAGCCACGCCGTGGGTAAAGCGGTTGGTGCGACGGCAGGGGGGGACGACGGACTCTGTGCACCCCCGGGAGCCGTCGGGCCTTTGCGCTGGTTGAATCTGGTCTGTTGGGACAAAGGTGGAGGGGGCAGGTTGCTCGCAAAGTTAGGTGGAAAATGGATAGTCCAGACATGGGTAAGAACCTCCGATTTCAAAAGGCCTCGTTTACATTTCTTCTGCTCTACGAAGTAGTAACTGTTCAGCAGCTCTATACTACACTGCAGGAACGAAGACATATTCTCACACTTTTCTAAGGAAGAGAAGTTTTTCTTATTAGAATTTTTTTATTTATTTTAATATATAAAACACTGTAAAAAAAAAAACCAACAAACAATTTGTTTTCTTAAACACGCAGAACATGTAAATTTGTATCCGTAAAAATCTTGGCAGGTGGATGTGGTGGGATTATTTTTGTCCTGTTCTGGTGCAGTCTACCTCAGTGTTTCTTAAGGATATTTTTAATACTACGCACCTCTAAACCTGTTTAAATATTCTGGTCTGGACCTATTGTGGATCAGGGAGAATCAATATCAGCTGATTCCAATACTGGGGACCATTCGCCGAAGGGAACGGGTAGGAGAACGGCTCGTCACTGTCTATCGCTAACCTGAGCGGTAGTGACCAAAGGAACCCATTTACCAATTTGGATCTGATATTTTGATACCATCCTCTGAGTTCTGTTGTGATAAAAGAAAAAAAAAAGAACAAAAGAGCCATTTAAATGCTGGGGCTTTAGTGAACTAATGCCCTAAAGGGAGCAGACCGCTTCCTTCTGGAGCAGCGCCTGTGAGCGGCCCCCGTCGCCGGAGTTGGGTCGGGGCGTCTCGGTCACTGCCCTTCTCGCTCTCAGGTGATGCCCAGTCCCGCCGGTAGGATGTCACCTCCTGAAACAAACCTTTTCCCGGCATGGCCTTGTTTTGATAACATTTTAAATGGCAGTGATCGTAACTGTGGGAATGGAAGATCTTTTCTATAAACAAACATTGGAACCTCGTATTGGGTCCGGCTTGGAACCTGAGTTGATATTGGTTGGCCTCTGAGTACACGGGATTTGCAACACTCGGATCACCGAACAAGGGAATGACGTGCTTTGCTTTGTGGACAGGCAGTCCACGCACGTGGCTCTTACTGTCATCTTCACTCTGCACCACACGGAGCAGTTGTTTCTACTCGATGCTGCGCCTAAAGATTATTCCAGTCGTCCTTTCTACGTTGTGCCAAGGGGGAGAAAAGGTGTATGGTACCAGCGTGAGGATAGCGGTTTCCCCTTTTTAGAAACAGCAAAATAACACTCGCGGTTGCCGCTCGTGGCTGTTAAAGATTACACTCACTGAACTAGGAATTAGGAAGAATAAATGAACATCACTTGTAAAGCCCAACTCTCACTTCTGGAAAATCCTCTGCTCTCAGCCCGCAGACACTTTGGTCGCCTATTGTTGGCAGATCCTCACCCCGGAGATGCCAAAATCCCCCACTGGGATCTGGCCAATACCTGTTCAGAGACACCGGGGTTGCGTACAGGTTGAGATCGTACGTGCTAGACGAAACCTTCTCTATGCGGGGTGTTCTCTATGCGCACCAGGAAGGTGCGCTGTGCCTTCGTCGGGGGAGCTGCTGCGCTTTGCTCCGGCAAGATCCCCGTCGGGGCGAGAATGCCGCAGCTGCAGCAGAAGCACGAGCACTCGCTGCTGCGGAGTGATGAGGAGGAGCCCAAGCGATAGCGCAGGGGAGCGGGGAGAACGGCTGGAGGAGGGCAGCCGGAACCGGCAGGTGGGAAGCTCGCTCTTTTCTTGAGGTGGCGTTTGTTAGAGGGTCGGATCCTGCCCTTTGTGGGCAGAGAACGTCCCGCTCGCAGCGCGGGGCAGCAGGACGGGCTCGTCAACCTGCTCAGGAGCCGGTGGAGCCTCCCGCACGCAGGTGGGGGCAGAGGGTACCGACAAGTAGCCAGAACTTCACTGTCTCTAAAGCTGGTGAAGCAGGAGGTACAAGAAACAGCTTTCTGTGCTCTGCTGTGTTTTCGCTGAGCAGATGTTCGAAGCGTGAGACGGGAGAGGTTTCTCAGAAATGTTTGCACGTTAAATTCAATTGCCACTTCCCGAACGCCTCTTGCAAATCTGGTACTTCTCTTGCAGTACAGTGCAGCGTTGCAGAGCTTGGCTGCTAGGTTAGAAACGCGGCTTTATTGGCTGCTTGTACATACTCTGTTGTGTTGTAAAATAGAAGAGCTGATAACGTAAACTCTGTGCCAGGAAAGGTGGTGGGAACTAGACCACGCTGCGAGGAGGATATTTTCTGTTGATCCCAAAGCAGCTGCGTTGGTGTGGAAGAGGCTGGTCTTCGGTTGCTAAAGGGTACTCTTAATTTATGGGTAGTGTATCTCTTTCCTCCTCAATTTGTATTATAGCGATGGGACACTTTGCTTCATTTTAGTACGTTGCGTATAACGTTGGTATCTCTTTGGAACAATCTCCAAGTCGCTTACTGTGTATTGACCTGCCTGGGATGAAGGCGAATAGGAAAGGACAGGAGCAAGACGGGTGCTGTGTCGGTTATTCTTGAGCCTCTGCCTTAGGGGAGGGCGAGAGGCAATCGAGTGCCCTCTTAACATCACTGTGATACGAAGACGGACCCTGAGGCACTCCGGGCCCTTCACTGCGAGCAGTGATTCCTGATACCAAGACTGGAACCTTGTTTTACGAGTCAGAAAGTAAAATATCTTTGTGCCATAAAAAAACCCCTTACTCTCAAGGCTGTGCTAGGTGCTCCCGTGATCCATGTGAGATCGGTCCAGAGCCTGGAGTGAGCGAGAAACTGCAGATAAACGTTCTGATCCTCGGGCTGCGTCCCAGCCTGCCTCGAAGCTGCCTGGCAGAGCCGGTGGCACGGCCGCGGCAGGAGCCCCTTCCCCTCTGCGGAACAGCCGCTGCCCCTCGTAGTTTCCTGCGCGCGTGGTCCAGGGCAAGGAGCTGCTGAATGGGTTGGAATGGAGAAATAGTTAGTTCCGAAATACATGAAATTCAACATAAGATGAGTTTGGTATTTGTATGAACTTAATTGAATTTGGCCTTTTTATTACCTTCTGCTTGGCTCTGTGTTAACTCCGCTTGGATTCTGTGTGTGGCCGTTGGTGTAAGAGCATTAACGTGTTCAGCCTGTTCTGTCGCGGCTTACCTTGTCACGAGCATCACAAGGGTGAAGCCAGTTTTACAGTTGACTTTTGGAGGAACCTGACTGTTCAAAAGCAATTCTAAAGCTACCCTTTTTATCAAATCTGCTGTCGTTAAATGTGTATTTCTTTTTAAAAATGAAATTGCTTGTCCTTCTCGAAAGTAAGCACTTATTCTTGCAGTTTCAGCAAATTAACTGCAGCACAATGCAAGCTATAAGGGGACAGGTAGAGAAATGACTTTTTAAATATTGTATAATAAAGTTAGTATTAACTCCTACAGCGTTGTTATTTTTTTGCCAACACATTTGCAGTGGGCAAGAAATGATGTTTCTGGTGGTCGTTCTGTTCTGAGTCCAGTGTTCCAACTGACGGTACTAAGCAGTTTCTTTTTCTCAGCCCGGAAGGTGCCGGCGGGAGCGGGCTCCGGTTGGCCGGGGGACCGGGGGTGGCTCTGGCAGCTAAAGAGGATCCACCCACGGCGTGTAAATGTGGGCACAGAGGCGCTCACCAGCCGAGTCCCAGCCCCTGCCGAGTCCCAGCGTCGCCAGGAAAGCTGGAGCTCAGGGCCGATTACCTGAGAGAGCTGAGCTGGACGGGATACCAAAGCTCTTCTGTTAATCCGGATTTTCCCAGCAGCGTCCAGCAACGCTTCCACCATCTCAGTGCCCGAATACTTCTCGCGTAACCGAGTCCCGTGAAAACTGGCTGCTGGAGAATTTTAGAAAGGCCACTTTCTGAAAAGATAGAATGTTATTTTAAAAAAAGAAAAGCGTTTCCTTTTGCTTCAGTTTGGGGAATGATTTTATTCTTGCAGTATCAAAACTGGTTTGTGTTTGAGGACCTGCACGGATGGGGGTACAGGACGTCGGCTCCATCAAACACAGCCAAAAGCAAATGCTTTCTGCGTGTGCTTAAATCAACTACAGAGTTTCAGTTACATGTCAGGCGGTGTTCTGTGAAGGCTTTTTTTTTTTCTGTTTAATCTTGCTGCTCCCACTTTTCTCTCTGCATATCCAAGGTTCCAGAATACAAATGGTATTGCAGATACCTCTTGTTTGAAATAAAGGATCAAATGTGCCATGATTTTTTTTAAAAGGAAGGAAAAAAAAAAAGCAAAACCTTTTCCCCTTGATTTATTTTTTGAATGTTTTCATATATAAGAGCCAAGCAGTGATGTGTACAGAAAATATCTTTGAGTATTAAGAAAAAAAATCTTGCTGTGTGTCAGAATATTGAACAATTAACTGTTTATATTAAAATTCTGAATAAATTATCCAAGAATAACTCTGTTCATTTTGTGTCTGCTGTCTGTGCAGCACTGAATGCTGCTTTACCACAGAGAAAGCACTAAACTCGTATCTTGGAATAAGCAATACTTTCAGTTGCAAAATGAATGGTGTTAAGAAAAAGAAAATACCGATCTGCTAATTATAGGCTTGTGGTCTGAAGCCAGTTTGAGTCCTGTGCCCGATGGTTGGGTCGCTGGGCACTGGGCCGTGGCCTCACCGCGGGGTTCTGGGCAGCCCGATGCCATCGGGTAAACACGGGTGAAGGGATTCCTTCTGCCTGAAACAGCGAGAGCTGCTTCTCCCTAATGTCGTTCTGTTATTCCCTCAAGCACAGATCTGCGCTCCCCTCCTCGTGGGCGATTTTTAAGAAAAATTTAAAGTCTGATGATCTGCTTCATCCCTGTCCTGCGGCTGAGCAGCTGTATCGGGGTTTGCACCGGGAACCGGCTCCCCTCCTGTTCTGCAGCAGGGCGCTCTGGAAGTGTCAAATCTTTCTAACCGGGTTTGTTTCAGCAGAGGTGAGATTTCCTTCCTCATCAGCTGCGCGATGGTGGGGGACTTACCAGCGCTATTTTTCTTCTCGCTGTATTTAGCCGCTGTGTTACGATATCCTGCTTTCCTTCCCCTCGGCAGAACCCTCCAGCGTTGGGTTGTTCCTCACAGCCCTGGGGTTGCCACCGCGCGGCTCTGCAGGAGCAGGAGCTGCCCGTGTAGGCTTCTCGCGGGGCTGATGGCCGGGCCAGATGCTGCTGCGGCAACGCAGCTGGTGGAATTAATAGTTTTGGCTTAATATTTCCTTCCACGTGGCTCTGTCTGGCCGCGACAGGGTTTGCCTGGCTCCCTGGCTGGCAGCCCACGCCGTCGCCCCGGCTCTTCACGCCTCGGCCCTGGACAAAGTCTTTCCCTGCCTGACCTGATGTGTGGTTTGGGGCTGCCCCAGCCCCGCGTGGAGCTCTGCTCTCCACCGCTCCCCACCTGCCCCTCGGCAGGACCCAGGGATGTCGTTTGACACTCAAGCACTGAATTGGTATAAAAGTGAGTAGCGTGATTTTCTTTTTGCTGAAAGTTCTGCTTTTCCGGAGGGGTGGAGGCGAATCCTCCCTGCGCCCCTCTCCCCGACAAATGCCACTCACCGTCTCCTCGGGCCGGAGTGGCAATGGGATGGGAGGGAGATGGTGGTGTTGGTCGGACACGAACAGTGCGGTGCTGATGCCACCTAGTGCCTCCGAAGGTGGGACCGGAGGAGACAACCAGAGCCGGCCCAGTCCTGCCCTGTCCACTACCCCACGCCGCTTTCAGGGACACGGAGGAGCTCAGCGGGACTTCGGCCCTTTGCCAAACCCGTCTGGAGCTCTCTCACTGTGGGAGTGAGGAGAAACAACCCGGTATTTTAAGATGTTTTCTAGTTGCCTCTTCTGGCACTGGCTTGTTCTCTGGGGATCCTACAATGCAAAATTAAGCAAAGCCACAAAACTTGAACGTGCTCTCACGGGAGGTTTGCTGCCCGCTGGGCTCTCTGGGATGCCATGGAGAAGCCACCAAGGCTCGGCCAGCCCTTGTGCCATTATCCCTCATCGCTCTTCCAGGCTGCCTCCACGGCTCCGCTTCGGTAACCCCCAAACCATGTCAGACACTGGGCAGGAGGAGAACTCATCCTCGTTCAGGCTGAGGACAACTCACCATCCCGTCAGCTGGAGCAGCTGCCTGGTATTTAGGAGCAGCCCTGATCTCTGATACTAATCGAGCTCTTGTGGACTTCAGAGAAATTAAACCTTAATTCCTCTTTGCTCTTGCGGTTTCCTGGAGCACGGGGTAATTGCTATTCCAAGCGCTGCCAAAGCTGCGGTCTCTGAGTAATTGGAGTGTGAGCGGATCTTGTTCTGATTAGGGCTTGGCTGGGGCTGGCGTGTGCTCGGGGCAGTGGGAAGAGGAGCGTGCGCTCGGCAGCCCACGGGGCTTCTTGGGACGGAGCAAATGGCCGTGCCGGGGGCTCTGCCTGCCGGACCGCACGCAGCGAGGGCGGGGGATCGCTGCCTCGGCCCTCACCCTGCTCACTTTGGGAGCTGAAGTGTCTGTCTCTCACCTGCACAGGTCACTGTGGCCAGCGCAGGCGTTTCTCTGCTTTGCTATCGTAAGACTGAGACCTGCTGGGCTTCGGGGTCTCTGGTGCTGCCCAAGGTCAACCCATGACAGCAAAGATGAAGGACTCGTTAACGGGAGCCCTGTGCGAGGCCTCGCTGCCCCTGGCAGGAGGCTAATGAGCGATGGTGCAACGAGCCCGTGGGCGCAGCCCATGTGTGCCGGGCTCTCACGGCACACACCGAGCGGTTTTTCTCTGAACGGAACAGGAAACAGTTTGCGGCAATTGCTGTCCTCGCAGCCATCACTGCTTCAGCGGCTCTCTAGGCCCCTGCACCGGGCACTTTGGGGTACACAACCTCCCCGGCTGATTCTGCTGGATCCTTCCAGACCCCCGACCCCCGTGAGGGTGGGAGTGAGCATCAGGGCAGCACTGGGGCGGCCATCGAAGGAACTGCAGCATGGGAGAGGCGGGTTTGTTTGTGCCATCAGAAAGGGGAAGCGGTGAGATGGTTGAGCCAGAGGCCCCCGTGAGCAAACCGGCCGCACAGCTGCTGCTGCTTCCCCGGTGAGTCTCCGCTTCTTGCTTTGCACCAGCGGCTGGAGAAGAAGCCGGGGCTGCCAGGTGCAAGTGTCCACGGGAACCCACCAGAGAGATGCCACCAGCCCTCGGGTAAGTCGCTCTCCACACGAGCTCTATCCCACAACAACGGGGTTGTCACTCATCTTCCTCACAGCCTTGTGAGGAAGCAGTTTGTCTTGAAGCCAGAAGTCCAAGTTCTGGGCTTCATTCTGCCTCCCCCCTGCAGGTGCTTGAAGGCCAAATGTGGGCTGGGGAGGCTCAGCCTAACAGGAGCTTCACTCTGCTGCGAGTGAAGAGGAGGAGATGAGGTTGAACCCACAGTGTGTCCCCACGGCTGCCTTTGGGGCAGCGCTGGGGCGGCTGAACACCCTTCGGGTGCTGCTCTCGGCTCCTGCTGCTGCTGTGCCACAGCTGGAGGTTTGCGAGGACACCTTGGTGCTGCCCACAGCTGGGTTTGGGCCGGGCACAAGAGGGGTCTGTGTCCGGCCCTGCAGCTGAGCTACGGTCCCCCAAAGCCCCCTCCAAACCGCCCACTCCAGGGCTGGGCACCCGTGTTATCAGGGAGATGACGCCGAGGGGATGTGGGAAGGGTTGTGCTGGGCAGATGATGCTTTGGGGTTTGCGGCCGGGTGAGGGAAATGCTCTTCGTTATCTGCCTTTGCATACCACCAGCCCAGTGTGGGCTCCATGGCGTGGAAGTGCCCGTGGCTGTTTCCAAACCAGCTGGTCTCTGCTCAGCCAGGCCACAAGCAGGAGCTGAGCAGCGGGGAGAAGGTTCGGTCTGGCCCAGGAGCTGCCCAGGGGTAAAACGCGGCTTCTTCAGCTTAACCAAGGGGTTGGGAGCAAAGTTTGGAGCTGTGCTGGGCTGTGGGGCTGGTGCCAATTGGGAGCACTGGGCTTGGAGACCTCAGGGTGGGGAATTTGGTCTCTTGGGGCAGTTTGGAGATAGCTCCCACCTGCCTCCCCGAGTGGGACAGCGGAGAAGGGCTTGGAAAAGGGTCCTTGCCAGGGGATGGGGACTTGCTGTGAGCTACAAGATGATACTGATGTTGCAGACGGTCAGGGTCTCGCGCTTTCTGTTGCACAGGCTGTGCTTGGCACTTGAAAATGATGCCAAAGGAGCAAATATCAAGCCTGTGGTCTTAACTCTTACCCTACGCTTCCCAGGTGAAGGTTCTGCCCCTGCAGATCCGCCCAGGTGGTGGTTTGTCAGGCTGACAGCTGATCGTCATGAATGGAGGAGGGAGGTTGGAGCAGAGAGAGGAAGGGGGTTACGGTGCGCTCACAGCTTGTTTTCTGTTTCCATCTGCAAACCTCGAGCAGCGTTCAGGGGCTGTGTGCGCTCCGGTGCCACTCATCCCTGGGTCCCACTGGAGGAAGTCACTGACCCATCACACAGGTGGGAACGCCAGAGACCAGGAATTTCTCTCTGGCTACAGCTTCCATCAGCTGATACTTCTGACAAAACACTTGGCTTCTCCACTCCCCCCTTGGCAGCCCCTGGGCTGCAGCCTGCAGTGCTGCCTTAGACCGCGCTGAGCTCTGCCGTGCTCTGTGCTGTCGTCTCCTGCTCGGGGTTATACCTTGCGCACGGGCTCCCAAATGGCAGACTCGCTGCTCAACCACTCCTGGCCCTCGTTTTCGAAGCGCTGGAAGAAGAGATGGTCCTTTAAGCGAGGTAACGGCCTTGTGTGCGGGGAGAGCGGTCTGAGCTGTGCGTCGGGAGCTGGGCTGCTGTGGGGCGGTCGGGAGAGCCCGTCCCGGACGAGCAGGTAGCAAAGAGCGTTGGGGTCCCCGGGCAGAGCTTGGCGTTGGGTGCACCCCGCTCCTCGCTGCAGGGGACACTGCGTAAGTGTTGGTTATTGCTTTTCCTTCCGTTTCATCTTCTTTTCAAGGCACATTAATCCTTTTAGGAGCTGGGGAATGGGTTAAATATCAGCCTTCTGGGTTTGTAGTAACTTTGTTCCGTCGCTGCCAGTGAGTTGGAGGTCCCGGTGTTTGCAGACAGCTGTCTCTGCACGGCTGCCTGCCGAGGGCTGAGCCTTGTGTCGGGAGCTCCGGTGTTTGAGCAGATGCTGGGGAAAAGATTCCTCCAGTCTTTCAGAGCGGGGTGAGGAGCAGAGCCCCCATGTTCGGAGCACAGTCTGAGCTGTGGCGGTTTGTGTGGCACCGGCTGGGCTTCACAGTGTCCGACAGCAGGGACGGGAAATGCCAGCAATGGTGTGAACTGGCCCCATTCCTGCATGCAGTGCTGCGAGTCGGAGAGGGCAGTGAGAGCCCTTGGAATTGGGATGTTTGCAGTCCCAGAGGAGTTGGGCACTGCTGTCCTTGCCTGCAAACACTGTCTTAGGGCTGATGCTTTTGGGTACCTTTATCTGTGGCATTAGAGGTCTCGATATGTGCCAGCACTTTCTCCCTCCTTACTCTCCCCCCAGTTCTCTTCTGATGCAGATGTGCACAAGATTCAAACTGAATGGTCAAAGGAAGGTTAATTCCGAGCAGGAGGCTGGGTCACGCAGGCTCTGATCTGTCGTGAGCTCCGAGCAGCTTCCCCGAGCCCTGGCTAGGACACCCCACTCCAGCCTCCCCAGTGCTGTGCCTTCTGGGGCAGTTACAGACTAATTATATACATAACTATACTCAGTTGGGCTAATTTCTATAATAAATAAATCAGCCTCACAGTGCTCACAAGCAGTGACTGCTTTGGAAGGTGTCTCGGTAGAGCCCTTTCCCCCCAGCGTGTGCTCGCAGAGCAGTTTGTCCCACTGGGGCTTTTGCTGTGGGCACAAAACATTTGGCTCCTGCTCAGCTCCTCTCCAGGCGCTGGCTTTCTGCACCATGGCACTCACTGGTCCACACAGGACATTCCCTCAGTGCCTGGTAAAGTCACTGGAGGAAGCTGCACGGTGACTCTTGTGATTTGGAGAGTATCCGAGGGGCTGCAAATCCCTCTCAACCCCACCAAGACCCTTCAGCTGAGAGCGAGCTGAGGACCGTGCTGGCTCCCCGCTCCTCTGGCCCTTCATGCCCAAAACCCAGGCCCCAAACGCAGTGATAAGACAGCAGCTCGCTGTACAGTATGTTACAGTGTTGGACAGCTTATCTTCTCCCCTCCTCCAGCCCGGGCCGCATGAGCCAATCCCCACCGCTGCCAACGGCCGACGATGTGGGGCCCAGACCAGGCAAAGGACTGCACTTCATCCGATTTTGGCACAGCGAGTTTAGCACTTGCTTTACAGAGGTTTTACCCTATAGGTCTGGACATGCTGCAGGGCAGTACGCAAAGGGCAGCTGGTGTGGGGCCAGCAGGGCAGGAGCCAGGAGGAGACTGAATAATTTTTGTTTCTCGCCCGTGATGCTCTCCGTGGTTTCCCAACAGTCTCTACCCCATTGCTGGGAAATGCCCAGACGCTCTGCTCCTTCCTTCCTCCTGGGATTGTTTCATGTAGCAGAACTGACCAGTGCCTTTGTCCTGCCGCGTTTGGTGTGGCCTTTCCCCAGTGGAAATGCAGAGAGTGTTTGATGCTTGGAGGATGTGATCTGCATGGCCAGAGCTCACATCCATGTTTCCTCTGATGTTTCCCCCCGCCAGCGCCAGCCTGGCTCCGGGGTCGCTTGGGGACCGGCAGCATCCTGCGCTGAGCAGCGGAGCAGGTAGGTGAGGGTGGGCCGTGCCGGCAGAGCTTGTTCCAGCACTGGCTGCTCTGGTGCTGTCTCCCACTGTGGCGCTTGCGGGTGCCTCTCCAGTCACCGGCCCCTCCGAGGGAAATCAGCAGAGGCAGTTGCAGGAGAGAGGTTTTGAGCGTAGGTCTGAAATTCAGGTATTTAAATCTTTGTTGGGCTCCCAGTGGCCTTGCACGCGGTTACAGCAGCATGGAGTTTCCTTCCTTGAGACAAACCAGCTCAGCTGGCTGATCCCACTGTCCCCACGGCATCAAAACCCCCAAGAGTGTCCCAGACTGTCACATGCAGTGGATGCCTGTCACTACTTCCTTCCTCCCCACGCAGAAGCCCAAAGTCGTCATGTTTCGCCTGCCGGGAAGCTCTGCATCAGAGCGCCGCTGGTGCGCAGGGACCTGCCCGGCGCAGGCAGCGATGCTTCCTTCCCAGCTCTACCCTGGGAATTCCTCTGATGAGGCTGCTCCCCGCAGCAATAACCTTTTATGGTTCCCAGCCAGAGACGAATTAAGCAACTGCAATACCCAATCTGCTTAATGTTCCCCTAAAGCAAACAGCGTATGTTCTTGAAAGTGTCATTTTGTCGTCCCATCTCCACCTTCAGCTGAGTAAAGGTGGTCGCTGCCAGTGCCTGGGGAGCTAAGATGTCCTGTCCCCTTAGCACCACGCCACAGCTAGACGGAACATGGGTCCTTCCAAATAGGCTCAAGCCCAGAGTCCAGGAGACTCGAGGGACTCCCATACTGGTTGATATATAGGTGACCGCCTCGATCGTGGATATAGGGATGTTCACAGCCCCTCTGACCCACCTCCCTCCTGTCCATGCTCCACGCTGGCCTTTCCTTGCTCATCCTGCCAGAACATGATGACTGAAAGTGTTTTTTCCCCCGTGAGCCCCTCCAGCAGCCCAAGCGGCCGCACAACTCGGCTCTATACATGGTGCCAACCGACCGAGGCGTTGGATGCGGGGAGCCCTGAATTGTCGTGTCTGGTGCTCACACATTGCCTAAAATGGTCTCCCCATCGCTGTAGCCCCGTGTACGCCGCGTGCTGCTGCCTAACGGCCACTGCGCCGAGTTCACCGGAGGCTGGCTGCAGACCTGATTTATCGCGTGTTGAACAGGAGTGTCTGAAGACTCCGAGGAGGATCTAAGTCGTTTCATGGGCCTGAAGGGGGTCTGTTGACTGCAGCCTATGCCTTGGCCAAATCCTGAGCCCTGCATGGCACAGGCAGAGCACAGGGAATATTTTCCAGGCCTCCGAGGAGCTGACTCTGTTCCAGGGATCCACTTCAGAGCTGCAGCCTGGAGCCTGGGGCAGGCCCAGAGTAGCCTTGGCAGGACGGCCGGACCCTGCTCAGGAGGAAAAAACCTCTTTGTTTTAGCTAAACTTGCGGGCCAGGGCTCTGGCCTCTGTCAGGCCATAGCGCTTGTCATCTACCGCAGCTACACCCCGGCCGCCTCTCGGGGCTTCGCTGCTTCCTCTGTGGGTAGTTCGCCACTGCAAGGGATGGTGAGGGCAGGGAAATCTCCTTTTCCTTCCTTCCTTGGGCTTGTATGAGGGGAAGCACCATTTCTCCTGGTCCCCCGGCATCCTCCCCTTGTGTCCCTTCTACCTCAGCCTTCCTTCCAGCCTGTTTTGGGGGTTCAGTGGCTTTTACTGCCCGCTGACGTCTTTGGCTGCTCAGTTTCCCACAAGCTCATGCCTAAATCTGCACTGATTCAAATGTGAATTCACTTCAAAATGCTGATTTTTGATTACAAGCTGATTAGAGGCAATCCAGGTGCATCCGAGGAAAGCAAAAGGTGATGTGCAATAGCTCGGTAAACCTCTGCCAGTTTTAAAGATAGAGCATTACAGATGTGGCTCAAGGGCATCCTGGGCAGGAATTTGTCTATTAATTAAAAATGTCTTGTGAAGTAAATTCTACAACCTTGTAGTTGTAGAAAGCCCATTTCAAATCTTCCCTGCTCTTATAGTTAGAAAACTCTTAACTAAAACAGTGCCTTCACAAAGTGTTTTCTTTCTATATTATTTATAGACCCTCACTTGAAATTACCGCACGCATTTAAACACACCGAACACTCCTTAAAACAGAAAATCTGGCACCAGCAGTGTGCAGCAGGATCCAAGGAACAAACCTCCAAACTCTCCCTCACGTTTGCTGCCTTTTTCTAGTTGGCACCGCACAATTTCTGGCTGCATTGTGTAGCATTAAAGCCCGCAGCGGGATGCAAGGTTTCCAAAAGTGTGTTTTTTAACAATATCTTCCTCATATTAATGTTTTTATACTTGGCTTTCCTGGAGTCTGATGGGTTTCTAGCAGTTTCTTGCTGTTTTTTCCCACTGGATAGATATGGCTGCTTACAGTCTCTTGCTATTGTTTTCTGCATCTTCAGAGATCCACCACCGTGTTTCAGCCAACAGCCTGGCTTTTTTCCCTTCGCCTCAGCTGTATGTATCTCGAAGGAATAAAAGGTCTCCGTGAGTCATGCGATGGTTTAGAGATCGTGGCTAACGTTTACAGTGTGTCTCGTTGCATAGGAATGTGCTTCAGTCAGCTGGACGATCTATTGTACCATGAAGCACGTCCAGACCTTGTTTTTGTTTCTCAATGAGTTATCGGATGGTGTAGACACACTCAGGTTCACACTGGCTTAGCACTCCTTCGTGGGGGAAACCCACACGAGTGAGCCGGCCCCAGGAGAATTGTGTGCTCCCGCAATTGCTCTGTGCATTCAGTGTTGTCTGGAGTCACTAACGCGCCTGCAATTTGGCCTCCCAGTGGCATCCTTTATTCCTTAAGGATGAAAATAAAATCAGTCAGTGCTTTTTTTTCATAGATTCCTGCTTTAAAGGTCCATAATGTCAATAACAGCCCTTGAAATGTGCTTAACTCTTCTGTTTCACTGTGGAAACAGCCTCTGCAGCACAGGGTATCCCACGAGGGTCTGGCTGGGATGGTGCAAGCCTGGTCTCTGCCCTTGCACATACCGTGGCTCGAGGGAGGAAGTTTCTGCTGTTAGGGGACCCCTACACCAGGTTCCCACAGGATCAAGGCTGCCGAGGCCCTGAGATTGCCCGGCAGTGCCTGTCTGCAAGGGGCGAGGGAGCAGCGGGCCATGCGGAGTGTCTCAGTGATGCCTACTGTCACCTCTCTGTGTGTGGTTGATTTTACATCCCTCCTGGTCACCTGCTCACATGCTGTGATCTTCTCTGTCTTGCAGGGTCTGACTGCAAGCCATGCTTACGGGAATTTACTGACCACAGCACCCCTGCTTTGGAGTATCCCAACCCCAAAAGCTTCCTCCCATCCCTGATTGCTGAGGATGAAACCTTCTGCACCAGCATGGCTGAAGAAAAGGTAAGTGTCCTCTTTCCTTCCACTACCACCACGCAAGGCAGGAGCCAGGGTCAGCAAACTGGGTGGTCAGCAGCATACTCAGAGGGACTGTGGTGGAATAAGGACGGGGGAAAGGGGTACCGATCCAGACTCTCAAGGAATACAAGGTTATATTGCTTCTGCGGCTGGGAAAAATCACACCTCTGTGCTTTGTATTGGCGTTAGGGGGAATAAGGCACAGAGAGATCTCAGGGACTGGAGGAAGCCAAGCTGGTGGGGCTGGGGCAGGTCTGGGCGCGAGGTGCATGAGGGGAGTGCTACTATTAGATAGTCTGGTTTGAGAAACGCAGTGGCAGGCCTGGCCCCACGAGCTGCAGGTGGGCCAGACCTTTTCTTTCCCTCCTGCCATGAGGAGGGAAAGAAAAGCAGCTCCAGGTCTGCTCGGGAGGTGTCCCCTTTGCAGGATGTCTGCAAGGCTCTCGGACGGGATTTGTGCGCTCAGGCTAAGCTGTCACTGCCTTTGCAGGAGGACTCATCTTCCACAGAGCTGGATGTCCCAGCAGCAGAGTTGCACAGCAGCACGGAGGATCTCCTCTCAGATTCTGCTCTCCATGGGACAGAGTATTACAGAGATCTGGGACTTCTGAGCCCACCAATTGCCAAAACAGCATCAGAGACGGCAGCACAGCCAGAACAAGCAACCCAGGCTGTGTCTGCCGTTCGCTTACTGGAAGAGAGACCAGGGGCTCTGAGCAAAATGTCTGTGGATGTTGCTTTTTCCAATCCTGTTTCCTGCTCAGTACGTTACGGCGAGGCCGACTGCCACTTTCTGAACAAAGGCCACGTTTGCTCCTGTACAGCGGTGCCAGAAGATGGTACCAGCGCTTCTGAGTGCCCTGCAGAGAGCAAAGAGCTGGACCTGCAGGAGGCCAAGGAGTCCTTCCCCACGCTGGTGAGATCTATGTCTACCTCTCGGAGGCACAGCTGGGAGAGCCCTTTATCACCCGTGGACTGCAAGCGCAGGTAAAGCAGGACCGTGAGCAATATTTGATATATACGGTACCATGATGCTGCGTGAGGCCAGAGCGATCACACTGCCCTGAGCTCTAGCTGCTGCTGGGTGGTCTCCCTCCCTTGTCAGCCTCTGCCAAAGCAGCTGGACGCCTACTGCTCATGTTGGGTGGGATGTGGAGGAACAGATGCTAAGGCAGCAAGGTTTTAATGTCCCCTTGGCAGTAGGAAGACCCTCTTTTCCTGGTCTTGGGGCCGGGAAGAGGATCTCACATCTGGGGAAAGCTTGTTTCAGTCTGGAGGGAACCTTGAACAGCATCAGCTGCCCTGATGGCCTCCACCCTCTGGCTCAAAGGGAAATTTGCCCACCTCAGAGCGATTGAGAGAGCTCTGTCAAATCATTTTTCTTCTGTGAGTGGGTTTGGTGAGGCCTGTGCCTGCAATCGCCGCCGTGTCCTCCAGCCCTTTGTCCTCCACATGGCCGCAGAGGAGAGTGTATTTTGTAGTGCGATGCTGAGCTCTGGCTGGGAGCGGTTTCCAGGACTGGCATTACTGCCGTGCTGTGCTCCTGCCACATGAATGCCTTGGGCTCCAGCTTCCTACGTGCCTGCTTTCCCTGCTGACACATGTATTGATCTCCCGAATGACTGGGAGTTAGGTGTAAGCCAGCAAAAACTATTTTTATCTCTCCTCCTTATAAGGTACCCTAAAATTATCTCAGCCTGAAATCTTGGCAGTTCTTCATCAAGCTCAGACTTTGGGTCTCAGACCTATTGTTGTTCCATGCGCCGTGGATCATTCACAGTTTATGCTGTGTAACAGGCACATGAGCAATGGCGGCACAGAGCGGCTGCCGGTGTCAGGGGCTTGTTCAGTCCCCTCGCTGGGTGATTAAGCACGTGTGAGCACTGGGCCAGGGAAGGGGAATACGCCCCGCTGTCCCCTAAGCAAATGCTTCCTGAAGCCTGTCTCTGGCAGCAGGAATGAAGTGACAGTGATCTGCAGACAGAACCCATGCAGAGAGTAAGATTTTCCACTGAGCCCTATCCATCATTTTGCTCCTATGTTGTTGGCACTGCAGCAACACTCGGTGTTCAGGAAACTGTGGGGCACTGGGGGAGCTGGTCCACCCCTCATTTCCCAGAAAATTTTTCCTTCCTCGAAGCTGGGCCCTGGTGGGAGCAGGATTTATGACATGATGCCACAGCGATGATTCGATAAACGACAACATCTGCCATTTCTAAATGCCCAGAGGGACTTTCCTGGCATTGCCGCCAGCAGGGCAGCAGCTCTCGCGCAGGCCAGGCAGGCTGCTGTCTGGGTGGCTGCACAGTCTCAGGGGTTGCTAAGAGATCAGCGAGAGCCGTCCGGCACTAAACATCCCGGGTGACCATGGAGCTCGTGGACTCACTGATGGCAGCCAGAGAAGCTGTTTTTAACAGGCTCAGGACTTGGTGTCCAGGCTGACACTTCCTCGCATTTCCTTTTCCATGTGCCTGCTGTGGTGACCCTCCTTGTCCCAGTTGCATGAGCTCTTTAGGACTGTCTACACGGCAGGGGCTGTGCCATGCCTGACACAATGGGACGGGTCTGCTAAACTGGCTTGTTCCTCTTCCTTGAATTAGGTTCAGCCTGGATGCCACAGAGATGGGCAGCGACCCAGAGCAGGAGGATGTGGAGAAGGGGAGCCAGTCCTGCCCGCAGCCTTGTGTGCCCCTTCAGCTGCCCAAAGAGGAACTGGAAACCTGGACCAGCGACAGAGGTGGCATGGTGATCAAAGTGGAGATAGAGCCGTTGCGCCCGAACCTCGTGGTCAGCCCTGGCTTGGAGGAGGTGGTGAGTGTGCAAGGGCTGTGTGGATATCGGCAGCAGGGCAAGCTGGGGGTGCAGAAGGTGACAAACGTGGGTGTCAGCTGCAGGCAGGACACCTTCGATGCCAGCATTGAACCAGGTATGCCAGGAGGTCTGCAGGAATCTCAGCTTTCTCTGCTCCAGGACAAACTGCCCCTTCTTGCCGGATAAAGGCCCTGGGAGCTGGCTGATGCACAGCCCTCTTTTCCCATAAATCTAGTTGGAATTTCCCTTGCTGCAACCTGTGCCTGTTGCCTCTTGTCCTGTCACTCTGTACCTCTAAGAAAAGTCTGGGTCCATCTTTTCTATAATCCTCTATCAGGTAGTTGAAGACCCCTAGTGTGACCCCCCTTTCACACTGCTTTCCTCTGGGGAATTTCTTTGGATTCAATTAATATTAAAAGGACAATTTTATCACAGTGCTACATATCCTATAGAAGTGAGAAGTGCCTGAGAAGGTTTCAGCCACAAATGTCACTTGCTCCAGCCTCCCTGGAGCCCACACCTGAAGCCCACAAACAGCTGGGCCTTAAGGTGTCCTGTCATCATAACCCTGACAAAACAAGAGAGGGAACGGGTGAGGAGTCAGCCTGTTCCCAGTGATGTCCTGGGTCTTGATCTAATCCTGATAAACCACAGGTATCAAACTACGCAGCAAGGGAATCTGCCCTCGGGCTCCCGGGGTGGGCACAGAGGGTAAGAGGCTGTGGGAAGGCAGGGATGATCACCGGCACTGAAGCTGAGATTCCCTGCCTTGCACCTTGCCAGCCATGCTGTGCCCCGACGGAGGCTCCCTTGGTGCACAACGGACCAAAGATGTCCATGACTTTTTACTTCTCCAGAAATGTGGCAGCAACGGGAAGAGACTGAGGTCAAGGTCTGTCCCATCAGCCTGTGAGACGGTTGCCTCCTCTCAGATACCTTGCCGTTTTGACACTTCTATTCCAGCTGTGGAAGGTTGGTATAGACTCTATATATGGCATTCAAGGTGTTTAAGAAGATTAAAAACTGGAGATGTAGCCTCTGCAAGCCTAGACACCCTCTGCCCTTCCCTTCTACACGGGCCCAGGAGCTCCTAAAATAAAAACTCAAGCTGACTTTGAGCCTGATCCTGGCTAACAGTGTAGTCTAAGCTCAGACGTGCCCGTCCCCAGTGACATGTTACCATATAACCCCTCTGTGGCTGCTGCATTTGTTGCTCCCTACTCACACAAGGCAAAGATGGTTTCCTAGGAACAGAAGGCACTGCTTCATCTGCCCGGGTTTAAATGTGCCCGTTCCCTTCCAGCTATCCTTAACTAACCCACCCTGCAGAGCCAGCAGGGGAGTAGGCTCTGGGACAAGGCTGCCAGGTCCTGTTTTTTGCACTGAAAGCTGAAAAGCCTTAGAAAAACAGAGGCACCCTAACTCCTGTAAGCTTAATTTTGGCCTTCTCTGTGCTGCTGGAATCCATTAACCTCTCCCACCTGTGAGGACTGCCCTGGAGCAAAATGTAGAGACCTGTTAAGAGCACAGCCTGGGAAGTGGAGGGGAAGCTGGCTGTCATGGGGTGGGTCTCTGGGGTGTATCAGCTCCTACCCTCTAGCTGCAAGCAGGATCCTTGGAAGTTGATGTAATACAGGCTTGAAAAGGGAGGGGTAACACAGAAAAGTGATATAGCCTTCACCTCCCTCACAGAAATGCAGTGCAGCCTTTTCCTCCCTACCTGCTTCCAGCACTTCTTCCTCCCCATTAAAGGCAGAGTGGGAGCCCAGCAAGCTTAACGGGGTCCATTCGCATAGCTTGCAACATGGTGCTCTGCAAAGGAAAACCAGGATCCCTGCTGAGAGTGGTTTGTGTTCCAGGTGTTGAACCCCCTGCTCTGGAGATGCTGGAGAAGGACCACGTGTCCCCAGACCATGTGTAGGTATTGTCGGTCCTGGCTGTTTTGAGGTGCAGAGATTTTTCAGTATATCTGAGCTACTGGAGATGCAATAGCAAAGGAGATCCCACTCCATGCTGGGGCACAGCTGAGTAGTTGGTCGTAAACCAGCGCCTGATGCTTTGTGGGGTGTAGAATGTCTTTGCAAAGACATTTTCTAATCCCTTGCTTTTCTTTTGCCCCATCCCTGGTAGGCTAATTGTCCAGCAGGTACTTCAGGAGCTGAAACAGTATCATGGGTAAGTGTGTCTGGGAGAGGGATGTGGGTGGGGAGGTCATGGGTCTGCCTAGGAGCCACCTGGCAAATGACACTTGGTCCCCTGAGGGGCTAATCTCCCGGGTACCACAATCACTGTATTCTTCCACTGAAATGAGGGTAGAATTGCAAGGAGAAGTAGCATTTCACGTGCCTCTTCTGTAACTCTAAACATGTTCCTGCCCCATGTCCAAAGATGAGCCTCTCTGCTGACCCAAAAGTTCTGCTTTTGTGTTCTTTGCTGTGTGTCTGACGTCTTTTTCCTGCACAGGGCAAAGCAGAGAGTTTGTGTGCAAGAAGGCAGTGATTCTTCCCAGCAGAACCTCACCTGGTTTGAGTTCCTGTCTAACGAGTAAGTGAGCCAGATGGTAACCCACACACTTTGTGACCCCAGAGCAGGCTGATTTCAAGCCCCCCTCCGTCTAAGCTCTGCTGCCCTGCTAATACTGTGTGCAGGACACTGGTATCTGCAGTGGTTCAGCCAGGATCGCGGCCCCATTGCGCATGGCACTGAACAAAAACACAGAGACAGCCAGGACTTGCACAAATCATTTGAAAGTTCAGCTCCTTATTTGCTGTGTCCTTATTTGCAAGTGTCCCATTAATAAATAACATGACTGATGCTGAACCAGATCCTCCAGGAGATGAAAAGCTCAGAGATGGGATCCTAAAGTAATGCTTCAGATTAACTTCATCAGTGACCTTCCTGAAGTGTGCTTTGCCAGGTAGCCTTCCCTTAGTTAAGATGGTTTTGGTCTTGTTTCAGAAATGAGGACAGTGGGAAGAACGATAAAGCAGAGAAAGGCACGAAGGTGATGCGACGTCTGAGCTCCCTGCGGAGCCGAGTCACCGGATCCTGGCAGAAGGATAAGGTGAGGGGGAGATACTGAATTTGTGGAAGGAATTGTTGAATTCTTCAAGTAGAAAAGGGGATCTGACCCCAGGGACCAGTTAGTTGGATTGCTTTTGGATGGCTGAGGTGTCTACATTGGTCAGCAGATGCACTGCGACCTGTAACATAATGCACTGGACAGAGTGAACGCTGACTTTCAGCCCACCTTGCTCCAGGGCATGTTCTGGCTGCTCTCATGTTGTCTTAGCACGAGTTGTGCAGACCAGGAGGGAGTGCTTTGGCTGGGTGACTGCCTGCATCACCCACTGCAGCGAGGAGGAGAGCCTGCAAAGGCACAGACACATGCTGCAGTGCTGTGTCCTGCCCTTCATCACGCGTGACCCTGGCCTAGAGGGACTGGCCCGAGCTTTAGGAAGGCGTCTGGGAAAAGCACTACCATCCCAAAGGTTCGGGCACAAAGGTGCACATCAGCTTTCTGCATGCTCTTTTTTACCAGCAGAGAAAGGAATGTGTGGGCAGTGCAAGGCCTGTAACAGAGCTGTGTTTTTCTCTCCTTCCAGGGTAAGAACAAAGAGCAGCCAAAAGAGAAAGAGAAGGAGAAAGAGACAAAGGAGCCGAAAGAGAGGTGGAAAGAGATCAATAGGCACCAGCTTGTGCCAGGGGTTTTCTCCAGTTGCGCCAGCTGCTCACTGTGTGCCAAACCTCTTGTGAATAAAAGTGGTCTGCAGTGCCTGAGTGAGTATGGCTGTCACTGTCTGGCTCTGACCCAGCCTGGCTGTAACCCGCTCCCCAGCCTCTCCTCCGGCCCAGGCTGGCCATTCCTCTGCTTAAATCAGCCTCATGGATTGCTTCACTTTTCTGCCTGGCTTGACTGTACCTCACCACCCTGCTTGGCCTGGCTTGGTTGTTTCTCCAGATAGCCTAAACGATCTCTAAATCCTGCCCGGCAATAGTTTATCCTCGTTTTCTTTGGCTGCTTGACCGTTTCCTGCCCCTTTCCCCCAAGGAGGGTTCTAGGTCAACTTTTCCTTTAATAATTTTTTTTTCCACAAAGTTCTGCTTTACCCAAGCAAATATCCCTGCTGCCTGAGTGAAGCTGGATCTTTCAGGCTGTTTTTCACAGCTGCAGTCATGTGTCAGCTCAGCATCTGCCCTATGCATGGGCACGGGGATTTCTAGAGCACCCAAAACATTATTAACTAACACAAAAGTCAAATGGTGCCTCCCAGAACCTGCATGGGTGAGACTGTTGCTTTTCAGATGGAAGTAGTGCACAGGAATGGCAGCTGCTCCTTTGCCGGCGTGCACGGGACTCTGTCCTCCCACTGCTTTCACTGGGGCACCGCTGCATGGCTTTGGCTGATGGACAAACCCTGTCCCTCCTCCTTGGGCCAAGTACTCAGGGCACTGAAGAACATTTTAATTCCCAAGGGATTGTCTGTGGGCAGAGAAAATCTTCTGGAAATGAGAGAATTGCTCTCTTTCTCTACCTTGTATCCTCAAGCAATGCTCATTCTCCAGTAAGGGTCTCTCAGAGGCTCTTAAGGTCAGTAAAACCTTCCTGGGGTGTAAGAGAACTGGCTGCCCTTGGACATGTGCTCTGAGAAGCGTATTTTCCCTTCAGGGCAGCTGGAGGGAAATTGAAAAGGACCACAGCCCTGGCTATTAGTGAATATTTTTCAGGTGTCACAGCAAAAAGTAGGAAGCAGGGAGCTGAATAAGAGCAAGTGCTTTGTGGATATTTAGAGAGAATCGAAATATTACGGGAGGAGGCAGAGTTATGCCTTGTCATTCCTGTCTGAGGAACCTCCTAGCAGAGGCTCTGTTTGCAGTCCTGCATGCTGCTTTACAAAAAATATCTGAACCTGAGAGAATACAGACAGTCCTTGATCCCCAGTGCACCAAGAGCTTGGAGCCATGCTCTGTATGGTCTCGGCAACTCTGAGGTCATTGCCAGTGTGAGTGATTCTTCTCTGGACAACTGCTATGGAGATCTGTGATCTGGAGTGCTCGGAGTTGGAGCTAGCTGTTGAAATGGGCATATGGCTTGGCACATTGTTGTCCATCATAAATGTGCGGGGATTGGATGTGAGTTATAGTAACTTTTACCTTGTTTCTCAGCCCTTCCGTGAGGAATCTGTGTTCTTGAGTCCTGCTAACAATCAGGAGAAAAATTCCAAGGTGGCTGAGGAACTGGTTTGTGTTTGGGACTCTGTGACATCTCCTTTGGCTTTCTGGGCTGCCCAGGGATATGCTGCCCAGGCTAACGTGGGTGGCAGGGCAGCAGAGCTGTTTTGTGTGTTCCCTTTGCAGTGGCTCGAACTGAGGCTGAACAGTTGGGCAGGGTTCTCAGATGTTCAATAAAATTAACAGCCTGTCTGTGGTCAGATCTGGATTGGTACTTGTTGTGTGACAGCTGTTAGCCTGAGAATGCCTATATTTGGATTATGCTGGGCTGAAACCTTTGCGAGCTGCTTCTGGGCAGCAGAGTTGATAGTCGATATCACCAGCTCCCGTTATTGCAGTTAGGAGCAGCGCGTGGTCTCCTGACAAGTCACCGATAGCGCTCTTGAAAAGCAAACGTCAGGGCCACCGTGTAGCCAGGACGGCAGGCCTGCTTTTCAGAAGTGCGAGCTGCTCTGTCAGGGCTCAGTCTGAGCTGGAGCTGCTGCCAGGATCTGAGGATATTTGGCTGCTCCTCTTGTTTTCTCATAACGAACTCACACTTCACCATCTATACGCTTCGGCCCTCGGCCAGCTCTCAGTCCATCTCATGGTCAGGTGCTGCTGTTTGTGTTCTCGCCATGGTATTTTTAACTGCAGCACCACCACGTGGTAGAAAACAAAACAGGCTCATGGAAAGAAAAGACAAGAAAAGATGGTGGTTAAAGAAAGGGATGAGCTGAATCCAGGGCAGGGGGAAGGATGGGGAGATGATTAGGAAGTATGAGGTCTTTTCACTGTCCTGTGGGCACAAAAAGCCCAGTGGCTACCACCACTGTGATGAAACAGAGGAGTGAGAGGTCTTCTTATTAGAGAAAGTAGCAGCAGGAGGAATTCTGCTTTAATTCCGAACAAGGAGTCATTGTTGTGCTAGAAATATATACGTGAGCTGTGGAGAAGGTAGGCAGCTCAGGCGGCCCCTGTATATGGTAATGTGTTTCCCTCTCCCACCTGATTCCTCCTGACACCATGTGGTACAGAATTTCCGAGGGAAGGAGGCTGTGGTGCGCGTCGAGAGTATAGATGCAGGAGAGTTTCTGCAGCTCCAGTTTCAGAGTCCCGCAGATGTGACGTTAGGAGTCTGGCAGGGATGAAAAACAAAGAGGAATGATTGCAGTCACTGCGATCTCAACAACAGTGGCCACCCAAACTTCACTGCTACGTAAACTTTGAGCTGTGAGTCTCTAGGCTTATTGTTCACCTGGAAATAGAAAAAGCTCCTTTTGAGCCTTTGCTGTCAAGGGTGGAGAAGGTTCTGTGCTTAAATTAATCCTCTCTTATAAACATGCTTCCAGAGTTTATGCAACAGGAGTTAGATGAGTCCCAGGAAAGCCCTGACAGGAGGAGAGCTCTCCAAGCAGGCTTTGCCATGGAGGTGAGCCAGGGATATGCCGTGGAATACAGATGGCAAGAGGATTGCTTCCCTCCTAGTGGCTTGAGCTTGAGCACTGGGGTAGAGGTGGGTCTTCTACATCATCTTTAGTTGAGCGTTACCTCTCTTTTACCTCACAGGAACGACAGAGCCCTAGCCCCCGTAGGGAGGTCAGATCGACCATCTTCTTCAATGCTGCAACCACAGCGTTCGGTAGGCTTCAGAGAAATTCCTCTTCTTTAAGAGAAGGTGCTCAGTTTAACAAATCTTCCTGAATAATACAGGCTGTGCTGGACATCAGACTGTCCACGTGTCCTAGGCTGACCTTTGCTGACCGCTCCAGTATACAGTCCGATTTATAACGAACTGATGTAACAACTAGTCTCCAGGACTTCTTTAAGGCATGTTGTGAAAGAGGTTTGGAGGACTATTTCCTTTCTCACAGTGGTTCTGCCGGTAAATGCAGGACACAGATCTCTGCAGTTTCTCAGGCAGACATCCTCTTCCCATGCTTCTTTATCTGTAAGGAAGAGAGGCCAACGCAGCTTTTGGTTGGGACTTGAAATTCGGTATGAAATTCATCTCTCACTTGGCACACTTGTGCCTGCACACTTTTGGTTTTAGGATTCCCAGTGCAGCACCAATAAGCTCATACAGGAAGGACAGTTTTGGCTTATAATAAGGAGGAACTACTTGATTTTCTGTCCTGACATTTCTGCTCATAGCCCACACAGAGTCCTGAGAAATCTGAAAGGCAGCAGGCAATGTGAAACTTCGCATTTCTGGAGGGAGAGACAGCTGCCAAAAAGCTTTTATTTGGGGAGGGAAAGAGGTTTGGCTGCTGTAACATCATGACAGTGATAAATGAACTGGGAGTCCCACTTGGAATAAACGATTACCAACAGGAGTCCAAATAAAACAGGCGAAACCAAAGCGACTGCAATAGGCTGTAGGTTAATGCAGTTATAAGCCAGTGAAGCAGGATCTAAAGCAAATGTGAAAGTGGTCTGCAGCGCTGGTTTCAGAGGAAACACTGACTGAGCTATGAGTCTGCTGACAAAGAGCTGGCTCTGCCAAACTCTAGAGGTTTTAGAAAAGGAAGCTAAAGAACATACTCATCTCGGTGCTTCTCCTTTTCTGCTTTTCACTTTCTTTTCATATCTGGGCAGTATTGCCTTCATCTGGAACATCTCCAAGGTGCTGCTCCTTGCATTCTCTGATAAAACCTCAGGGTCTTGTACACTTGGCCAGACAAATGCATAAGGCTGCATGACAGCCATCTGCCTGCAACTCATTCAATAGGAAATCTGTTGTTGTTATAGAATTACACAGGATTAGAAAGTTGGTGCTATTCTCTTCTTTGCAATCCAAACCTTAGCTCTAAGCTACGGAGTCTTTCGGCTGGTTGCTGTGCCAGATTTTGCACTGATTTTGTGGAGGTGCCCTGAGGCCAGCCGCATAAGCACAGCACGTTCTCTCCGTGACAGCTGTAGTTGGGCAATCTGCAATGCTTTACTTTTATATCATAGCGAAGCACAAAGTTTGAAGTGCCTAAGGATTAATCTGTCACCAAGAGACAGCCAGCTGTTTACCCCCAAACCACTTTATTTAATCATTATTTCTCTGTAGTGCTGAGAGGCCCCAATAAACAACCGGGACCTTATTGTACTTAGTCCTGTACAGAAGCAGCACAAAAGGGAACATTTCTGAAAAGCTTGCAACTATAAGATGAAGAGAAAAAATAAAATTGATTAAACAGGTCGCACTGTGGAAACCAGAGACGATATTGGTCCCATGGTAGTCTAGGATGTCAGCTCATTTCCAGCCCAAACGGTGGCAGGTTCTTTCAAAGCAGCGTGGGAAGGCTGTCGGGTGGATTTTGAGAAGGAAGTTTGTTTTGTAATTGTGTATGTTGCATTTTCAAGCTTGACATGCAACTTGGATGTGCGTGACTTACAATCTGACAAACTTGCGAGGGAGACCAGTATTTTAAGTCCTCAGAGTGAATCACAGATCAGGAGGTAAGGTGAGGTCATTAGCTCTTCTAATTTTTCCTCCCTGCACAGAATACTTCAGCACCCCGGTGCTAGTCCTAGGTCAGCCCTTACTGGTGTGAGGGAAAAGGTGGTTTTTCCAGCAAGCAATTTAGCTGTACAAGTCAGGGCATGAATCTGCTGATGGTGGAGATAATTCCCCTTTGCTTTTGCCGTTTGTCTGCACAGGGGTCATTTGGGAAGGCCCCGGCAGGCACTGGCAGTGGCGGGGCGGATAAGGAAGCCAGTGCCCTGCCAACCCTCCGGGCACCCCAACCTCGCCTTGGCAGGAGCGCCCGTAAACACTTCAGCATGCTTTGAATGGCAAATCCCACCAGGCTTTTAGTAACACATTACGTATTTAGAGTAAGTCCCGGGCGCTGCGCAAACACATGAACTACCACGTTAAAGCTGTCACTCGGGATGCTACATCCCATCCGTTAAGGGCTTGTTTAGTCTTTGTTCCCGCCGCGGCCGGGCACTGATGGAAGGCAGGTCCTCTGGAGATCCCCCATGGTGCGGGATGTTTACCTCCGCTGGTGGGCCAGGGAAGCGGCCAGAGCGGCTCTCGGGGCGGGCGGCCTGGGACCCGTGTCAGGGAGAGGCCTGGTGGCTCTCAACTCTGGCTGCCTCCCCTGTCCTGGGAGCGGGCTGAGCGGGGTGGTTGTGTCCCTCCTGAGGGGTCGGCATGGACTGAGGTGGTTGTGCCCTCCTTGAGGAGAAAGCGCGGGCTGAGCTGGTGGTGCCCTCCCTGAAGGAAAAGCGGGAGGCTGGGGGGCAGCATGCCCTCCCTGAGGAGAAAGTGTGGACTGAGGTGGTCATGCCCTCCCTTAAAGGAAAGCATGGGACAACGGTGGTCGTGCCCTTCCTGAGGAGAAAGCGCAGGCTGAGCTGGTGGTGCCTTCCCTGAAGGAAAACCGTGAGGCTGGGGGACATCATGCCCTCCCTGAGGAGAAAGTGTGGACTGAGGTGGTCGTGCCCTCCCTTAAAGGAAAGCATAGGACAATGGTGGTCGTGCCCTTCCTGAGGAGAAAGTGGTCTGAGCTGGTGGTGCCCTCCCTGAAAGAAAAGTGGGAGGCTGGGGGGCAGCGTGCCCTCCCTAAGGAGAAAGTGTGGACTGAGGTGGTCGTGCCCTCCCTTAAAGGAAAGCACGGGACAACGGTGGTCGTGCCCTCCCTGAGGGGAAAGCGCAGGCAGGGGATGGTTGTGCCCTCCCTGAGGAGAAAGCGCGGGCTGAGGTGGTCGTGCCCTCCCTGAGGAGAAAGCGCGGGCCGGGGATGGTTGTGCCCTCCCTGAAAGAAAAGTGCGGGCTGAGGTGGTCGTGCCCTCCCTGAGGTGAAAGCCCGGGCCGGGGGCGGGCGCGCCCTCCCTGAGGAGAAAGCGCGGGCTGAGCTGGTCGTGCCCTCCCTGAGGAGGAAGCGGAGGCCGAGGGTGGTTGTGCCCTCCCTGAGGAGAGAGCGCGGCCCGATGCGGTCGCGCCCTCCCTGAGGGGACGGCGACCCTCCCCCGGCCGGGCCGCGGCGCGCAGGCGCGAAGTCTCCTCTCCCTTTTGCTTCCGGGGACACGGGGGCGTTTCCTGTTGCTGTGGCGGCGGCTCCTGGGACCGAGAGCGCAACCGGCGGCTCCCCGGGGAGTCCGGTAAGAGACCGGGCTGACAGCGCGCCCGCCGGCGCCCCGAGCCTCAGCCCCCGGCTCCCCGCGGCGCCGCCGCCTCCCNGGTGCCGGTGGCGGGGCAGCGCTGCTGCCGGGGTTGCTGAGGGGGTTTTCAGCGGGGAGCTGCGGGGGGAGCCAGCCCGGTGGCCGCTGGTGCCTTAGCAACGTCCGGCAGCGGGCAGTTACACAAGGCCGCCCTCCGCGGCGGCTGCGGAGAGGCAGAGTTTGGCCAGGGCGGCGGGTTTATCCGCCCTTTGGGGACAAATCCTGCAGGGTCCGTAGCCCTCCCGACGTTAGCAGCTCAAGTATTAATCCGGGGGACCGGACATAGCGTGTGAAGGTCCAGTCGTTGTCTTTCAAGGGGGTAAAGAAGGAGCTGAAATGTGACTGTGTGCGTGAGGGGGGCGAGCTGGTGTACCCCGGTGTGCAACTGGTTCACTTTATGGCACAGCTTGAGTCTGACCATCCTTAGGCTTGTGACAGAGACATCCTGCGCCTCGGTGGCTTCCACACGCAGTATTAGGGCAGCAGCAGTGAGAAAAGTCGGGAATGTGCATACAAAGACCTTAAATGTGTGTGGGGGGGGGGAAATATAGTGAAAACTTCCTCTTACCCACAGCTGTGATGGCTGACCCGTTTTAAATATTCCACAGCCCTGGCATGTTAGGGAGAGGAGTAGGAGATAATATCAGATTGGAGGCTTAGATTGTACGTGCTGGAAAGGAAACCCCGGTAGGAGCGGTGACAGGGTTTTGGAGGAGTGATTCAAAACTGAAACAGTTTTCTGAATGTTTCTGGTACTGTATTTGGTTTTGCTGCTCTAATAAATAAGCAGAAATTCTGAATGCTGTTTGAAGATTTTATGCTGTGTTTTTGTTACTGGAGTGGCTGTGTGTCTTCTGCGTAAAACCAAGAGAAGGAATGGCTGCTTCTCGGTTCCTTTTCACTCTTCTCTTAAGGGAGGGTTTTGTAGGTGGCTTTTTTTATTTGGCACTCTAAAATATTTATGAAGTTATAAGGTAATAGTTTCTCTTTGGTATGATAAAAAAAAATAAACCCATGAAACACAGCTCTTGAACAGGAGCCATCAGACATCGTGTGTTGCAGTTCCACCTAATGTTTACCTATGAAATATTTTAAATACCTTTTATGATTGTCATAGTTGCTGCTTCAGTCCTGTAGCGTTGCCGTAGAATGGGGGAAGGGTTCAACGTGAGAGAATTGAAATGGTATTCATATTTCTTTTAGGATAATATGCTAATTTTACTTTGCATTGTTTAAAAACAGAAACATCAGTTGTTCATTTGTTTGGTTTGGGTTTCTGTGCTTAAAGAAAGCCCCAAGGCCACCAGAACTTGCAGTGTTGGGAACGACACAACCCCACCCCCTCATCCGTCTATCTGATATTTTGACAATAAACCCAGATACAGTGATAAAGTAATTATAGGTTGTTTTTGGAGACAAAAAGGAATGCTTTAACAGGGAAGCTGAAACTCGATAATTTAGTGTTGTTGCTTTCTCGCGTGGACTGTCTCTATTTTAGAATGTGAAGTATCTCATCACCCTGCACCCTTCCAGTTTTTGGTTTCTGCCTCTGCCTAATTAGGCGAGTTTGCAAAACAAGTAAACACCGGTCACCAAAGCCACTAGGACAAAGTTAAATCTGCTCTGAGTTGCTGCAGATACATGACCTGGTTTTACCGAATACAGAAACTTCTTCATGTTCCACTGAAACTCCTCCTCTTTCCTGAGGAGATTTATCACAAAGTCTCTCTGCTTTTTCCGGAATGCTGTAGTTGTTTGAAATGTTTCTCGGCTGTTGTGTATCTCTATGTATAAATTCAGATTTTATGTTCGGCATTAATCATTCATATGCAAGTTGTTTCCTTTGTCAGTTCAAGAGAGAGGAATTTCCTTGTATGGTGTAAGGGTGAGGAAAGAGGGAAGAGATTTTCTTTGATCCCTGAAGCATTGGACATTTGAAAACAAAAATTATTAATTTAATGAGGAAAACTATTTTGTCCATGCCGCTGTTCTGCTGCTTGGCTTTAATAGGTGGTGAATATATCCTTAGCATTGAAATAGTACTTGAACTCCTATCGTTAGAATCACTGTTAAAAGGTGTCCCTGCCCAAACTTAGCTGTTTTAAAGGGTTTTTTTAAACTGTCATTTAAAAAACCCATATGCTTGAGGGAAAAAAAAAAAGTCGTACTTCAATTTTAGATTAATTACAGCATATCTCTCTGTTAGTTGTAGTTGTTTGCAAATGGCCTTTTAAGAGTTATTTTATTGGGCAGTACCGTTCCAGACCAAAGGTCAGGGTCATAATACTCATAATATCTGGTGAGTCATAGAATTGTCCTGGAATCCAATTCTGGAAGACATTTATAGGACATTGCCAGTGTCTGATCCAGTGGAAGGTATTCCAGCTGGGGGAGAAAATGTATTCGCCTGCCCCTTTTCAGCTAGGTTCATTGCCCTCTTGCATACTGTGAATCAGTGTTACACTTTTGGGCATTGTGATATGTTGTCCGCTAAAATGCTCTTAAGTTGTAAATTGTTTTCTGTGAGCCTTTGGGAAAGCATCTCATTAATAAGGGAAGGGTTCTTTATTATACCAGATATTAATTTCATTACCCTCAATCACAGACAGGATCTTTTATGATGTTTATGAGCCTTTTGGTCTAAAATGTTTCTTTGCTGAATGAGGCCCCTGTTTCAGTTGGGCTATCAATGAGCAATAGGTCATCACTGGCACTAGCCCATGCAGAATGCTTCAGAGGCCGTGACAGTCTCTGTAGTAAGCAGATGTGGGATAATGCAATGCTCCCAAAATTCTCAGTCTTAATTCCAAAACTATTGATTTAAGGCCAGAAACAACCGTGGTGGGTTTGCTTAGTTTCCGTGCTGTGTGTGAAATCTGCCGTGCTTTGGGCCGGACTGGCCACTGAAACAAAGGACAGATGCTCTCCCCCAGATTGCTGTTGTACCTTTAGCTCTAGCGGTGGTGGTCGTATACCCGCCCAGTCGAGGTAACCTAAATCCTTGGACTTTCTAGGTGTGCAGGCAGTTTAATTGATGTTCTCAGCACTAGTCAGGAGCTACAGCCCTTCTGCATGGTCTGTGTCAAAATGAAATCTGTTGGAGGATCTGTTTTTCCCTGCCCAATTGATCTTACAGTTCCAGTGAGCGGCTGGGGGAAGAGGAAGGGAAGAGCCTGGGTAGCAGTCCTCTGAGTTTTTAGCTCTGTCTTTCTCAGGAATACCTTCTGCACCTCTCCAGTTTGAGAAGAGTCTGCTGACATAACTGTTTCATTTTGGTACCTTCTTAAATTCTTGACCTGAATAAACCAGAATGCTACTGGTTACTGATGGTACATGCAAAAATATAATTTTCTTTGTCAGTTTTGAATCTACCAATGCTCCTTTTCTTTGGATTGTTGTCTGGGCTTTCTAAGGTTAGATATCTATTTTTTCTGTACACCTACAACAATCCTTTGTATGTATCTCTGCTCTTAAATATCAATCTCAATGTGTGCAAGTTCCTGTCACTTCTTTACTGTCCTTTGTTCCTCATTCTTCTTGTTGCTGTTTTCCTGACCCCTGCAGTTCTCTAATACCCTGTTCAGAGAGAACAGAATAAAGAATGCAAAGAGATCTCACGTGCAGAAAACAGAAATCAAATTCACTGCCATTCGAATGCTTGTTCTCATCCTGAATTGGAGTGTAGTTGGTTCAGCACTGGCTGCAAAAGTGCGTTGAATAGGGAAAGCTGGAGCGTATTTTGTAAAATGAAGTATGCTTATAAAATAGTCTGATTCTTCTGCCAGTTTTCAAAATTCTCTTCTCTTACGTGGGTAAAAATAATGCCACTTGGAAATCATTGAGTTAATTGTGTTTCAAATAGTGTCTTAGAGAATCAAGTCCTTGGTTTCACCTGCGGTTTTCTGAGGCTTTTCTGTAGCATTTTCTTGTTTTCTAGTATGTTCTCTCCTGTTGTGTAAAGAATCTTTCAGCAGCATAGGAAATGAATACATAGCACTATTAGATATGTGAGGTAATTAAGTGAAAAATACCTACTGAGAGTGGTATAAGCTGTTATCTTTAACACAGCGAGGGCATAGTTTTAAAATTGAAATATATTTTTAAGTTGATTGCCTTTTTACAGTTAGCTTCACAAGGTACCCAAGCTTTTGAAGTAGAATTGCTCTTACTAATCATTAATAGAAAAGAATTATCAAATGTAATCACTGATATGTAAATGTCAGGGAATATGAATGTCTAGTTAAAGTTTATAAAATGTTTATAGATGACTGTATTACACAATTGTAGATGAATGAAGTGGATTTCTAGAGAAGAGGTGATGTCGCAGGGGAGGGTAGTGCTGTATGAACACTTCCCTCCGTCGGTGTGCCCGTTCTGCCCTGAAGGGAGCCCGTCTGCAAGCCAGACTCGAATCCAACCCCGCTTGACGTCATGGAGGATTTTTTCTGTTTCCTTTTGTGTGGTGATTTTTGTCCCACAGTTTGCTCCTTTGTCTCAGGAGGAAAGGGATTTCCATTGTCAACTAGTTTGTTGTTGTGGCATGTCTTAACAAGCTCTAAATTTTCTGGTGATAGGTGGAGGCCTGAGCAATGCTGAAATAGCTAATGTATTTATTATTCTCTACATAGTTTTAGCAAGTGAATAATTTAGATACATTTTTATCACATATTTGCAGAGGCACGTACGTTTGAAATTAGATATAGTGCCTTTTGTTTTGTTGCATGGGGTGTGGTATTGGTAGAAGTATCACAAATAAGAGAGAAGTTATGGGAGGTGATTGTTTTTGTGGAAAAGTTGTGTGTGGCGGGTGCTCAAAGTGCAGTATTCTGCTTTTATTTCCCACACTTGTGGAAGTTGCATAACATGTAAGCATCTCTCGGGTCTTTGCTCTCAGTCTTTCTCTCAGTCTTGTTTTTATATCTTTATTAATTTATTTGTGTTTAAGGTCAAGTAAGCATTTTGTTCCTGTTTTTAGCGTTTTACTGTAATTGTGGAAAACACTTAAAAGTGAGCATTTCTCTGGGTTAGCCAGGAGCCTTAAAGCATATCACCAGTCTTGGCGCCAGACGTGGGTGATAGTTCTGTTTGGATGAAGAGACCTTAAATAGTTTTTCCTCTGTGCTTTAAACATAAACAGGCTTTTGCCGAGGAGATGTGGTGTTCATTGTCCCGGTTTTGTTCTATTTCTCTTCTAAGAGGCATGCCTGAAATATATGGGAAGAAACAAATCCTGGTTTCCTTTACTGTCTGAGTTGCTGGTGTCTTGCTTCTGCTTTTGATGAAGGGTCTTATTTTATAAATTGGCAGAAAGACTGCAGAAAGGATTTGACACTACCAGTTGTCATCCCATTTTCTCATGCAGTAGTTACTATAAGGAAAAAAAGAGATTGGATTTTATTATTGTATTAATGGATTTATGCCTTTTGGGTGAGAGAGGGCTGCTTTAGTTCCTTTATCTGGAAACAGTTCCTTTGTGAAACTGGAAAAGTGGTATCTGTGGTGTGTTTTGAACTTCACTGTAGTTACTTCAGCTCTTGCTAATGCTCTATGCAGAAAGGCAGCTATTCATATGGAGCCAAATAAATTGCTGCCTTCTTGAATGGTATCAATTTTGAATTGTGAGACATGGAAAAAACCTTTGCAATTATGAGGAAGGTGGTGGTCTGGTTGAGTGGAGAATAAGCAGAATACTGCTAGTGCATTCAATAGTGTCTCTTTGTGCTTGCATGTGTGAATTGCATTATCAATGATTCTGAGTCTTATTGAAAAAGCTTAAGTATTTGGTATAAAATCGAGAACAGAACTTGCACAAGAAGGATGCTCGCTGGAACATCTGATCTTACTCTGCATCTCTTCCAAAATTAAGATGTTTTACGTGTCACTCTTCCTTTCCCTGAATGGGAATGACAAGAATAATTTAAGACTTTTTTTGTGTGTTTCAGATTGTGCAGTGAATGTCCATAAGAACTGCAAGAGTTTACTGGCTGAATGCAGCAGCGTCAGACCCAAGGTGGGTTTTTTAATTTGTTTTTCATTTATAATAATAATGCCTGACATTGACAAGTTTAATTTAGTGTGTGTGTTTTAGTTTACATCAGTACAGAGTCTTGCCCTACATCTTCAAGGCATTGAATAGTTATTAACTTGTCATTATAGTAATTTATGACAATACATCTAGGGAAAATAAAGTGAAACATTTTATTGCTGTACTGAAAATTACTTACCATTGCTTGTGTTTGTCAGAACTGTGACTAACCCCTATGAGAATGCTCGAACCTATCACTTTTTTGGAGAACATAATTGAATTATATGGTACCTCTGAATTTTATGCCACTGTATTTTAATAGGTTGTGCCATCTCAAAGCTGATGGCAGAGAGCGAGGGGTGGAGAGGAATTTGGTTATGACAGTTGTGTATTATTTACAAGCTGAGCAATGCAGGATAAGTAATTTCATTTTTGAACTGTGATGTACTTTATATCTTGCTAAGCTGTTAGTTTTTTATCTGTGTCACTGTGGTGCCTGTGATTACATGTGAGGTCACAGGTTGGTTTCAGATAGCTGTCTATCTGTCCTGGTTTTTATTCTGCTCTTGGTTTTGAAAATCATTTCCTCCTCCTTATAACTAATTATACTTGAGGGAGTTTTAGTTTGTTTTAACCTGCAAGTGATGATGATTTCAGAGACTGATAGCAGATTGGGGAGTACCATGAGGGGGAAAAAAGAGAGCAGAACAGCTCAAACCTGGGCAATTGGAGGTTAGAGGAAGTGCTTTCAGCCATTGGTGATTTAGAATGTAACTCTTTTGAAGGCAGAAATGTTCTTTTGGGGGTTTTGATATATACTTATAAACTTCTCAAGGCAATGTGCACTTTCCTTTTAAACCGAAAAATTCACTTGCTCTGATGCTTTCATTTCCGCTCTTTACTGTCTCCCAAACTTTCATGGTTGAATCAGCCCTTACAAACCACTCCTGAAGAGAGCAGAGAGGGAGCGGCAGCACAAAATTATATGGGGAATGAAGGCAGAAATGAGATCCTCAAAGTGAAGCGAGACTCCCCCGAAAGCCATTTGTTACAGACTGTATTACTTACTTAAGTTCTTTGCATGTTGGATAAATTGTATCTCAATGAATTGTAATATGCTAATGTTGTAAGAATGAGAAAGTTGTACAGATTTCCAAAGATGCAATTTTAAATGGGCAGTCTAAATTTTAGTTGAAACTGGCTGGGTTAGTTTAGTTAGTGTTGCCGTAAACTAAACTCAACAAAGTGTAGGTGAAGACTGTCTGCATTAAAGGTTTGCTTTCGTTTAATAAATTATTTATGATCATAGCTTTAATTCAGCTGTAACTTCATTTTTGGTTCTATTTCAGTCTGGTTTATACTTGATGGGGTTTTTATACGAAGTGTCAATGTCTATATGCCATTCTTCTGGAATGTGAAAAAATCAAAACTGTTACTGTGTCAGATCTCTTACACTTTCAGTATACAGCTTCATGTACAGTTAGTGCTGTATGATAGGAAAAACGTTATTCATTTTGGACTGAAAGTTTGGTCTGTATGTGTAAGAATATTGTATTTTTTCCTATAGCAGAAAGATTTGCAGCACAGACCTTCTGGATCTCCACAAAGTTCGCCTCAGTGCATTTCCCCAGGTTTGTACTAAAGAATGATTTCTGTGCTCAAGGCTTATCTGTTCAATTGTATTTTTTTTCTTTAATATGTTTTAAAGGCTATACACAGTGTGTTATTGAAGTATAGAAAAGGTCTCTTTTAATAAGATGGCTTCATTTTTTTTTCTACTGGGAATGGCTTAGAGGCTCCTAGCAATCTCCTGTGTGTTTTTATCTTTTTATCTTTTTATTTTTCTTTATACCTTCTTGCTGTGTAACCTCAAAATATCATGGTGAAAAGGGATCAATAAGCTAGTTTTTCATTGATTGTCTATTCTCTGGCCTCTGAAAAGACTAGAACTGTGAACTTTGTTTTACATCAGATTTTCATAATTGTCTATTTAAAACTTGCCTGCAGCTAGTGGTTGCTAGAAATCTCTAAGACAAGCTAGCACTAATGGTCTGAACATAAATCTTTGTTGAAACAAAGTGGGAAAAAGGATATGGGAGAAAAAAAAAAAACCAAGAAAGAACAGCTCTATTGCAGCACAGGCATTGAAATAGCTTTTTGCTACTGGAAAAAGACCATCACGGCCACATGTGTATGATTTAAATGGCATTTTAATTTGTAGACGTTACGAGGTTTGCATTAACAGAACAGGCTTCTTGGCTCTCCAGGTGATTGACCCTAACGAGAGCAGAATTATTTTCTGCCTTGTAGTTGGTCTGTTTGTTTGCTTTGATGGCTGTAAAAAAACACAGTTGACATGAATGTCAGAGCGTTACTGTGAGTGTTGCATGTATTTTTGTTAGCTGTCATTTGACTTGCATTGCAAGATGTGCTTCTTTATGAAACAATCCTTACAGAGAGGTAGCGCAAATGGAATAATTGTTATAAGAGGGTAAGTGGCTGTTTGCATTACCAAGAATGGTTTTGTGCATTTAGGGGAAAGTGCAGAGTCTAAAATAGGAAACAATAAGGAATAATGAAAATAGGAAAAGTTGGCTGTAGGGCTTGTCGTTGAAACAGCTCTGTGGTATACAGTCTGGTCTGGTGTGATAGGTTAACAACGATCGATATGGACTCTCAGCAGTGTGCAGACAGTGCTAATTGAACTCAGAAAATGGCTTTTTGTTGGTGCAGACTCTGCTAGGTAGCCAGTACTTATTTTCCATAGTCAAAAGCAGAAGCTGGAAGTTAAAGGAACAGCTAATAGCATGGGCATTGTATGTCTTTATCCACAGTATAACATTGCAGTGCCCAGCAAAAAAAAAAAAAAGCCAAATGTATTGTATCAATGTAAAAGAGAAATACCTTTTAAGAAGGGTACAAACTGTGCTGTTTGTGTCCCTCCTATCCCTCTTCCCCCATCCCTCTCCCCATCTTTGGCCTCTGGAGATTTTTAGATTTGACCTACCATTGTGGAGCAGAACTTTATGTTCTTGGCTTGTGGAGCATAGAAAGAACTTGATGGCTGATGATTTCAATACTTCCCCAAACGGGAATGGGAGGGCATTTATTATTAAGCCTTTGCTTAAGAAATCCACCTTTACAAATCTTGCTAATGTCTACTTAGTCTCGTCTTTTGGGACAGTGGGCTTAGAGCTCATCACTTGAATGATGGAAGAGACTCAGTTTACCCCGTTTGTTGTAGACTAAGAATGTGCTCTGTGTGTAGCCAAGAGATTTCAAACCCAAAGAGGTATTGGGAAAGGTATTTTCAGCAGGAAATGATGTTGTGATATGATTTCTATTAAATGTCATTGATGAAACCTCCCCTGCAGTCCTAATACAATTCTAGTCAACTGTTTCAAGGAAGATGAAATGAGAGACAAGCAGATGTAGAGTATGGGATATCGAGAAATGTGGAAAAACCTGTTTTATGAGAAGAAACATGAATACCTTGATTTAGCTGTGTTTGGTTGAGCAAGGCAGAAGTGAAGGGACAAATGATTGTTAGTGGAGGTACACCGGGAAGTGCAGACTAAGAAAGGGGAACGTTTGAGGATGGGTAGACACCAGTGTTTTTACATGAAAAGTTGTACTTTGGCGATGCATAAACCTTGGCTGGGAACTGGAGACCCTCTTAAACTGCTACAACAGCATGGTCCTGAAGCAGCCTCCCAGACGCAGTACTGGAAGAGGAGCTTCCTTGCAATGGCAGAGTCCTGGGTTCAAGGATCCATGAAATCTCTTCCACTCCCATGTCCTTAAAAGCACCTTGAAAAAGGGGCAACCACTGATAAGTTTTAAAGATTGTCTGTCTGATTCTTCATCTTTGACTTCCCTGAAGTTCCTTTTTTTAAAAGGATGTATTTTGTCTCCTGTTCCTTATCATTCATTACAGACATTAGTGCTAAATAATTGTATCCATTTTTTATAAGTCTATTACAGGCTTCCATGTATTGTATAATAGTGATTAAAGTTTTAAATATCTTTCCAGTTCACAGTCTGTCTAGATTTAAAAAGCATTAAAAAGCTGCAGTATTAAAATTAAATTTAGCTCTGGTATCTATTACGTTCAGTGTGTGTGCATGCAGATATAAATCACTGTGTAGCAATAAGCATTGCAAAGAACTTGTGGTTTTTATGTGATCTCAGATTTTTCTTGTTTGCCATGAAATGTTCTGTGCCCTTATACGGTAGGGTGTGAATAATTGTGTGTAGGTTCTGGTGTTTTACTAAAGGAGAAGATACTTTGCAATTTCCACACTAAATGGGCACAGTAGGGACCAATTTCCTGCACTTCAGACCTGCTGATTTAGCCAATACAGTAAGTTAAGTGGCAGCTTTACATTTCTAGAAAGATCACAGGTAGTATAAAAACAGTGCATCTCTGGGGCCACTTTACTGTGCCAAGTCTGAGGGCAGCCAGTAGTGAGCATGGGGAATACAAATTCAAAAAGCAGCGGCAGAAGCAACACAATTCCAGCTCATCCTGAGCTGTCTTTTTGTGGTTCCTTTTCAAGAAAATGGAATGAGAATGTTTTTTTGGACAATGAGCTCTTGACATCCAAGATCCTGTCTGTTCTCCGTCCGCATTCAGAGAGAGGTTTGAGAGCAGGCGATCTGCAGTGTACACCTCATTTTCTGAGTACCAATTCAATTTTTGCCTCTCTAGCCGCTTCTTTGAAGGAGCAGCCCCGAAGTCTTCTCCTGGGACCGGATGGCACCCCAGTACTGTCACGGAATCTCGGTATGACTATCGCCCAAAGAGGAAATTCTCAGTCTTCATTGAATACTGCTGGAGCTGTTAATAAATTTGGGTAAGTAAACTGCTTCGCTTCTAATTCACTAGCTTCTGCTGTCGTNGAAAAACAATTATAGAATTAAAGCAAGAACTCACATTGCCTTTCAAGCTCAAAAGAGATTTATTGAGCTTTTAATGCTGAAATTAATTTCCCTGAACAGTAAGCTATTTTTTTTTTGTTTAAATCACCTTGTCTTTAGTCCCTCTGTACTATGTCATGAAAGATACCGTATGAAATAGGCAGTATTTGACTATGTCTAGATTATGGTTTTCATGGGTATATTTGTCTTCAGACTTGGTGAAACTCAGTAATCTCTGCTGAGTTCAGTTATTTTAGGTTGTGCTAGTTCTGACTAGTGTAGGAGACAGCAGTGTTTTAAATTACAGGATACCTTGATTAAAATAGTAAACAAATTCAAAGCTATCTGCTGTTTTAAGTAGTTGTTTACTTTTTATGTGCCACAGCTATGCTCCCTTCTCAGTGAAGGTGCCCTTTGTACTCTGAACAGGCAGTGGCTTGTCACCAGGTGATGTCTTTTTAAAATGTCATTCCAGAAGTTGCACACTTGTTCATGCTGCTCTAATTAAAACTGTACTATTTCAGTGATGGAGTTGCTAAATTGATTGGACTGTTTAAAGATGGAATGCAGCAATAGCTTTTATATATTTATTTTAAGTCAATTGCACTATAGTTTAGGGAAGATGCTTGCTAAGTAGTTGGATTTTTTTGTTGTTGTTGTTGTCAAGCAGTTTTAAAAAATGTTAATGCTCTGGTTTGGTCCCTTGGTCTAATTTCTTTGGCCATTTAGACTAATTTCAGGAGACATGGATGAAGGGGATTCAGGCTTTATAAAATTTAAGCAGACTGCAGATGATGTTGTCTCACTTGCACCTTCAACAGCAGACTCCATTTTTCTGGAAGGTATGGAATTTTGTGCTTTTCAGGAGTTTTGTGCAATTTCTTACACAGTCTTAAAGCAGCACTGAGATGTTTTTACTCTTGTAGTTATTGTTAATAATGGTAATGAGGGATATGGTAGGAGACAATTTAATAATGATTGAAATTGAATGTGCTTTTGGTCTAGATGCATACTCTGTATCCCTCCGAAGTGAAATAGAAACAGATGCTCATGAGTTTGAGGCAGAGTCTTGGAGTCTTGCAGTGGAGCAGTCTTATGCAAAAAGGCAAAAGAAAGACGTTATAAAAAGGCAAGATGTCATTTACGGTAAGACTATTTGTTGTTGTTATATTTTTTTCTATTTCATAGTGCCACTGTTTTGAAGTAAAGCAGAAATCATTTTTCTTGGCTCCCATTTTGATTTGTGCTTGAAAACTAAAATTGAGTTAAAATTTTCAAGTCTGTTACCTGTGTGAGTAAGTCCTCCTATTAATGATTTCAAGCAACCCATAATTTTCAGTATGCCTGTGTAAGCAGCAAAGCCCAGCTATACATTTAGGGAATAGCTCAGCTACAACTAGGACATGTGGTTAAATAAGTAGGGTCACTCACCATTTGGTTGGGAGATTAACAGGGCAAATTTAGCAGCTTCACATCAGTAATGCAAAGGTTGTGGTGAAGAAGAAGGTAGTGCAAAAGATGGTGGCTTTTGGAGCCTGCTCTTTGATATCTCACTAGTCGACTGTACAGCATATAAATGATTTGTGATTTATTTATTTTTTTTTTAATTTCCCCTTGCCCAGAACTAATGCAGACTGAAATGCACCATGTTAGGACACTGAAAATAATGCTGAAGGTATACTCCAAAGCCATGAGAGAGGAACTGCAATTCCCAAACGTGGTCATCAACAAGCTCTTCCCCTGTGTGGATGAGCTGCTGGAGATGCATGGGCAATTTTTGCTCCAGTTAAAGGAGCGACGAAAGGAATCCTTGGAAGAAGGCAGTGACCGAAATTATATAATCCAGAACATTGGAGACCTCTTGGTAAAACAGGTGTGAATTGTATTCTACCAATATTGTTGACACTATTAAATTTCTAAAAAGCTAGCTGTAAGGTTAAAGTTATGTTATGTAAAGACTGATTTAATACTGGGTTTAAGATTACCTTCCCAGTGTAATGTGTGAGGATGGCTCTCAGGAACATATCTGGTCACAAATAATATGAAATGTTCATTAAATGTTCTTTGGGCACGTGCATATGCATGTTGTGGGATATGCAATTGCAGATGGTTTGGCTCTGTTTTTCATTTGTTCCAAAAGTAAAGTAACATATTCCTTCCTGGTGTCCGTCCCAAGCATGGCTCTCCTGCATTTAATGCCGAGCTTCTTGGTTCTGACCTTTTAAAAATGGAGTAAAGATCGTTTGAACTCATTACAGTTTTAGCACCCTTTCTGGTGTGGAGTGGATGCAACAATTTCTTTCATATGTCATCACCATTTTTTGCCCTTCACCTTGTACAGTCCTCTGTCTTTTTGTGCAAAGCTCCAGAAATCCTTTTAAAACTTCTCATAATGACAACCATCATTTAATATTTGGTTATCTTGTGGTATTCCAGATGTCACACTGCATAAATCCCTCATTTCTGGTACAGAAGAAATGGAAATATTGAAGAAATGTCTCAGAAATCAGTTACCATAAAACCATGTTAAACCTGGGTCTTGCAGTGAAGGTAGGTTTACTCTTGATGATTCATGTCTTCATTCTTATCTTTCCAATTAGTTTTCAGGTGAAAATGGGGAGAGAATGAAAGAAAAATACGGTGTGTTCTGTTGTGGACATAATGAAGCTGTTAGTCACTATAAAGACCTGCTCCAAAGCAATAAGAAGTTCCAGAACTTAATAAAGGTAAACAACAACCAGAAGTCTCCCATTCTGACTGTGCAAAATATACTTGACTGCTTTTATTTTTTTTTTTATTTTAGGTTTTATTTGTACTTGAAGATCTCTAAATCTTGAATGAGCAGGGTTAGAGACATATTGTCATTATTTGATGGGTTGTTAGCTTCTTGTATTTTAGATGTTTTGAGCTGTTTGGACACAAAGCAGCAATTAGCAGGTGTTCAATTTGAGGCAGGCTCTTGAGAGCACATAGGACGGGAACAGAGTATTTGTTCTATTCGTGGCTCTATCGCTGACTGCCCTGCTGCAGCACCATCTTTGTAAATTGGCTTGATAATAAATTAAATCAATGATAAATGCTATTGATGAACTACTATGGAAAAAGCAGGTACTCTTAGTCAAGTTTTGCCCACTACGTCATCTTTCCAAAACCAGAACATTGGCTCCAGGGTGGTTTGTTTATCTGCTGTATGCTGTAATGTGCAATTAATAGGAAGGGCTGAAGAGAACAGGGCCAAAGGGGAAGCGTGTAACCTGAATCTCGGATGGCATCGCACAGTCTGAAGTATTCTCATTTTCCAGTCATCAGTAAGTGATACTGTGTGAACTTTCCAGCATAGCTCTATACTTATAACAGCTCTTCTTAACTAGGTGTCTTTAAAAGTGAGAACCCTTTACTTTCAAGGAACTAGATAAATGACCAGAGTAAGTTTTTAAAATATATAGCCTCAGTCCTTGTAAAGAAAGATCTTGGTACTGTACCTGCTGTCAGGATTGTTCTGTACCTGCAGTCAGACTAACTAGTGGGATTCTGATGCTTTGCAGTCTTCCCTTTCTAAACAGAAATGTGTTTCTGCAGACCAGCCTACTGGTGAACATACAGTGGTAAAATAAACACTTAGTTTATTCATTATTGACCTAATTTGGCTGTGAGGTGGTTTGGGTCTGGTTTTAAAAATATAGCACTTTTCTATGTATTTGAGCACTGATCCTATTATAAAAGGCAGTCAGTTGGCAAATAGGCAGTCAGACAGTTCAGATTTGGAACTTTCTCTGCTTGGCTCCAGATTTAGTTAACAGTAGTTGAAAATAATACCTAAAATATTTTTCTAGTAATAAAGGCAATTTTTTATGTTATCAGGAGTTTTGCTTTAGTAAAATTTCTTAATTTTGTGGTACTACACTTAATTGTACCAAAATGTTTTGAGACAGAAAATGTGAGAATGGAGAGGTGAGGGAGTTTGAAGAGCAATATATACCATGGATGTGATGAGTCTGTCTTGTTTTCTAGAAAATCGGCAACTGTTCCATTGTGAGGAGACTTGGTGTTCAGGAGTGTATCCTTCTCGTTACACAGCGCATCACCAAATACCCGGTCTTGGTGGAACGTATTATTCAGAATACAGAAGGTAGGTTGTTTAATCTTTCCTAGGAGCCTCACAGTTGCTTGCTGATCCTTTTTCTCCCGTGTTTAGCATGTTCTTTCCTCAGATGAGGAACGGGCTGGTACTGCTTTCTCGTTTCTTTGTTAGCTGAAGATGCCATTCTAGATGCAGATACAGATCAGTCTCACCTCATCAGAGGGTCAAGATCAGCGTTGAGTTTCAAGTCTGCAACCACAAAACCATAGTAGTTAAGCCTGTCAGTTCATTAGAGATTTAGAGCTTTAGGATATTTTATTTTATTTTTAAACTTAAGCTCCTAGGAAATACTGCTAGATGTTCAATATGGAACCTTCATGTTAAAATACGTTGGGGTGGCTCATATCTTGCATTCTAAAGTTGAAAATGTGACTGACTGCTACTCTTTTCTCTTAGCTGGAACTAGAGATTATGAAGAGCTGACCCAGGCCCTTAGTTTAATTAAGGACACAATTACTCATGTAGATGCCATGGTAAATGAGTGTGAGAAGGGCCAGCGCCTTAAAGAGATTATGCATAAAATGGAGCTAAAATCATCTGGGAAATGCAAGAATGGGCTTTTCTTCCGCAAGGATGACATGGGACAGAGGCGGCTTCTGCTGGATGGGATGCTGTACTGGAAAGCTGCATCAGGGCGACTCAAAGGTAAAGGACCAGGAAGGGGAAGAGTACAACTAGGAAACAAGATTATTATTATTTATTTGTATATATTTTTTAGTAACTGTTTATTACTGATCGATTGAGTATAAAATAGGATGACAATACCCTGCTTGTTTAATAGGATATTGGAGGAAATGGCACTTGTTCTATTCTTGGCTTGTCCAATAAGCATCTCTATAATGGTGCATGATAAGTTCCTTGTGCAGTTTGCTTATTATCTGTCTGATCTGCTTTCCAATTCAAGAGGGAGGTCTTTAGATAGATGACAAAGCTTTGAGTCATACTGACTTAGTCTCCTGTGGAAAGGCATTATCTTGTGCGAGCTCTGCTTCACACTTTGAAAAATCGTGTCATGTCAACCCCATGACACCTTCATTCTGCATAATGTCTGTTTCACCAGAAAATCAAAACAGTGTCCATCAGTGAATATTTTAACAGCTTCATTGCTCAAGTGTTCCAGGAGAAGCTTCAATGGCACATAAAGTGCAGCCAAGAGTAGGTGGTACTGTGAATGTCTGCAGTTCCGGAAGAATCTGCTGTTGAGGGAGACATGTTCCCTCATGAGTGTTTGAGTCAATGTGTAGGATGCCTGCGTAGGTGTTTTCAAGCTTTAAATCAGCTCTATTTGTATTGTGCTGGTTCTGCACAACTATGGTCTGTCTGTGGACAGCCCAAGTGGAAGGCAGTAGCAGACCCAATATGGCAAATGTTGAGGTGCTATTCCCCAACCCACAGGAATTTTAAGTCAAATCATTTTTTTAGTCTGGACCAATCTTTCTGCTTTAAAATCCTTTTTCTTTTTTTTTTTTTCCTTTCCTCTTGTTACTGTAGATATTCTGGCGGTCCTGTTAACTGATGTACTGTTGCTTTTACAAGAAAAGGACCAAAAGTACACATTTGCATCAGTGGTAGGTATTGTTCTCCTTATTTAATATATTCACTTAGAATATTTATGAAAGAACTACAGAAGAAATACAGTTAGAGATGTTAGATACTTGTTCTGGTGGGTTCAGGAGGAAAATTAAGTTAATAAATCAGCCGGCTGTTATAGAATTGCTTTTTCTGAAGCAGTTCTGGTACTTGTTGAATCCCTTCTGCTGTCTCTTAGTGCAAAATAGTGTTCCCTTGCATCAGCTGGTTCTAGCTGCCACATCTCCTGTGGTTTTCTGATGCCCTGAGCATGTTCTGAGGTTCACTGCTTCTCCTTTTCTTGTGCTGTGACATTCCCTTTCCCTGAACTTTGTTAGGCTGATATTTTATACGAGTCATATATGTTAAACGTACAAGAACTGTGCTTTGAAAGGCACTTGCAAGTAAGGTCTGCTTCTGTTTGTTAATGTGAAGGGAAAGAATCTTCCATTTCGGTTAGGGACGTGGTAACCATGGTCATAGTAGTCTTAAGATTTACCGGGGGGGGGCCAGAGAACTTTCCTGAAGTAAACATAATGAGCACTAAATGCAAATGTAATTACTGCAGCACTCAGAACACTCAGTGGATTCGCTTGCTTTTCTAGGGCATTTCCACAGGTATCCTCAGAGCAGTTAATTGTGTACATTTTGTCCTGATCTAGTTCAGTTATGGCTATAAGAGAACCAGTAGCAGAGAAACTATTTTATGTAATTGTTTTCTTGGGTGTATTTTTTTCAAGACATTAACATTAGAGATGAATTCTAATGGCAAAAGCTATTTTGGTGACCTCAGGGCTGTAAAAGCAACTGCTTTTCAAATTACACTTCTAATGCACAGAAGGGGATACTTTCACAAATCAGGATGTCTGGAAGTTGCTTCCTCTTGAACAGCATTAGGTGAATCTTTCAACAATAGTTCATTTTATAACATTGACTCTGAGAGACTAATTCTGCCCTGTTTTCCAAAACGTATCTGAGCTATGAGCAGAAGAGCAAGCTCATAGAGGTGGGGGGGGAAGCATACTGTTAATGTACAACATCTAAACTGTTGTGGCAGTTTTCCATACAACTGCTGTTGCGTTGAGATAAGTGTGAGTAGTTTACATCGAGGCTAAAGCATCGTTTCCAAGAAATAAGAGTGTGCGTACATGTTCTTAGTTAGTATAGCTGTTCCACTGCAACGTCATGCCCTGGTTTATATGTCCCCTAATAACTTTACTGTGAGCATGTATCATACAGTTGCTTATGACAGTCCCCAAAAGCTGATCTCTGCTACATGGTGGGTTTTTTCCCTCCAGTAACGTGCTCTGCAGTTGCAGACTGATCGGTTTTTTGCATTTTGTATGTATAAAGTTTATTTGAAATTTACATGTCGCTTCTCCATAGATAAATCAAGCAAGTGAGAGGAGCAAATGGATCTGCTCAGTGTTTCTGTTCTTCCAGTGACCTCTGTTCATGGCTTGAATTGCAGTACGGCTGCTGAGAGAAGTTGGCAAAGCCTAGTGTTCCTGGTGTCTGTTCAGTTTTCTTATCCTCACTCTAGATTATGCTGTGAAGGTTCAGCAGTTACAAAGAGCTGTTTTCTTCTGGGGAGGATCTTTCTAGGCTACATAGATTGGACCTATACTGTGTGAAGCATAGATAGGTTTTTAGTAACTAATATCCCTCCTGTAAATTTGTTTTCATCACAAAGACTGACAGCTAATCCAGTTAATCCTTAGTTATACAATATACTATCTGTCACCTTGTTTTATTATTCACGGGGTCTGATAGCACACTGTGACACCTCGGTGTTACGTTCTTATTTCTTTTGTAGCTAACTTGCCAACTTAGAACTTCTAACACTTCCTTTTGTTCTCTTCTTTCACTTCACGTGTCTTTAAGGTTTTTGTTTTCTTTTTCCAGTTTTGGTTTTGCCTCTTTTTAAGCAAAATTTTTGAGCCTTTTCTTGACTTCTGGGACACAGTGGGAATCCTCAGGTGTTTAAATTGATACATGCTTTAATATTCAATCAGATACCAAGACCTCTTGTTTTTGAAATCTATATTCCTCATTCTGTGTTGATCTATGGTTGATGAGTAAAAAAAGATACCGTCAAAAGTGTCATTTGAAGAGTCCATAGCAATAAAATTATAGTGTTGCTATGTCATGGTGGCCCTGTATCAGTAGGAAGACAGGGGAGCTAGGAAGCGCAAACCCTAAAGAACATATATAATGTAGTGCAATAAATTATATTTTGTTTTACAGGACTCTAAACCACCAGTTATCTCATTGCAAAAGTTGATTGTAAGAGAGGTAGCTAATGAGGAAAAGGCGATGTTCTTAATTAGTGCTTCCTTACAAGGACCAGAAATGTATGAAATTCACACCAGCTCAAAAGAGGAGAGGAATTCCTGGATGGCACACATCCGCAGAGCTGTGGAAAGGTAAATTATGAGTGAAAGCAGGAGGGCTTGATTTCTTACTCGTCTGTCTTTTCTTTGCAGGACTTGTAAATTTATTGTAAAAGTCCATTTGACTATCCCTAAACGTTCTTTGTAAGACTGAAGCTTGCCATTCTGGTTTTGTTTATTGGGAAGAAGCCACTCATAAAGATGCAATAAAAACCAGCCAAAGACTTTACTCTGGGGTGTTTTTTTTTTCTAAATAAACAAAAAAATTTGGTGCACTGATGTCAAATCCAACAGGGCGTTGGATAAGGGAGGGAGATTGACACACAAGATAAACCACATCCTAGGCAAAAGCTTCAGGTTGAATCCTGAGATGGTTTTAAGTTATCTGATGTGCAAAGCAAACATGTATTTGTCTCCCGCTTTGTACAGCTGTCCTGATGAAGAAGGAGGAACATTTAATGAACCTGAAGCAGAGAGGAGGCTGGCTGAAGCAAGAGCTGCGAAGTTAAAAGATTTTCAAGGTAATGACTTAGTTAAATATTCCACAAACTGCTTCTCAGTATCACTTGTGATTTATGACTGCCTTATTCTTTTATCACATGATGTGATCAAGTTTCTCCTTCATAAGTCTTTCAAGATACTGTAAGATTATATAGAAATAGTTGTTAAATAAATCTAATAATCTTTGTATGGTCCATGAGTTTTCCCCTTAACTGTTAATTACATCTCTGCCTTTGATGCTCTGACCATAAAATGAGTAATAATCTTCCAAATTGAACATTATACTCAATCTGACAGTGCTTAGGAAGGCAGAACTGAGTTTGTTTCTTCCTTTAGAGCGTTTGAACATGAAAGATGACCTGATTCTGCAAAGTCTAACTGAGAAGCAACAGATTTATCTAGAAATGTCTGAAATGAACGGGTTTGAAGACCATTCCCAAGGATCCCGATCTAGGCTACTTCTTCGGGGGGATATCTCAGAAAATCTGCAAGGAGAGGCAATTTTGAAGTCCGCAGTGACAGAAGGTAAATGCAATGTGGGAATGTGTATGCGTTCACTCAGATGCAGGGGTGGGGATAAGCACATAGGATCTAAATACAGATCCTGAAAATCATGCTGTAATAACATAATACTTTTATGTAACACTGTTCAGACTTCCTTATTCTCAGAACACCTACCCTACACAGGTATGGGGCACCTGCAGTTTTAGGTAGACGACCTTCTCACAGCTTGGATTTTATTTTTAAGGATCAACCAGTGGAGTCTTAGGATGAGTCTATTCAGATGGGTAACTGAGTGCTCTAATAATACACCAATCCTGAAATATAATATTATATGAGGGTTATATATTAAGATAGTATATTTAGAAAGCAAATAAGCACAAAAATAAGCTTTATTTTGGGGGAAAAAAAAACCCAAACACTCAAGGCTTGATAATCTAACTTGCAAGCAAGGAAGAGGTCATCTTTATATGTGCAATACGAAGAGCCTGTCATAAAGAGCTAGTCATGAAGGAAAATTCATCTGTGCTGCAGGAAGTCTCTCAAACTGCCCAATCTTTTAACATATTTGACAGTTGAAACTTTTTTTTTAACTTGGTAGCATGATGCATTTGTCTCACTGTATAGACACAGCTGTTTATGTGACATGTTTTCCTCTTTCCTAGCTGAAAATCTCCAGAACCTTATCTTCACTCACTTAGGCAATGGATCCTGTCAGCCTGAAGATGGCTCTGGTTCAGGACTCCCCAGGAGAGCAGAGACCTTTGGAGGATATGACAGTAGTCCCTCGATTTCAAGTAAAAGTAAGAAAGGGACCATTCAGCATTCTTCTGAGCTTCTTAGCTCTCTGCTGTGTTTCTCTGTGCAGAGAATGAGATAAGAACAATGAGCTAAGTGAGGCTCTGATACAAGGAATCTTCACCACGCTCTAAGAGGAGGATACTAGCAAATTTATTGTGTTTGAATGTTGTATCTTTTGCTTCTTATACCAACGCTAGAGAGCAGAGTAGAGCTCTCAGTTGGTGTTATGCCAAGGGCATTACCTTAACCCGTACTTTCTAATTACCACAGTTCCACACAGAATTTTAATTTTCTTGGAAAAAAAAACAAAACAACAAACTTGACCTGAAAACCTAGGAAATTTGAAGTTGGCTGCCTGCTTTTATTATTGAATCACGCAAACTTTTTTCCACTTTCTCTTGTTTCTGCAGAGTTGCTAAAGGGTTGTTGAATCCTTAGATAATATAAATTGTCCTTTTGGCACAGGTGATCAGTTAATTAATGAAATAAGTGGAAATACTAGAGACTATTTATCTCCATTTTTGGTTCAGGCATTTATTGAAAAATAAAATGGTGTTTATTTCACTGGTTGTTAATTTCTAGAATTGTTTCTGTTGTCTCTGGGAGGCTAAATATGTCTGTCATGCTATAGGTACTTCATACAGTATGGTTTCCATCTCCCCCTACCTCCTTCCACGATTACAGTGGTGCTGCTTTGACTAGAATTTTTCTACTAACGAGTATTCCATGTTATGAGCTTGCAATTCTTGTAGCCACAGCCAGTCACTTTCATGCATACATTGTGGTTGCTTCACTTAAAATAGTACAATGTAATTTGAACTTACTGTCCCTGTGTATCTTAACCCACTCTCCTCAAGTTTTTATACTTTTTTGAGCAGTCTGACTTGTCCCTGTTGTCTGCTCTTCCACTTTGAATCAGCATGGATAAATCATGCAGTTGCATATTGGTTCTAACTTCAAAGTTGGATTTTTTTTCGGCTTGTCCTGTTATGCAGTGAGTTTTCACAGGCCCTGTGCTGGTGGGAACTAACTCACACTCCACTCTTCTTTCAGGTGGTAGTTTTAGGAAGAACAGTGGTGGTGACCAGAGACAGTGGGAGTGGAGAGGCCCTGCAGTGAGTTCAGATGTGCAAGTCCATGACATCCCTTGTGATGCAGAAGAAGGATCTCAAACCGTATGTTGGGCTTATCCGTGATTTAAATGCATTTCCTCATGTTCCTCATCATAATAGTGGTGCAGAACAAATCTCACATAGTTAAAAGTTGTAATAGTTGGTAGGGCTAGACTGTAACAGAGTTCTGCCTGTCAAATTACTAGACTCTATTTAGGATGTTTTCTGGGGCGAGTTGATAGCTTAGTACTTGCGATGCATGATAATTTGGTTTTATATTTGTTCATTTGATGGTGTACCATTAACGCTGGCTTTAATCACCATGCGTCTGTTTCAGCCTGGCCTCTCATTTAAGTATTTTTGGTATGTGTCCTTCAGTGTATGGGAGCAATCTCTGCTCCAGCGGTAAACAGTTCGCTAATGAGATGAACCCTTCCAACTTGTTCTGGCAGTGCTACCAATGCCCAATAAGTGTCTGTAGCACAGATGTTGGTTTTGTCTTTTTTACAGAGTGATGCAACGAGGCTGGCTGACAGCAGTGGTTTTGAGTCCACCGTAGAGTCTCAGGTATGTTGCTTCTGCTGTTAGGAAATCTAATGGCAAATAGCTGTATTATAATAATAGCATGTAAAAACAAAACAAGCAAACAAAAAACCCCACCAAAAACCTTAGTATTTTCAATGTCTGTGGAACCACAAGCACATTAACAGCCTATACTTTATGACTCTTAATGCATTATGAATGCAGAGATAAAGTCCCGTTAGAAAACAAAGATGGGTTCTGGGTATGTAGATACGCGTTTCGGAGAGCTGGCTAACTGCTTTTCCTCCATCTTTGGAGGGATTGCGTGTTCTCAGCTCACTGACAAAACTTGCTTCTGAATCTCCCGTGAGTGCTATACCTGTGTAGTGATTCAGTGCTGGAGCGTGGGGGGATGTGATTGTTAAATAGCTCCTGTGAAGAAAACTGATGATGAAGATTGCTCTGTGGAATCCCAGTGAGATTTGCTGGGCACTGGTTAACATTTGTGCAAGGGCTAATACACTGAAATTCATCGTGCCTGCATAACTGGCTTTTACTGTGTTAGAGTACTCTTGTAGCCATGCTTCCACTGTGTGTGTTTTTGTACAGATACTGTGAATGTGTTCACTGTTTAAAAAAAAAAAAAAGTCTAATGCATCAAAACAGATCTCTGTTCAAGTGTCTGATGTCTTTTTTTCCTCCCTCTGCCTCCCCTCCTCTCCAGCTTGTCCAAAGGATCCAAATGCTGTTACAGTTGCTCTTCAGTCTTCAGGTAAACACTGTTCACTATCCAAGATGTTTATTAGGCATTAAATGTAATAAAATTTATGCAGGTGTGGAGAGGAGCTACCTTGAAAATCTCCCCTAAAGCTAGAGTGAAGTACAGAATTTAAGACCGGAGACTCAAGGAAACAAATGCCGTGTCTGGTATTTTGAAGGAAGTGTTAGATCTTTTGTCTTAAGTAATTGTTTCCTTTTTCCTGCTCACTTAAATGCAATTATTTGCTACTTTGAGCTCCATCTGCTCTCCACGCTCATTTCCTCTTAAAATTGTTGTTGATACACATGTGTGTGCATGCATTAGTTGTTTTTACTGTAACCTTGTAATCAGCAATATTTTGACTGATTGGATTCAGAGTAATAATTCTAGGTGCAAGAAATGTTAATGTTGACATATGTAAGCGTAACTTATTTGCTTAGCCATCTTTGGTATCGTGTCAGTCACAATGGGCTGTACAAGCTGGAAGTTAGATCTGCTCTTGAAGACAAAAGTCTCGGTGATCTAATCTGGTAGATGCTGTTGTCTTTTCTTTAGCTGTGCGTGTTGAACCCATGTGCCTTATGCTGAACTTATTTCCCCTCCAGGCAGTGATATCTCAGCAGGACAGCTACATTGAGATGCAACGAGCCACCATGGCAGACCGCGAGAAGCAATATCGGTTGCAGTCTACACGAGGCAATCTGCTGCTAGAGCAGGAGAAACAGCGGAACTTTGAAAAACAGAGAGAAGAACTGATGAATGTACAGAAACTTCAGAGCCAGCTGAAGCTGGAGCAGCAACGCCTGGAACGGGAAAGGAGTCGGCAGCAGAGGGAATTTGAAAGCACAGAAGCTCGGCTGCAGGAGCGTGAAGAGGAGACTCGGCAGCTGAGAGAGAAGTTGAATCAGGAGCGGGAAGAACTCGAGAGGCAGCGAGAGGCCTATCAGCATGACCTCGAGAGACTGCGGGAGGCTCAGAGAGCGGTCGAGAAAGAGAAGGAGCGTCTAGATCAGCTAAGGAAGCTGAAGAAACAGAACACAGTGTCAGGCACGTTCTCCCCAGAAATGGGACAGGTGAGGAACTGGTTTTCTTGGAGTTTTATTTCTGTTAACCTGCTTGCCTCTGAATGCAGGTTGCCCTTTTTGTAGCACTAACCCATGTTCACTTTTTACTGGGCTCCTTAAACTGTCATCTGAAATAGCTGGGGACGGCTACTGTCAGAGAGATCAGAGCTTGGCAGTTCCCCAGTGTCTGTGAGGTTCCACCCAGGCATTTGGTAATGAGAATATTTTTAAAAAAAGATAGAAACAGAGAATAAGTTATTTTTGAACATGGATGGCTGAGGATTTTTTTAAATACAGGCACTGCCCTATTGCAGGCAGGTGGTTGCAGAAGGTGTGCTACACTGGTAGCATTTTGTATAGTTGATTTCTAAAAACATCTTGTGTTTCAAAACGTGAAGTTTGGGGTCTGATTAAATTTTTACTGTCTTAAAGTCTTGCTTTCTGTCCATCCTGTCATCACCTAATGCAGTATGCTTTTGCATTCCTTTGCTAGGTGCGATATTAAGCAGTCTGGAGCCGCTGAGGTTCTTTTCGGTGTTCAAGGACTTATAATCTTACTCTTCCTTCTGTTTGCCAGTGTGCTTTGGGCTTCATCTAACCTCCTGCGTTTTTCACTAGAAAGTGCTTTATGTTCTCAGGGCTGAGGATGGTCTCCCCTTGTTGTATCTGAGGGGGTGAAAATACCCATTTTACTTAGAGTGCCTTTTTCTTTACGTAGAACCAGATGCTAAGTCATTCTGTTAGCTTCAATGGAGAAGGCGTGGAACCATCTCTACCCGTCTCAAAAACCTCTGTGAGAGTGAGCGTCTCCGGGATGGATTACCTGGAACGGCCAGACTTGGTTCGTAGGGACAGCACCACCCTGGAGAATCGTCCAGTTCTTGCATTGAAGAATGAAGTGCCAATACATCTCCTGAGTGCAACTAATCAGATACAGAAACCAGCTGCAGTCCAGCAGCAGATTCCTACTAAGCTCGCCACTTTTACAAAAGGAAGCAAAGAGAAAGGTGGGAAGAACAAAGCATCTCATAGGACAGACAGTTCAGGTAAGTGTATTTAAATGCATTTCTGATCTCTGCCAGCATCACAGGGAGACAGAACACTGTAGTTTAAACCTCTGGCTGCCCAGAAATTGATACAGTACAAATTGTTAATGTGCTTACTGCAGTCAGTAGGCTCTTAAAATCCCAAAGTCAGGAGTTACATGTGTGTACTATTTAAAATGGAAATATAGCCCAAAGGGATAATGTTTAAAGTGGAGTTCTGTAATCCAACAGGACAGAATGATGGTGAGAGTTTCTAAACCTGGGTGTAAAATTTTCTTGCCTAACTGTAGTGTTAAAGGAAAATAGCAGATGTTTTGCTTGTTCTGCATGAGTGAAATGTTTTGAGGCTGGCTTAACCTTTTCTCACTGTCTATCCAGAGTTGTAATGACATCGAATACAATGCCTTTCTTAGCACCAGTCAGTCATTAAATACAGGTTTCCAAGCCAGAATTGAGATGCTGTGTGTGTTGTAGAGTTGAAAGGGGCTAATTTTGTCAGAAATAGAAGCAAGTAAAAATACAGTCATCCTGTCATAGTGTAATTTCTGCTGCTAACTGCTAGGTACTAAAGTAGTGATCTTTGCCAATGACAGACACAGCAAAAACCGCTTTTTCTCTACTGCTTAAAATAGCCTTACTGCCAGCTTAGGAGAATGGCCTATAATTTTAAATTACAAAATTATCTTTTTAGCTTTGTATAGGATTCAGACTTGGCAAGCTTACCCATCACTTGGGCCTACGCTACTATAGCGGACTCAGGGCCAAACCTGGCTAGGGAGGGGAGGGGGAAAGTCTTTTGCACATTGTAGAAACATCTACCTCTGTCGTGCCTAAAGTTTACTACAATTGCAAACTTGCTTATGTTTTTGCACCTAAATGAAGCCTAATATCCTCTTACCCTGAATACCAAATGCTGGTAAATGGGAAAATAAAGCTCTAATACCACATCTCCCCGAGTTTATTTTTAATAGCTCTTACATAATGATCTCTGCAGTGGAAATGTACTTAATGGTGTTTTTCTGGAATTTATGTGAAAGGTATAAAACACAAATATATTGGTCTCTGTTCTCTCATGAGCATTAGTGGGATGCATGCTTGTTATGCCCATATGTAGATCTTAGAATAAAATGGAAAAAGACTTTCTGTACCAGAGGCAAAATACTGTGTATTGAATTTGGGTTTTGTGATGTGTAAGAAATGTGCACGGAAAAGAGTTCTTTGGATCCAGAGTGACTATTTCATGAATTGCTTTTATTGTTGAAATTAAGAAGCTGACAGGCCATAACACCAGAGTCAATGTACTCTGCTGCTGAGCAGCTGGGAGACAGATGGAGAGCAGAGACAAAAGTTCATCACAGTTCTGCGTGTTAAATGTAGCACAAATAGCCATCGTTCTCTGAATGCTAAGGACAAAGATTTTTTTTTTTACTGTGCTTTATAATACTAGGTTTTAAATCTGTGGTTGTCAGGGGCTGCTAGTAACTGAATTAGAAGTCCTCAAGGAAGAGGAGAGAGAAAGTATTCACGGTCTAAACAGCTGAAGAGAAAATTTAAGTAACTTGCAACAGAAGCACCAGCTCTTTGTGGTATAGAAGTTTCCTTGGATATGCAAAGGTGTCAGTACGGTGGGCCCCAGCATGAAATAGTGAAATTTGTGAAGGACTGCTAGCCTCAAATATTAATTTGTAAAATATTTTCTATAGCATCTGTTGATCAGAAGCAGCTGCTTCCCCCCAGGCTTGTCGGACGAGAGGAGGGTGTCCTGAGAGGCAGACGATCAGCAAGTCCAGTCCTCCCAGGCGGCCAGACCACTGCATTCCAGCCAGGTATGTCTTGACCAACTTGCACATCCATGGAAATGCATCAAGCTCTCTCTGCAGTGTCATGAATCTGTCGTCTTCCTTTTTTTTTTCCATAGAATTGTACGGCCCTACAGATGCTCAGCCAGAAGCACTTTCATCTGCCTCAGCGAACCTATTCAAGCCCAATAACGTTCACGTTCAGACCCTGGTGACCTCTCAGCCGAGTCTGTTAAATGTGCAAGATGATACCAGCAAAGAAGATGTGATTTTCTTCTAATTGTCTCCATGTAAAGATTAATCATCTGACATACTGTTTCAAGAACTCAGGCCCCCGTGTTCAACGTGACAGAGACCTGACATGGATGTCTCTTCATCCCTGCCCCGTTGCTACTAGCAAGGACCAGACCAGGATTACTGTTCTGCTTTGTTGGCGCCTCTGCCAGCAGCTCAGAATGAGGGCACAGTAGTAACAATTTGCTTTTAAATTCTCCAAACGTGGAAATGTATTGACACATGGTATGGGTATATAAATTCAGAGCATACTAAAATGCTGCCATTTATTGTAATTTGCTCTTTTGGGAGAATGTACACTCTTTGTGGGCACCATCTTGGAAATTGTTATAGTTGATGTTGAACCGCCCAGATTTTTATGTGAAATGTTTTAGTGGGCCCCAAAATGGCTGTGAATTTTTAAATCCGTTTTCACAGGTATATGGTCAGTAATGGATTATGCTCACAGTGTGTTGATAACTAGCGACTAGCAAGCCAGTCTCCTTATAGCCAGGCGTGACAGACGTTGCGATACCCGCTCAGAGGGGCCACACTGGCATCTCTGTTCCTTTAGTGAATTCAGTGGAGCGCATGCTCAGTGGCCAGGTACTGTGGAAGAGAGAAGGTAAGCTTCTTAACAGAGTCTTCAAGGGTCAGGAGCTCCACCTGCTTGTGGGTGAGAAGGGTTGGACATGTGAAAAATATACAACGGAAATGAAGAGTTGGACTAAATGCACATTTTGTTGGCCATCAGCTTGTGCTGGGATACCTGTCTCCTTGGAGGCCTTGGGCAGCTCGCCACGTTAGTGAGAGTGGTACAGGTTCCCAAGCAAAACTCATGAGTTGGTTCAGAATGAACTTAAAGACTTGGATTTTGTTCTTTGCTGAAGACATGTATAAGAAGCCTTTGAATGCAGTAATTTATTGTCTTGTTTAATCCTAAATTTTTCTGCATCTTTTGTTTGTCTGTTGACTTGTTGGGACTTTACTCCAAGTACCAGAAGATATCAAAGCTGCTGTTACTGCAGAGACTTCTCTGCAGCACTGTGTTGGGAATGAAGGGAATAAGAACTGCTTGGTTTTAAAATTTAAAAAAAAAAAAAAGAAAGAAAAAGAAAAAAAAGTACTCTTAGCTAAACCTGTGTTGGTTTAGCTGCTTACAGCTAAACCAGCTTTGATACCTCTTGTTAAATGGGTCAGTTCTTAATCATGGAATGGTGATGACATTAAGTGTTCTGCTCAAAAGGCATTATTTCCCTTTGTAGTAATTTGCACAGTCATTTTTTTGTATTCTGTTACTTCACTCTATCTCCATTCTTTATTACACACATCACTTAAGGATGTGTATTCCAGTATATGTTGAATGTGACCAGTCAGATATATTGTGCACAGGAGAGATTGTTTGGACGGTATTATTACAGAATTAAAGAAATCGGTATCTTGGAGCTTAAAAACTTGGGTTAATACCTTTCAGAACACAATAATAGGTGGGGTTTTTTTTCCTATCTTTAACCCTGGGTTAAAGTGATTTTTGGCACTGGTGGATGGAATGCCTGGTCAGGTCTCCATCCAGTCACATAGCATTGGCATTGAATGGCAGTTTGTTGATCTCTTCAAGTGATTGATGCCGTCTCGGTGATTAGGCCCTGTGTGGTGATAATAATGTTCTTTAAGGCCATAACTTCACTTTGCTCGAAAGTTTTAAAATTATTTCAGTAGTTACAGTGCAAGAAACATTTATAAATTTTCAGCAGAAAATACAGAGTTTATTTTCAAGTGGTGATAATTTGGATTATTGTCTCCAGACGAGAAATTGAAAAATCCAAATTTACTGGTCAGTGTGAGAGGGAAGAGATAAGCTACAAAATACTTAGTTGGTTTTACGGAGCAAGCACTCGTCGCTGTAATGCTGCTTGGATAAGGGTGGCCATCTTCGAGGGATATTGGTATAAACCTGAAGCAGTGGCGCTGAGTTGAATGAGAGGAAGCTCCAAACCATCTGGCTTCTTACCAGACTGGTGATACTCCCCCACCCCCCAACAAATTATTACTGTGAAATCAGACACACTTCACTGTAATACCAAAGGACTGCTTGGTAAATCATCGGCACTGCAGAATTTACACAGATTATCAGTGGCTAGATTTGTAGTATGGGGAACATAATTTTTGCATTGTTGTGATTCGATGTGGGTTATGGTTAGAACATAGTTCTACCCTGTATCCATTTTTTACATTCCTAAAAGCTAGGCTGGCATGGAGGGGGATTCTTCTTAAAATTAATCTAACTTCTGATCAAGCCAGCATATGAGATCCAGCAGCTCTATAAGAGTGATTTTATCAATCAGCTGATGTGAACTGTCCAGTTATCTCTGACACCCGTGTCATTTCTCCTGTAAACATACAGGGAAGCAGCAAGAATGCACAGTACGTTCTCTCCTTCGTGCTGCGGTTTGGGCCACTCCCAGTGAAAACTCTATGCCCCCATTGCCTTAAATTACCAGGTTTTTAGGAGTTTTAGCTTAAAGTGAAGTTGCATCAGTGGAATAAACCACCTCAACCAAAGCGGGATGTCCCTGGGTATTTGAAAACAATTTTTGGAAACGTTTTATTTTAATTTTGTGCCTGTCCTAAAGTATGGGAGAGAATGTTCTGTGGACTGAAGGGATTTCTTTGGCTACTTTCTTCTTTTGTGCAATGAATGAACTCAGATATAGAACAGCGACATCTGGAAAATAAAGTCTGCAGTGAGGTCTCATTTCTTTTAATGTTTGAACATAAACATAACTTTTAATACTCGTTGTCAGCAGTGCTTCATGTAAGTCGTGGCTGTTAGCAGATGCACGCAGGAACATTACAGGCCAGGCTGTTGGTTCAACACCCCAAAAGCTCCTTGAAATATGGGTCTTCAATCTGTAACTGAGAAATTACCTTAAAAGTAATCTGCCCTCAGTACACGTCTAGCTGCAGCTAGCTTTATGCAAACTTTTCACCTTGAATAGAGACTGCGTCTTCTTTCACTTGGGTCAAAATCAGTTAAGTGCCATACTAGGTATTCACATGGCTTCCAGCTCACTACAACACCCAGCGTGGAGAAGGGTTTGGAATTAGTAAATGCTGTGATGCCTCGCTGCTAGTGAGGGGTTTTCCATACCACAGTATGGTAACATTACTTGTAGAAGGCTGAGGGAAGCAAGTGAAAGATTTCCTTTAACTGAATAATGGGTCATTTCTTCACTTCTGCAAGCCTGAATGTGTGAAATTGTTATCACTCCAGTTGAGTGAACTAGTTTTGGACTCTCAACTCAGATCTTGTTCCTAGAAAAGTAACTCTTGTAGGCAAACCAGATTGCAAAATACTGCTGTGTCCTGGGCTAAGTAACCTGCTATTGATTCTGAGTCATATCCTTTCCATTTGACTTTTTGATTACCTCAGATAAAAGTTTCCTTTTAAGTGATATCTGAGGATTAGACAGTTCAAAATTCTGTGCCTCCCAGGTGCCTTTTGGCTTCTTTCTGAGCTGGGGTGTGGAGGAAATTGCAGCACGAGCTTTGAACTGCCGCCTTCTTTGCTTTGTGTCGCAGCCTTAAAGTTATCGTCATGTTTGTCCTTTTAATATTGTGATGTTGCGATGTGGAGGCTGTTTCTATGGTTCTGATTTTCAGTTTTAACTGGTGTAAAGGATGCTTCCTCTTTCCCTTCCCATTTGGGCTATGGTCATTTTGTATTTCAGACTGAAGATCCCTCCATGTCCACTAGTACCCAGCACATCTGCCCTATGCGTATTGTAAATGCTTTCCTCCTTTTTAACTGTACTATCTGTGGATTGTAGTTGTGGCATGTCCCACAAATTGAGATCGCTAATCACTTCCCGATGCGAGGCAGAAGAATCGGTGTTTCTAGAGATGCTTGCTCATCAAGGTCATAGCATTCCTGCAAAGGCAGGAGCAATTCTAAATAATTTGCGGGCAGTTTTTGTCTTTCTGAGTAATAGTCAGATGATCCTGCATACGTGGAACTTGGTGTCTGTCGTTTGCATTCACGCTGAAAGTTGAAACTCAAACTAGGAGACGGTTAAAAATACATATTTCGTTTCACTTCTACTTTCAACTCTGCAGAGTTAGGAGCTAAGGCTCCCCGGTGCTGCTCAGTGGTGTCCATGTGTGTTGTGCCCCCGTGCAAGGGAATTTGGAGCGTTTTGTTGTCTTCCCCAGCAGTTCTCACATTTACAAGAGAAAAATCTTGACACCAGGTTTCACATATTCTGTCCTTACCTGACCTTCTTGCTGAATAGGTAAAGAAAAGCCTTTTCCCCTGTTCTCTTTCGAGGCCAGACCCAACACCTTGGGCTCTTTATCATTTACCATTAGCATGTTATTCGTCAGATACCATTTGTGCGAGCTCTGGTTCATACCATTTGTGCCATGTTTATAAATCAGTTTTTTTATATTTTTGTACTGAAGGAAATTGGAGCACTTTAGAAAAGTTTATTTCAGATTCCATTTCTGTTTGGACCTGGAAGGACATCTCTCGTGACAGTAGATCCTGTTGGCGTAACTGCGCATATCTCACTCGGAGCTGTGAACTCTCTTGATGCTCTTTAGTCTTAGGTCTGGTTTCTGGGCCCACCTTGCACTGTAAAGATTTAATAAATAATCATGGTCCGTGGTTAAATTGACCATTTTGTTGGGGAAGTGTTTGGTTTTGTTTTTTGTTAGGGTGTAAACATTGTAAATAATTCCTTTCCTGTTGATACTGCAGTAGTGACATCTTTGTAGTCTTTATTTTATTTGTAAAGTTGATGGTTGAATGTTAATATTCTGTTGAATTGTGCACTCTTGATTGATTGTAAACTTGATCTTAGCACACCAAATGATGATTTTTACAATGATTGCAATGTTTCTCCACTGAAGGATTTCAGAGCTGCAATAGGACTGAAACCAACTTCTAGCAATAAAAAAAAAAAGCATTTAAAAACTGACTGCCTTTATATATATGTATACGATTATTATTTATATTTTTTTCTATTTGAACCAAAGATCAAAGCAGCAGCCGCTTCTCACGTGCTTCTCATTTTCCACCCTGGACCAGAAATATGAACAAAACTGATGGTTTTCCAAAGGAGAGACTGGAGGACAGGAGGTGTTAAGTGGAGGATACCAATAGCCGCAGTCCTCGCCAGTGAGGTGAGCGCCCCAGGAAAAAAAATCAGCTGGGCTCAAAACGCCTGAACTCGGCACGCTGGCGAAGGCGTGAACTTAAGAGTTGCTTATATTAGCACATAGGTACTTTGCATGGTGCCAGTCTGAGACATGCCTGGCTCTGTCCCAGACAGTATCGGTTCCCATTTGGAACAAGTATAACAAAAATAGAAACTTTCTCCCGAGTGCTTGTGCCAATTTGGCAGCCCTGGCTGCCAGCACCATCCCATAGCCTCTGGCTGGTGCCGCACTTCCCAGCTCCCGACTCAGCAAGTTGCGTTTCCTGGTAAAATCCCCACTTGTGGCATGCTGGCAAGCTAGCCCAAACGCTGCAACCTCCAGGAATTTCTGGAGATTAGAACAGATGCAAAACTGGGGAGAGAGTGGGAGAACTGGGACTTGGATCAGTGCTCTCGAAGGAAGAGGTACGAGGGGTTTTTTTTATCATCAAAATCCTGCGCTGTAGCCAGCGTCGAGGAAAACCCTCAGCCAGTTTTGGATGTGACGGTGCCAGTGGTACAGTCTGGGAATCCCTTTGCGCAGCGATGAGTCTCCATGTGTGCCAAAGCATCTCCAGAGCAGCCAGGTTCTCGGGGTGCAGGAGTCCGTAGAATACAGTCTGCATTTTTCAGTCTCTGAAGTGCGGTTGACATCTGGGTTGTGGCACAAACTGGAACTCGTTGGAAAACCAAGAGTTTTTCTACTTTTCCAATGTATGTAAATAATCAAAAACTTTTAGGCTCACCAGTGTTTAAATTACGACTTGATCTTTATGGGAAGTAACAGACGGATGTGTTAGCAAATGAAATTTTGAAGTGCGTGTGTGTATAAGCTGTTGCTTGCACTGCCTTTGAGAGGAAATTTCTTACATCTGGTTGTGCTCTGCTCAGCTCGCAGGGAGCGGAGCCGCGGTGGCCACTGGAGGTCACTGCCTCTGTGCGCCTTCACATCTCCCCGTCTTTGTCACTAGAGCAAGACGAGCAACTTAATTTCTAAATATTTTTCAGCAGCAAGAAATGGAATCAAAGTGACTTCAGGGGGGATGGCTGAAAGGGACAATGTAGGACACAAGATGCGAGGAGCTGCATCCAGAGCAGTGGGTTTAACTTCTTTTTATTTTTTTGTATTTATTTTCTAATTGCACTGTACTCTCCTGCAGCCATAATCGTGTGTCAGATCAGTAGGAATTGTTTCTAGAATGACAGAAGAGCCTGGATCAGGAAGAGCCAGGGTGGGGAGAGCCAAGAGGGATCCCTGCACTGGGAACTGCGCGGCTGCAGCAGCGCGGAGCTCTGCGGGGCAAGTTTAGATCTCGGGCAGAATTTGCATCTGTTCGAAGTCGGGTGCTGCTGCAGCCATCGGTGTTCAAACCAGTGTGGGTGTTTCTGCGTTATGCTTCAATTCTTGCCGCAACAGCAGGGCAGACATTCCTTTGGTGATCGCGAACACCTTGACTGACGGGATCATTGACAACGCTGTCGCTCATCCGTGAGCCGCCTTCTCCCTCTTTCACAGGGAGGGTGCGATTTCAGGAGGGGTGGCGGTGCCTTCAGAGCTGTTAACTTGCTCATACCAGTATTCCAGCAGCTCCGCCCTGCCTTGTCTCTCTTTAAAATCTGTAGCTAATTAACCCGAAACCCAAACCACATTCTTTCTATTTGGATGAATCATTCTGAGGCCATAGGCAATGACCAGCTTTATGCTAAACCTTCCTCTTTCATGTGGGTGAGACGCGGCTGATGGTTCCCATACGTACATCTGAGATTCATCGGCGGGCCAGATGCTTGAGGACAAACACGCACAAAGGATATTGGCTCCGTAGTGCGCTCCGACAGTGGGAATGTGCTGGTTTCTGCCTTTCCCTTTCCTCACCCCTGTGACTCAAATCCGGTTTAATTTCTCATCCCGGCGATGGGGCCAGCCCAGGGCTCAGGAGACCGGGGATGGGGGTGCCTGTCCTTGTGTTGTGCCCACATTGTTCGCTTCTTCTGGGCCCGTGGGATCTGGCAGAGGATAAAAGCCAAACCCTCTTAGAGCTGGCAGTGCTGGGGCGTGCGACGCGCGGTCCCCTGGCTCCGGGACAGTGTCGCAGGCGCAGGAGGCTCAAAGGCGGTGGGGATCGCTTTGTACGCGGGAGCGTGAGAAATCCCCGTCGAGCAGCACGATGTAGATGTGCCTCTCCCCCATCAGAGCGGCCGCTGGTGCCTTTTCACTCGGTGTTGCTGCACCTGAAGCTATCCCAGCTGTGACACACAAATTTTCAGGGGATTTCAGGCAGGTGGATGTGCAGTGTCCTTTTCCCCCTTCTCGAACATTTGAAGTCACAGACAAAAGTCACACTGTGTGTAGTCAGTGCTTTGTTTTCCCTGCGCTGCCATGGATCGTCGTCGTAACAGCAGCGTCTACTCCAGTTCCTTGCTAGATGTGTGGTGGGTGTACTGCAGAACATTTGAATGATCCGTGTCGGATCTTAGCCAGAAAAAGGGAATTTCTCAGTTACTGCTGTGCTGGTTTGGGGTTTGGGTTTTTTTTTCTGCAATTAACAGCACAGGCCATCCGCAGCGGAGGAGGGAGAAAGGCAGTGTGCTGCCTTGGCACTCTGGCAGCAGGGGCTGCTGAGCAGAACACGGCTACGAATGAGAGAAATGGTGTATTTCACTTAAAATCAACGCTGGGTGTCTGTCTTGTGGCCAGGAGGGAGGTGGGTCGGTCTGATGCTGTGTTTCTGTGGTAGCTCGCAGGCTTTGTGTGAGAAGAGGAACATCCCGTGGGAGAGCGATGTCACGCTTCGCTTGTTTTGGCTTTGAGCCTGGCGCTGCCCCTGTGCGTTGCCTCTTCCAGATGTGACTGTGGGCTGCGGTCCAGCTCCTGCAGCTGGAGGGGTGCAGCCGCGCAGTGGGGTTCTGGGCTCGGGGGAGAGGCTGAGGTTTGAGCCGTGTCGAGATTCTAAATTAATTCTATTAATTCGGGAGGATTTCTGTCCCAGTAACCAAATTAACCCCTAAACCAAATTCACCTGCAGCCCAGTTGGCCGAAATCTTCTGGCCCCGGCACTGAAGCAGCGGTTGGATCGATGCATGGAAACGTCAAACTGGGAAAACAGGTCTGTGCTGTGTGCTGCTGGGAGGACGTCAAGCATGCAAGAGAAAAAGGTGCCTCGTTTCCCCCAGGGGTGCTCCCGGCCCTGCTGGGAGCTGGTTTCTGCCAGGAGGAGGTGGAGCTGGAGGGGACGGCGAGGGGCTTGCTGCCAGGTGAAGGAAGATGAAGGCAGTGAAACGCAGCTCTGGCCGTCTTCGTTGCCACGGTGGAGCAGCCAAGCCCAGGTGTGCTTGAAGTGCCGGTTTTCCCTGAGAGGTGGTAGTAGATGTAAAGATCGTTTGAAGCGAGGAAACAATTCCCAGAGGCTTGCAAAGGCTTCAGCAGCGGGGCCGCTCGCTCCTCTCGCTCGAAATGCCGTGAGCGCGGCTCGGATAACATCCCAGCGCCAGGAGCAGGAGGCAGACGGAGCCCCGTGCTGCTAGGAGCAACTTCGTCCCTGGTGCAAAAGGCGGATGTGGCTGGGAGCCAGCGCTTTATTGCTTGGCAGCATAAATAAAACAGCTGCTGCTCAAATGGCCATGAATGAAACCTCCGCTCCTCCGACTCGCTGAGCAAAGTCGGACTTTGACCGACACTCAGGAATAGCTGTAGGTATAACGATGGTGAAGCAGCTCCCAGCTCGCTAACAAGGGTGGAGATGGTTTCTGCTCGCTCCTACTCCTGGCTGTGTCCTGTCCCGTGTCCCCCCGTGTGCTGTCACTGTCCCCTGGGCTGTGAGCGCAGAGCGTGCTCGCCTGCCTGCGCTCATGTGTGCGAGCCACGGCCGAGCTGGGAGCTGCCCCGTGCTCCAGCTGCTGGATGGTTGGACTTGATGGTCTTAAAGGTCTTTTCCAACCTCCAGGATTCTGTGATTCTGTGCTGCTGCTGCCTGGGGTGCTCCAGCCCGGGTTTGCGGGACAGGCTGTGGGCTCGTTTCCCTGCAGCCTGGAGCATGAGCCACCCCTTGGGCTCAGCAAGCGATGGAGAGGCGGCAGAGCAAGGGTAAACGGCAAAGGGCCCAGCCTAGGGGCTGAAAATGGCAGCGGCATCAGAAAACAGGCTGGAAACGAAGTTGGTTTATCTGCTTCAGCCACCAGCAGCGGGGCAGCTTGCTTCCTTCCAGTCCTGCCAGTTCTTGCCTACACTAGCAGCGAGGAAGGGCTGTGACATTGATTTATATAACTCTGGAATTGAATAATGGATCACGCCCAAACCATGCTTCTGTGGTGAGACAGTTGGTTGCACCTTCGGTGCCTGTTTCCTCTGACCATGCCGATTCCTGTCCCGTACCTCCCACCCTTTAACAGAGCTTTTCCTTCCCACTGACCCCCGCTGCAGGGCCCAGAGCACTCAGCCTTCGGGGAGAGAAGCGCCAGTGTTTTCCTCTGGTCTTTTTGGCAGTGAGGAAACCCAACTCTACAGAGGATGACCAGGTAAGGGCAGAGAATAGCTTCATCTTTGGAGTTTTAAACAGATTTGTTCATCCTTCAAAGATGGAAGGCAGTACAGAACCTGAGCTTTCCTAAGTCCTGTGTTACAAAGACGTAGGAAGATCCGAGCCCCCTCCGGCCGATGAAGGTTTGGACTCTCTCAGGGAATGCTCTTTGCTATATTGCTAAACATTATCTTAAGTGTAGGCTGGGAAAACTTGCAGCTTAAGCATACAGAACAGGCAAGGGACACGGTGGATTTTATTCAGATTTATTGAAGCAGCTCCAGGCTGAGTAATAAACACACACAACTGCTGTATATAAAAAAAAAAAAAAATTATAATAAATGTACAGAACCAGCCCGTGGGCAAAGTACTGTCACGTGTTAAGACATTTCAGGCAACTGCCTCTGGTGCTGCCTGCATTCCAGGTCACAGCAGACAGCAGCGCAGTCCGGAGCCTGCTGCCAGTTACTCGGGAGCTTCTAGTAAATATCACTTAAAACAAAATATTAAATGAAAGAAGTAAAAAATATTCCTCTGGTTCCTGCTCTGAGGTCACACGAGTTAGGAGAAAACTTGGAAACCTTTTGGCGTCTCGAGGGACAGCACAAGCTGCCAGCCCCAGGAGGTCCCTCCGTGCTTGTCCCCTCCCTGCTCTGAGCGAAGGGGACTTACAGAAGCGGTGCAAAGCCAAAGTCTGCATCGCCGTCCTGCTGCTGCTCACGGGGACGCACACAAGGGCTGGCATCCAGGACAGGTCACAGACTTGCTAGGGAGGAGGAGGCGGCGCTCCTGCTGCCCACATCGTCCGTCTGGATCCCGGGTGAAGCGAGACACTGGCAAAATCGGGTGTGAAGCCTGTAGTGCAGAAGGAATTATTGTGAGACCAGGGTGCAGCAAACCCGAGAACGCTCCCCAGGCCTCAAAACCTCAAACACTGCTATCGGGGAGTGACGGCTGCTTGTTTCCATCCTGGAATTTTCTATAGGTATCGCAGGATAGTTTATTACAAGTTCATTTGGGTAGTACATCTTTTGCAAGGGGAAAAGAAAAGAAAAAACCCTGCGGGGATCTGCAATTCATGGGCATCTTTTCTGCCAAGAGCCTTTAGAAAGGTTTAATTCCAGCTGCAAATTTTTAAAAAGTTAATCGCCGTGTAGCAGGAAAGAAACGGCATGAAAGGGACACCAGAGAATAATTAGAAGCGGAGAAACCCTGTGTTTATATGTAGACAGGGTTTGTCTTACAAATGCAATTACCAACCATTCTGGGACTAAATCCCAGCTATAATCTTGTTCTGGCACCAGCTCACAGCCCTCACGTCCCACAAGACATTTGGGTGCCACTAGCAGATTAACCGTGGCACCAGGAGGAGGAGGAGGCTGCGCTAAAAGCAGCAGCCGGTCCCCCATGGCACCGCGCGGTCTGTCCCCGCTCCGGCAGACAGACTGCCCGTTAACATCACGCTCGACTCCACGAGCTTTCTGTACCAGGGACGACACCCAACCCTCCGCGCAGAGAGCATTCCCCAAAATCTTTGCATAGGCCAAGACTCAGTGGAAGGGCTCAGATGCCAGGTTAAGCGTCTTGTTATTTAGACTAATCTTCTCCCCGCAGCATTTCAGCACCTAAAGAGACGTTCTCTCTCTCCCATAGCGTTTTAGAGCCCAAACTACCAGCCTGGAAGGACATTTCTGGAGCTGATGTTCACACAAGGCTCTAGGACAACTCCAGTCCGGATTCACGTGCGTCTGCCCCTCGGGGTTTAACCCTTGTGCAGCGCAGGGTTATATAGAGGAGCTCTGGGTTGATCTGCAACTATTTACCTTCCAGGTTCATTCGCCACACCGTGACTCAGGCAGAAAGGTACTTCCAGGTGCTGACGAAGGCGGTGGGGATGAGGGAATAAGGCACCGTCGTGACGCTGCTCCAGGTGTCGGACGATGGGTCGTAACAGTCCAGCGTTTTGCAGCGCTGAGCCCCGCAGTAGCCCCCCACCACGTACAGTCTGTTACCCGACGTAACAGCACGACAGCTGATGCGCTTCGCGGTGACGTCCCCAAATTTGGACCACTGGTAGGTGTCACTGTGGAAACGGTAAGCAGAGCTGGCGGAGAACTCTGTGTCCCCCCCGATGACAATGATGTGGCTGCCCACCACGGCGGCGGCCGTGTACCGCCAGGGCTGGGGGCAGCTGGTGGGCACCGTCCAGCGGTTCTGGCAGGGATCGAAACACTGCACCTTGGGCAGCTTCTCCTGGTTGGCGCTGGTGCCACCAAAAACAAAGAGCTTCATCTTGGCTCCCACCACAGCGGCGTTGCTTACACCTTCTCGGAGAGGGGCCACCAAGGACCATTTGTCCAGCTGTGGGTCGTAGTGTTCAACTTGCTTGAGAGAGACGGAGGGAGAGGCCGGGAAGGCACCGCTCACTGCTGTGTGACCCCCCACCACGTACAGGCAGTGGTCCAGCTCAGCGGAGCCATGGCCAAACCGTGCCACCAGCATGGGAGCAGCTTTTGCCCACTCATCGTGGAGGGTGTCGTAAACCCAGACGTCTTTGGAGGCGCCGTTCTCGGAGCCTTTGCCACCGGTGATGTACACTTTGCACCCGATGGCGCAGGCACTGCACTCTTTACGAGGGCTTGGGATGTCGGCACGAGGAATGATCTCGCTGGTTTTATGATCCAGCATATAAATCTTGTCGCACATGAAGGTTTGGCCACCCAGCAGCAGCAGGGCCTGGCTGACCTTGCGGGGTCGGGCGCAGCACCCCGTCACGAGGCCATCGTTTTGCAGGATCTTCATTTTGCATCGTACGGCGTCGGCCACGATCTCCTCCCCCAGCTTGTGGCTGGTCACCAGCTTCTCGCAGGCCACTTGCTTCCGCAGGTAGGACTCGGGCAGAAGGGCCAGGCGCACGGAGCGCAGCAGCTCTGGCAGAACTTCATGGCGTCGGGGCAAATCGTACCGGATCCAACCTATAACAGCTTCGTAGACCAGCGTCTCATCCTCTACCTCCAGCTCTTCGCTCTCCACCAGCTCCAGCAGCTTGTCTTTGGGCAGGCGGAGGAAGTCTTCGGTCTTGCAGAGCGAGGTGAAGTTGGCCAACGCCATCCTCCAGGAGAGCTCCAAGAGCCGCTCACAGCAGTGGGCGTCGGAGAGCAGCAGCATGTTCAAGCAATTCCCCGGGTAGAGATTTTTCTCCAGAAAGTCGGCCGAAGCATCCCGAATGTCCTGAAACTGCAACATGTCCCCAGCCTCCAGCAAGGACTCTGCGTTCTCCTCGTTAATCAGCACCCGGGCCGAGTAAGCGTAGTCCAGCAGCAGCTCCAGCACCTCGGGGTGGAGGGAATCGTGGAAGTTGACTTCGGCGTCTCTGCTCTCTTTCAGGCCCCCGCTGAACATCGCGTCGAAGTAGCGGCTGCAGGAGGCCAGGACGGCGCGGTGGCAGTGGAAGGCCTGGTTGCCCGCTCGCAGCACCACGTCGGTGAAGAGGTGCCGCTTGCGGAGCAGGTTGAGGTGGGTGAGGAGGCTGTCGGCGTGGCCCGGTTTGTGGAAGAGGTGGATGTTCATGGAGCCGGAGCTCGAGCGGGATTTCCGATTCTCGTGGCTGCTGACGGACATGGTGGCGAAACTGCTCTGCAACGGGGAAAAAAACGGGGAGTCAGCACGGAAAGCCCGGCAGCGCCGGCACCGGGGACCGGCACCGGCGGGGGTGCGCCCCGGAGGGCTGCGGTGGGGAGCACGGTGCCCGGCCGGTACGGGGAGCTCGGAGGGGGAGTCCCGCAGCGGCGGGGCTCGCCCAGCGCAGACCGGGGGGGTCCCGGACCGAACGCCGCCGGTGCAGGGCACGTCCCCGCCGGGTCCCGCTTAGCACCGGGGGGTAAGGGGAGACGTGGGCTCCCGGTGCCGCCCTCGCCCACCCCGTCCCGTCCCGTGGTCCCGCACCTCCGCACCTCGNCGGGGGGCGGGTGTGCGCATGCGCCGCCCCTTAACCCCTTCGTGCCCGGCTGCGGTGATGGCGTCACCCTGCCAGAAAGGGGCCATAAAAGCCGGAGTCGGGGTTTCTGAGCTGGAATCAGCAGCTCATCCGCTAACGGCTCTGCTGACAAAGGGAGGTCACGGCCGGGACAAACCATCCCTGCTCAGCAAATGTTTTCCTGCACAGGGCAAAGCGGGAGCCCAGTTGGGCCGATGGCCACAGCAGAAAAGGGGAAAAAAAGGCAGGTTTGGGGAGAATCGGGTCTGCCCGCGCAAGGTCTCGTGCTTAAAAAGAGTGAGGGCTGCCCTGGATGGTCAGCAGCAGCCATCATTGGTGCTTAAATATTCTGTGTCAGTGGGGAGCAAAGCCACTCTACAGAAAACACGAATGTCAGAAGTTCTGAATTACCAGATTTTGCTTTATCTTTGCACGTTTCAGTTTGTCCTGCGCTTCACCGGCTGCAATTTAAAATCACTCTGAGCGGAAGTGGATGAAGCAAACGCACTTAGACCAGTTTACAGCATCCTTTCTCTACATGGAAATTAAAAGCGTGGTTTAGTTTTGCTAATTTGGCATCGGAGGTGTGTGTATTTGAGGTGATTTTAAATCACCATAGCTACACCTTGTCCCACACTAAGCAGGACAGTGTGTGCTGAAGGAATGGTTTAGCGAGGTTAAGAATACAAAGAGATAAAATCTGATTTCTTATTAAAAAAAAAAAAACACTAAATTTCAGCATGAGCAACCGCAGCGGGTGACAGGACTGGGCAGCAGCTACAGCTGTCCCGCAGCAGCAGGACCCGGGTGCTCCGCCTGTTTGGGCACAAGACCTGCGGCATGACTAGAGAAAAAAGGAGAGTCTCTTCCAGATAACGCCTGCCTACCCTCCGGGTTGTACCAGAGCTTGTAAATCTGACATCAAATTCTAAGCGCAGCCAGGAAGGCGTCTTCTGTGGCACTTGGTGGGGTGAAGGTCCAGATAAACAGCAAAGACGGGGCGAAGGATAAAGGGTATCGAGACCTCGCTCTGCTCTTTGAACACAGGCAGGAGATAATTTCCCATGTCCGTGCCAAAAACAACAACAAAAAAAAAAGAGGTCAAACCTCCTGGAAATGTGGTCCGTGCTGTACTGCGCTGCAGAGAGCACAAGCACCGCGCAGACTAAGCAGAACTGTTTTCAAAAGATGTATTTCCATGACAGTTAGTCAGGTGCTTGGAATTGTTTTGGGAGAAGGAAGGCTGGTAACAGATGGGGAGCTGCAGCCGACACAGCACAAACGTTTTCTGTCGCCTCGGCACTCTCTGGAGCTTTCTAGAACCAGATAAAGGACATTTGCCCAGTTATCGGAAGCAATGATCACTGAAGGCCACCTTTGATGTATTTGTCTTGTTTATTATTGGCACCGCCTAGAAATATAACTGTAAAACTCATCTTGGCATTGGTTTGATTGGTGCTTTGAAAGGTGATTAATAAATTTGCTGCTTTTTCTTTTTAAAAAAAAGTCCACTGGCTGTGGCCGGAGCTTGGTGGAAGAGCTCCACCCGGTGGCACTCCGTAAAGGCACAGCTGGAGGCTCAGCGCTGCTTCTGGTTTAACCGGGAAGCCTCAACTTCCAGTATTTCTCCTTAAACGAGTAATACAGACTAGAAGAAAGCGTCACAAGGCACTGCTTACAGTTGCTATTTCTTTCTAAAGAAAGACAACCGTTGCAAACAAAATAACCCGACCACCTCCCTCATCCACTTGCTCCTGTTCGCGCTTGGGGCATCTGCTCTGGGGCTCAAACACCAAAACATCTGAGGAGGAACTCCCACGACGTCGGTCATCTCCCTGGGTCAGAGCAGGCACCAAGCACCGAGCCCGCAGCTCGAACTTGCAGGATCTGTCCCTTAGAAGTTTTGCGTGACAGAACCGTGGCCGTTTTTCTGCCTAATGCTGGCTTTGTGCACTTTTAAGTGACAGTGAAGACTGGAGAGTTGTATTTATCTTCTGAGACATAAGAAGGAAGTGACTTTTTTCCCTCCTCTATTTTACCAATCCTAGGAGATTTCTTGATTTTCAGAGGATTCGCCTGAAAGATTTCTCTGATGAAGAGTGATACAAATTGTTAACCACAAACAATCCTTTCTGTAATAAACATCTTGACTACAGTCCCAACTACAGGATGAGTGGAATCACAATCATCAACACCGGAAAGTTAAAATACACCCTGCCTCACTAGAGGCATTTTTACCATGTAACGACTGGGCTCCTGAAGCTTAATTATGGTTTATACAGCTTCAGAGTTTCCTCCTCTAGATGCTTGGTAGATACCAATCAGGGAAGATATGGTCCCCAGGAGACCTACTAACCATGGAGGAAAGCGTCCAGCCCAAAGAAATCCCGGAGGCAGCCAGTGGATTGCGTTGGAGAGATCTGCCATGTCTGTGAGGATGCTCAAAACTTCAGCCTTCACTTTGGCTTTCATTTCCTTTTGACTCAGAGGCGAAGATGTATTGCTGGAAGCAAGCGTAATATTATTGATAGCCAATAATGTAATAATAATTAGCGATAACTCACAAATGAGAACAGATGTGTTTGGGCTAAAACAGCTGTATAGCCAAAGAGGGAAATCATACCACTTGTGCTGCCTCAGCTTTCTTCTTAACTGGAACAAGATTCTCAGGGATCTGAAAACAAGACAACAGAGTTATTTCTCCTACAGCATCAAAGGGGAGGTTTTTTTCTCTAGCGTTAACCACATCCGTGAGGATGAGCACCCTTCTACAGCAGAGAGGGTCCTTCATTTTACCCTGATTACAGGGAATGCAGTTCATTCCCTGTCGGTCTCCTTCCCCACCGTCGCCTGCAGCACCCCAGCCAGCCTTACCGCAGGATGCCCAGGAGCAGGGAGAAGGCCCAGAGCGCCGTGCTCAGAGTCCACCACTTCTGAGAGCCCACACGGAGGATGCCGGCGTCAGCCGCCCACGCGATGTGCTCGCAGGGGTAGTAGAGCTGGTTGGCCAGGTTGCAGAGCACCGACAGGCCCCGCACCAGGCCATCCTCGTCCTACGGGGAGCACGGGGGACAGGCCTTGGTGCCTGTGGCGTGGCTGAGGAGGCTACCACTGCGCCCCATGCCCTGCGCTCACCTTGGGGCCCAGCCCGTAGCTGCAGCTGTAGCTGAGCATGGCGAAGTCGTCGAAGAGGCGCAGGGCAGTGCGGCAGGCGTTCAGCTGGGCCGACACGGCCAGGAGGCTCCCGGGCAGCCCTGATGGCGGGGCCTGCGGCCTGGCCAGCGCCCCGCCCGCCAGCTGACAGCCATAGCAGAGCGCACGGACCTGCGGAGGCACAGCCCGGTGAGGGCCCGGCCGTAGGGGCAGGGCAGGGCCCCACCGGGCCGCTCCCGCCACTCACCACCCGGTCGCGGCCGCGGTAGGTCTCCAACACGGCGACCAGGCCGCTGAGCGCGCCCGCCGCCATAGCAACGCTTCCGGGATGTGACGTCACAGGGCTCACGGCCCGCCTGGGGCTGGCGCGGGGCTCGCCGGGAAGGTGGCGGAGCCGTCGCCATGGCGACGCGGCCTGGCGACTGCCGACGCCCGGACGAGGCCTCCCGCTTGCTCGGCGATGGCGAGGGCGGCTAGCGCGGTGCCGGCCATCCCGGCCCCCCTCACGGGCATTCCTTTCCTGAAGTCGTCCCACATTCAGCTGGGGGCTGAGCGCTGTGCGTCGGGAAGTGCCCGTCAGCCATTTTCTCACAGCCAGTTCCCCCCTTTCTGGGGGGTTCACAGGCCGGCGCCGGCCCCGCCGCCCCTCAGCGGGCGGGTGCTGAGCCCGACTGGGGGTGGCGGCGGGGAAACCTGCTCGGAAACTCGCCTGGCGTTTCCAGAGAGGCCCCTGCAGCCGGTGGCCCCCTTTGCTCCCCCAGAGTCGCATGTCCGCATGCACGCAGACCCCCGCATCCGCGTCCTCACCTCAGCAATGAGGGAGAGCTTCCCCTGTCCCCCCATCCCTCTTCAGAGACCCCCCCTGGCCACGGCCAAGAAAGGAAAGGATAACATTCCTTGTGGAGACAGAGAGAAAATAAGGCTCCCTCCATCCCTCTACACCTTCTCGTACCCAGCGCATGAGACCCAGCCCACTGCCAGGCCACGGCACTCGCACAGGGGTGAGCTGCTTGACAGACCCATCGGTCCCCAACAGACCTTCCCCGCAGTCCTCGGTGCTGCATAGGCTTCCTGGGCACCGGGGGGGTTTGATGGCTTGGCTCAGAGTCATGCTGCAAGCAATTAAAGCTGTTAAAGCTATTTGGATATCTTGCTTCCTCTTTTTATAGCTGAGTAAATCTGGAGCTCGTAAAACAGGTTAATAGCACTAACTAGAGCCCAGCTTTTGCTGCGCAGCCTTTCCAGCTGCCGTCTTTGCTTGCTGCATCCTCAGATGCTGCAGGTTTTGCCCCAGAGCTGCATCGCTTCTGACGCACCGCATCCACGTTCTGCAGTGTTGCAGCTCACCTTACTGCAATCTGGTGTTAATTGCTTTGCCATTTCATTGTACAAAACGGAGTCAGGAGTACTAAAATGCTAAAAGAGCAGGTGCTTCAAGATTGCAGCTCATTAATATTTCCTTACAAGAGTAAATAGAGCATTTTTAGAACTAACACCATTCATTTTCCCCTCTGGCTGTTTGGCAGGATGTGTTCCCACTATTAAAGGAGATGGACAGTCCTATTACGACACTTCTTATCAAGCACAGTTTAAGGGTGAATGGAGTCCACCTGCAAAGCCAAGTGAAAAGGTAACACCATGATTTTGGGGAGGACCAAGACAGTTAAAGAGCAGCATATTCCCACGTTGAATTCTGACCTGAAAGGGGTGGGATTCATGCAAGTGAAAACCAGATGGATGGAAAGACAGAGGGGAAACAAAGGGGTTATGCTTTAAGTGGCTGTTCTGTAGCTCTCTTGGCTTCTCTTCAGCACATGTCTCGTATTAAATTTGGGGATCCCAGAAGCAGTGGATCTATGAGTGAGCAGAAACACGCCTACAGTGCCCCAGAGAAGAGGACACACAGGTATCAGCAGGAGAACCTGACAGACATCCCCAGAAACTGCTCTTTCTGAGGAACATTGCTAGTTAGGCAGCTCATGTCTGGTATCTTGCAGAGCCTACGACAAGGAACATGCTGCCTCCCAGATCCACCGCACGAACCTGCAGCTGGGGGATGATTGTGCCAGATTCTCCACCTCAACGTCAGAGCTGTTTCCAGCTCACAATCTAGGTAGGGTAAGCCTGTGACACAGACACAACGTGTACAGACCACTACTGAAGTTTGTGACATGCTGAACAGTAGGTTTTATCACTTGGTTTTATTGATATAATTATAGATAAAGATATAAAGCATTCATATAATATGTATATAATTTTATATTTTTAATGTTTTATAGTTTTTATGTATTCAGCATCAGTGTCGTCACTGTGAGGCTCTCTTTCATCCTCCCTCCACTTCCCTGGCAGGTTAAATAGCTGCATTCATTCCTGTGCTCTGCTGCATGAGGAGAAACTGCTGTAGCTGTAAATTGTTCAGAGACTGGAGTGCTCTGACATCCTTTACTCTCACTTTTGCCAGAGCCTGTAACTATTGTCCGTCCAAACAAATATGCCTCATCCGTCCCCAGAGGTGATGAAGACCCGGAGAGAAATCAAGCGTGGGCAAGAACAACTACTACACAGCTCTCCTACCCAGAGGTCTGTTGCCAGCTTTGCTGTGCAGGTGTTTCTCTGGTGGAGACACTCTCTTCTTTTATGTACACTACTCTGGCACCTAAAGGCGATGCTGTTGTCCCTTCTCCCCTCCCCACTCTGGGTTGTGCCAATAGGGTGCCTTTCCCAGCTACAGCCTGTTTCTGTTAAAGCAGCTCTTGTGTTCTCCAGACTGGCAGGTGGAACCTCGCACCGAAGCCTGACTTGCTACTGCAGAAGCATCGAAGCAAAGTCTGCTTGGGAGATGAGCATTCAGGCTCCCGTTTCTTCAGCACAACGCAGCAGGCAGACTATCAGCCGCCCCGCCAGAGCCAGAGGGTGATGGCAGACAGCAAGAGCCACCGTGAGAGCCACATCCCCTTCAACTACCACAGTAAGGCCACGTTGCTCAGACTCGTGGTGCCAGATGAAGCCCGCTGAGGTTCTCCTAGCTCTGTGCAAGGGTGCGATGCCTGGTGCTCTGAGAAAGGAGGCAGCCCAGACATCTGGGATTGGAGAGAGCAGGAAAGCACCGGTGCAGTATCAGTGTCTTTAGTAAAATGAGACTGCTACCCCAAAACCAGGCAGGACTGTGCTTGGCCCCATGCCTGCTGCTGCTGCTTCTCACAGCGCCTGCTAATCTCAGGCATTTTCACGTCCCCAGATGACACCTCACTTACCAGCCACCTCGATGCCTGTGCCAGCCATAGGCATTCGCTGCCATCATACAGCGATATTTAGCATGTTCAGGTGATGTGAGTGATTTCTGGGACGTGAACCAGGAGCTTGATCTTTCTCCCTTGATACGTTTGTTTTTAGAAGTTGTTTTGCATCTGTGTTTGGGAGGAAGGAGAGGATTTCAATCAAAAGCTGTGCTTATGCAACCTCAGGAAGGGATGCGGTTAGAGCTCGTCATGGAAGGCATTAAGAAAATCCTCCTCTGACGTTGCCTCCTGTTTCTGATGGCCAGCACTCTGCAGCTAAGAGAGAGGTCCCTTCATGCCATGTATCTGGTTTTAAGCCATGTGTTTTGCTAAATGTGGAACAGATCACAGTTGAATTGGTCTTTTCCTTGGCCCCAAACTTGTGGAGCAGCTCCATAACTAGCATATGGAGTGATATTCCTGTGATTTCCATATGAATTTCTTCATTTACCTCCTCACCCTGAGAACTGTTTTCTGTCTGGGCAAAGGTTTTCAGCAAAGTGCTGATGGCAAAGCCTGTCTTTTCGCCTCATTAATGGGAATACATGCAGATCTGTGACTGCAAGTCAAACTGCAAAGCTTTGCTGATGTTGCCTCCTAATTTTCTGGCTTGAACTTACTTTTTATTTCAATTCCATCTGTCAGCAGATGAAAGGTTTGTCACAACCACGCAGGCCGTGATGGTCCCACACAGACAGCAGAAACGACAACTCTCTGAAGACATGTTACAGCAGGTAGAGCCTTAATAGGCTTGGATTTATCACAGGGCGTCTTGGGGAAGCAGGATTATACCAAATGAAGCTGTAGCCTCCCCATTAACATCATCAGATTTGGTGTGTGCTCTTGAGCCACTTGAGATGGGACAGCCAGGCATGAAATCCTGTCTGCCTCCAGTCTCAAGTAAATGCTCTGTGGGGAGCAGAGTCGCAGCTGAGAAAAATCTTTGAAGGGAGAGGAAGGACAGGCAACCAAGTCCTGAAGCCAAGGAACATTAGAGGGAAGAGGAAGGTGATCCTGGTCCTCCACATCGGATCAGAGGAGGAAAATTGGCATAGCTAGAGGTGTCCAACCAGGGTAAATGTCTCTCTCCCAGAGGAGAGGAGAGGAGAGGAGAGGAGAGGAGGGGAGGGGATGGGATGCAGGCACAGACTGCAGCTGCCCAGGGGGGTGACCCCTCAGGCAGCAACACAGGGCTCAGGTGTAGCAGCTACCAGGTTCCACGTCACCACCTACCTCTTCCCATGCCCATCTGCTGAAAGCTTTTATCTCTCCTCAGATNTGTTACCACCCACCTCTTCCCCAGCCCCATGCCCGTCTGCTGAAAGCTTTTATCTCTCCTCAGATCAAATGCTCGCACCTGGAGCTACCCTGGAGGGCGCGGGACCTCTACAGGACTGAGCAGAAAGATGAGTTCACACCCAAGTTCAGAGGCCCAGCAGAAATCCGAAAGGCAAACTCCCAAGTGAGCTGCGTGCCCCTGGGGACCCTGAAAGGATACTGTCCCCAGAGGAAGGTGCTCTTTGCACCATGATCTTCTCCCTTCTCTGGTGACCACCCAGAACTTACTGAACTGGAGACTGCCTACACGTCGTGTTACCTGTTAGCTGTCCTGGTGTGCTGCTCTTGGCCTGTCTGTGTGTTATTACAGGGAACATTTATTTCATGAGTTGAACGAGGACACAAGAAGGTGTTGTGGCAGCAAGAATAAACACAGGGACGTTAGCCCAAAGACGTGGGTGACACATCTCTCTGGATTGCGAGACCCACTGAGAGCCTCTCGGCAGGCGCTGGGGCAGGAGGAAGCAGGTGGGGTAGGGGGAAGCTCAGAGAAAGGGCAAGAGATCAGAAGCAAAGTGAGAGGCACTGTCAGGGCTGTGTGTGGGCTGGAATATTCCCTTATTATCTGTTTGTGTTTTGGTGTCAAGGCCTGAAACCAAAGGTCAGTGAACAGTAGGGCAGAGAGGTAGCCCTCCCCAGCTTATGATGAGTGGGCTGTTTTCCTAGAGGTGAGCCGTGTATTTTTGTTGAGTTGGTAACTCACGTGGGTTTCCTGACTGCTGAGCTTGCACTAACTCTGGGGTACAGGTATTTTAAAGAGGGATCAGCGTGGGCTGGTCAGCCCCCTCCCTTAGGAGGCCGAGTGAGCGGGGTCAGCTGCTGCCTTCTCACAGCTGCCACTTCACAAGCTCCTTCAGCGTTTTGATGCAGATGGGCTTGGTTCACACGCGCTGTGAGCCAGCACCAAACCATTTGAGCACGGGTCATTTCCAGTTGCTGCAGTTTGTGTGGGAGCAGCGGCTGAGCCCATGATCCCTCTGTGCTTTCCTCTTGGGATTTGACTCTACATCCCTTGGGAAAGGGACAGTCTTTGCTCCACGCGTACTTCAAAGAAGTACTCAAGTCTTGCAAATGCACACAGGCACCTCACATCGGTATCTTACACCGCTATGTTGCAGACACCTCGATTCAAACACCTGGATTGCATCACTTGGTGTAGTAACAGGGACTAGCATCTGCTACCACTCTGCCCCATTACTTTTATGTGACCCTGAGGTGGCATTGCCACCTGTGCTACCGCAGAAACAGCCACGATTCACTGGGCATAAATGGTGGACATCACCCTTCTGGTGGAACCAGCTGACTGGGGAGCTGTTGCTGGGAGGACCCTGTGGTCACTCACGTTCTTTTTCACGTGGATTTTGTTGCAACCTCAGACGCAGAAAGTAAAACTGGCTTTTGGGGTAAGGGCCTTTGCTTTCTAAACTCCTCTCCCACCCCTTCCAGCAGCACCGCAGGAATGCCTGAACCAGGAAGGCCAAACAGCCTTTCTTTGATTCCCCCAACTATGTGAAATCTGCCAGCGCGGCTGGTGGTGCGTGACACCCCACCCTGCCAACGGAGCCACCAGCACGTACCAGTTGCACGTCGACAGTGTCTGTGACTCAGAGATAAGATGAAGTCACGTTATTTCTTGGTGGGTTTAAAAAGACGTCACTCATCTCCGCAGTCCCATCCTCGGTACAGCGTCAGCCTTGCGCACATGAGGTCAACACTAAAGCGTCACTGCGAAACAGGGTCTCGGTCCAACCCTGGGGAAGATTAGGCCTGCAGGGTTGGGCCAATTAGGGGCAGGGATAAATTGGGGGATCTCAGTGTAGCCTTTGCTCTTTCCTTCCTTCCTTGGCGGGCTGCGCAGCTGCCTGTGCCGCTCGCCTCAGCCCAGGCGGGGACCAGCCTCCTGGAGCTGCCGGATAAGCAGGGCCAGCAGCGATGCAGCCCCCGGGGCGCGTGCGGAGCTTGGCGGTGGAGCTGGAGGACGGGCGAGCATGGGGCGTCTACGGCAGCGGGGAGCTGCTGCACGGCCGGGTGCAGCTGGAGCTACGCGGCACGCTGCGGCTACGGGCGCTGGAGGTGTGCGCTCGCGGACGTGCCGCCGTGCACTGGCTGGAGAGCCGTAGCGTGGGGCTCAACACCATCTACCATGACTACACAGCCTACCAGACCTTCCTGTACCGTCGCTGCCAGCTCATCCCTGGTAAGGCTGGGGCACGGGGGTGGTTCTCTGCTCCAGTGTGTTGGGTTGGGACCCCCTTGGGCTGCAGGCATCCCCTCTGGGAGGACCTCTGCCCTGCTGGGGGCTTACCAACCCAAGCAGGGTTGTCCTTTTTTGGACATCTCACCATTGCCGAGGGTTTCTCTGCTGCTGGTTTCTAGGAGGCTGCCTGCAAATTCGGGGCCGGTGAGCACGAAAGGGTTGTGGCTTTTGTTCTGTTTGCACAGGGAAGTGCAAATAGAAGTGTCTGTTCACAAGTGTGGAAAGAGCACTTAGCATTTCAGTAAATATTTGTTTTCAGTTTCCTGATGCTGGGGCCGTACGCCCAGCTGGCACGTTGCTTAGATCCACTGCAAGAGGACAGGCCGCTTGAATTCTTTGTGTGGTTGGGATGAAATGATCCAGAGCCGAGGGATATGGAACATCTCAGCTGTCCCTCCGCTCATTAACTCTGTCTTTTCTTATGAAAGCGCATGTCTTTTATCCTCCCCTCCAGTGATAGTGTTACAGTCATGGCTTTGTGGCTTTTTCTCCCCCTTGCCTGGGTTCTGATGGCCTCGTTTTTGCATGTCACACAGTGCTATGTGCTGCCCAGCCCTGGAGGTGGCTGTAGGACTTCACTCATGCTGAGGGCATTTAATTGTGTCAGTGTCCAACTGCAACCTAGAAAGTTGTGCCAGCCCTAGCTGGCAAATGTAGAGGTTGCAGGAGGAAACTGGAGTGATGGAACGAGGACGTGAGCTGCCTTCCTGGAGGTGTTCTTGTCTGTGGACTGCCCTGGGGGGGTCATATTCTCTATTTCTGGATGACTCTACCTTACCATCTGCTCCAAACACCTGCATTACTCTGGAGTTTCTGTCTTTTGGCAGTGGCTCTTCCGCACTGTGCCTAAGGATGGCTCCTTTGCAGCTGCAACTGTGCTAAGCGTCCCGATTACAATTAAGGACACGGGAGAAGCCCTTGCCCTGAACTCCAGTGGAGAAGGTCCTGAGCACTCGGTCACCGCAGTGTTTGGATGGTGGCCGCGTTAGCTGTAAGGTTACGGGGTGAGTTTTATTCCCCGTTATCCCTGCAGTGAATGTCTGTAGGGAAGCCGCAAAGCTGCTGCGAGCATGTTTGGATTTTGCTGCTGGGATTGTGTATGAGAGAGGCCCCTGGAGCCATCAGGAGAAGGGCGCTCGGCCAGGGGCTGGAGGAATTGCATGAGCTGCTCAGCCTCGCCAGCACCCTGCACTCCTGGAGCTTGGAGCTGATGGTTTTCGGCCCTCGCCTACCTCGTGGGGAGGGATGAACTGGGCTCCTTGGGGAGCACAGAGCCTCGCCAGGACTTGTGGGCTGGGATTTTATTGTCTCTGTCCGTACGCGGATTCCTTTTCTGCTTTGTGAGAGGGACACGGGCACGTGATCACAGGAGTGTTTTAAGGGAGCGAAGGCTGTGGGCTGCAGGGAAGAGATGTTCTGCAGCCAAAATCGCTTCTTTGAGATCCCGCTGGGTCCTGCTCTGTCCCGCTGTCCCCAACGGCAGCGTGAGGACCTTCCTGATGCCAGCTAGCGAGAGGCTGCTGAAAACGTGCCATCATCCGAAGGTCCCTGTGACTGCTCCCTTCTTGTAGCTTCTGGATGAGATCAACTGTGTCTGCGTGGTGTTTAAAAAATGCAGGTTTTGTCATGGTAACAAGGCAGTGCAGAGGAGGGAAGCGAGGCAGAGATAAGAGCCCTCCCTTCTGCTGTCCCCTGAACTGTGAGTTTATCTGCAGTTTCCTGGCAGGGTGGTGAGCGCTGGCACCGTGGTGCTGCGCTGTGAGACAAGAAAAAGGGTGAAAAAAGGATGCTCAGACTGCGTGGCAGGGCCATTAAATGTATAGTGTGTAATCGTCGTAGGGAGCAGGAAGAGAGGAAAAAATAGGGGTTTAATGGGCAATGACAACACGAGGAAAGTCCTGGACTCTTCTGCATGAGGTGATGTGAGAGAGCCCTAGGAAACATAAATGGGTTTTGTGCAGTGATCCTTTCTGTCCGAGGGCCCTGCAGCACTTCCCAGAGGTGTAGGTCCTGCGCCGGTGAGAGGCAAACATCTAGAAGCCATTTTATTTTCATGGAGACGTCCCGGAGAGTTATGGGACACAGGCTAAGAGCACATCAGGGCTCTTGTTCTGTTGTGGGGCGGCCCTCGATCAGCGCCGTAATCCTCATACATACGCAACACTCGCAAATCCGGCAGGGACGGAGCTTATTCCTCAAGCCGGGAGCGTGCGCTTGTGCAAGGCTCCGCGTCGTCCCATCTTGTCCCCATATTGGGTCAGGGCAGAGCTGTTGACTCGCCTTTTTACCCGCTGTGTTCCCCTCTCTCTGGTTTTCCAGGGACCCTTGTGTGGCTCCAGGGTCAGTGGGGAGAAGCCACCAGGTCCCAGCAGCGGGTCAGGGAAGGAGAAGCCCCTTCTGCAGGGTGTCAGCTCCTGTTGGGACCAGCTTAAGCCTGGCCAGACTCTAGGTGGGGCTGAAGAGTTGGAGATCTTTCCTGCACCGAGCCTGGCCTGGGTTTTAGTTGGGTTTGGGCACCCAGGAGCATTCTTGAATGGAAAGCCCTTAGCTGTGGTCCCACAGCCCCTGCACCTGGAGATCTTGGGAGAGAGGAGAGACCCTTTCGTGGCGCTGGGGTCCTAATGTGCTCAGAGAGGGGCTTCCCACCCCCTGTGGAGGCCACGAGGGGTAACTGTGGACATCTCGTGCAGCTGGCGCGGGAGGGAGGTTTGCAGAGACTCTCATCCCGTGGGCGAAGGCTGAGTCACGGGCTGAGGGGTGTGTGCCGACAGGCGGGAGGAGGAAGATGCCAAGCGCAGGATGGAGCTGCCTTGGCCCGGCCGAGGCTCCAGCTCCTCTCGAGAGCCCCACCACCTCTAATGCCACCGTGCATCGTGGTGGGGACACCAGGCACCTTCCCAGAGCTGGTGTTACCCATTAACTCATGCTGTGACGTGCCTTCCTTCCTTCTTTCCCTCTCCCGTTGTTGTCGGGCTCCCTTTTCAGCGTTCGCTGTGATTCATGTTTGCTTGTGGCAGCAAATGGTTGTACACATAAAATAAAACACGGTCCCCTTCCCCTGGGGAGGGAGACACACAATTCCAGTTAGTCTTTGGAGACAGCTAAAGCTTTGCAAGGCTTCAGCCCAGCTCATTTTCGATGGCTGAGATCAACCCAATTCAGCACAGCAGGTCCTGCCCAGCATGGCTGGGAGCAACTCGAAAATCCTCAAAACTTTGGCGGCCAAATGCTGAGTAACATTTTTAATGCCTGTTTTGTCTTATCCCCAGCCCGTGCCCGGGGTGGAGAGCTCTGGTGCTCTGCAAACGTGACAATCGTGATTAAAGTGGACGTTTCTAAAGCTGCATTAACCCTTGGGGAGGGGGGTGGGGTGGTGTAGACCCCTTTCTCCTCCCCGTTACAAGATGTCGGGGCTCTGCTAATGGTGATGTCTGCACTGGGAATCACCAGTTCCCAATTCTTTTGCTTTAACCCCGGCTGAACACCGGCGGGCGGGGGTAAAAGTCCCCACGCCGTGCCTGCCCACACAGGTGTAATTTGTCCCCAGGCTTTAGAGCGGCACCACACAAACCCCAGTATGAGCTGGTAGAAAACCAGCGCTTGCCTGGTTAAAAAGCGCAGGGAAGATGTATTGCTCACTCTGTAATTGCACAAGCTGAACGGGAGCCAGTTCTTGATTTCTTAGAAATAAGTGAAGCGATGTCCCAGACCAGTTTTCCCTTCGTCGCCAGTTGGCCCGGCCGCGCCGTGTGAGGAGCCCAGATCCAGTTGCAGCCTGTTCCGACCCCTGGGAACGGCTCTTGGGAAAGGAGGGACATGGAACCGCGTGTGGCGTGGCCCTCGGCTCCCGCCTGCGGGAACTGGAACGAAGGGGCTGCAGCTCCGAGTGAGAAATCCCCCTCGCCACGGCCGCCGTGACCCTGAGAACACGGAGTCTGGATGGTGCTGAGTCAAGGATGTAGATGGGATTGGAGCTGGAGTGGGGTTTTTTGGGGGGGCACTGAGCAGCACCGCAGCAGAGAGGGGGTTATCCGCGGCTCTCACACACGTGTCCCCTGCATGGACCACGCTCCTGCTCGGCCGCCTGAACCATCCTGCTCCTGGGCATGTCCCAGTGGGCTGCCGCGGTCCAGACCCCCATCACTGGGATGTCGCGGTGCAGCACCGGGGTGGCGAGGGCAGCCGGAGGAGCTGGAGGGGGGCCAGGCTGGCCCGACACCCCATAGCCCGACACCCCATAGCCCGAAACCCCACGGCCCGAAACCCCCCGGGGCCGGGAAGGCGGTGGGGTGGGGGGGAGGGGGGAGGCCGGCCCGCACATGCTCCCTGCCTTGTTTTGCAGCGCCCGACGGGGCCGCCCCGTCCCGTCCCGTCCCGCCCCACCGGGGCCGCCCCCGGGCGCGTCGGGCACTTAAAGCGCGTCGGGCGGCGGCGGGGGCCGGGTTGCGCCGCGCACCGGTTTCGCTCGCCATGATTTTCGATCGCCTCAAACGCTTTGTGATCGTGTTGGAGGGTACGGAACGGGACGGCCCCGCCGCTTTCAGCCCCGGGCAGGCGGTGTCGGGGCGGGTGGTGCTGGAGCTGGCGGCGGCGGCGCGGTTGGGAGCCCTGAGGCTGCGGGCGATGGGCGCCGCCCGCGTTCACTGGACCGAGTCCCGCAGCGCCGGCTCCAGCACCGCCTACACGCAGAGCTACAGCGACCAGGTGGAGTTTCTCAGCCACCGCGACACGCTGCTGGCACCCCCAGGTACGGCACCCCACAACCCCACCACCACCACCCCCCCCCAGGTACGGCACCCCACCACCCCCGGGGCGGCATCCCCGAGAGCGGCGGTGTGGGTGCACCGGAGACCCCAAGGGCTGAAGTACCGGGTGCGTTGGGCAGCCTGGGACACCCCAGCTGCGGGGTGCATAACACCCCAACTGGCTGAAATCTGGGTGCATGGCAAAGCCTGGGGGACCCCAGCTGCTGGGTGCTCTGGACACCCCAACCAGATGAAATCTGGGTGCATGGGGCACCCCAGCTACCGGGTGCATAACACTTCAACTGGCTGAAATCTGGGTGCCTGAAACAGTCTGGCTGCGGGGTGCTCCAGTCACCCCAACCAGCTGAAATCTGGGTGCACGGGGCAGCCTGGGACACGCCAGCTGCACGGTGCTCCAAACACCCCAACCAGATGAAATCTGGGTGCATGGCAAAGCCTGGGGGACCCCAGCTACTGGGTGCTCCAGACACCCCAACCAGATGAAATCTGGGTGCATGGGGCACCCCAGCTACTGGGTGCATGACACCCCAACCAGCTGAAATCTGGGTGCCTGAAACAGTCCGGCTGTGGGGTGCTCCAGTCACCCCAACCAGATGGAATCTTGGTGCACGGGGCACCCCGGCTGCCGGGTGCACAACACCCCAACCAACTGCAATTGGGGTGCATAGGGTGCCTTAGGGTCTAGGCGCGCTGGGGACTGGGTGCATGTCCCCCCGGGACACCTCAAATGCTGAGTGCACCCCTGGGGTGCGCAGCCAGACCCTGCTGCTCTGCAGGGCACCCCGGTTAGGGACTGGCCCCACACGAGACACCCCCCCTCCCTTTGCTGTGGGTGCTCCTTGGCAGGGAAGCAGCGTTGGAAAACTCCTGTGGAGGTTCAGGAGAGTGCTTTGAGGAGGGGGCTTGGACTAGGTGGTCCCCAGAGGTCCCTTCCGAGCCCAGCCGCGCTGTGCAGTGCAGGCAGGGTGGGGGTGCAAACCCTGGGATTTGGGGGCCTTGGCTGCCCACCGTGTCCCAGAGCTGCTCCTGGCTTGGCCGGGAATCTCTGGGCTCTCACTGCCGAGCCGCAGCGTGGGGTGGCTGCAGGATGAAGCAGAGCCCACCCGGAGAAACCGCCCGGTTCTCCGAGGAGGTGTCCCTGGGTCGTGCGTGCCTGGAGACACGTGGAGAGCAAACAGTGCCCGGCACCCGCGGGACATGCCCGGCTCTCGTGTCGCAGCTGTGTTAGTGCTGCTGCAGTTTAACCCTGCCAGAAACACCCCTGTGCCACCGTCCTGCTCTTTTGCTGTGTACTGTACGTCTCCGCCACTGATTTGCCCAGGGAGGAAGTTCTGCAGGAGAGAGATAATCGTCTTAAATCTGTTTTGCCCACAGACAATGGTGAGGTCACCGTCCTGCAGGCAGGAAGGCACGAGTTCCCCTTCACCTTCCAACTCCCCGAGTAAGTTGACGTTTTGTTGTCGCCTTAATGCAAAGGGGGAGAGGAGCCGCTTGGTGTGCGACACCGGTCCTGGGATGGGGAGGAGGGACAGGGCACCTCGAAAATGAAGTTCTTTCAGCAAAGCCCTTCTAAATTGGTGCATCCCTTATACGCAGGAACCTGGCTACCTCCTTCGAGGGAAAGCACGGCAGCGTGCGCTACTGGGTGAAAGCCAAACTGCACAGACCCTGGTCGACGGTGAAGAAAGCAAAGAAGGAGTTCACTGTGATTGAACCCATTGATATCAACACGCCTGCGCTGCTGGTGAGTTCCCCCTGCTCCGCCCCGGGGCAGCGGCATCCAAAACTTCCCCGGGAAGCCCGCGGGGAAGGTGTCTGCCTCCCCTCCGGCATTAGAATGCGGGGCTGATTTCCAGAGGGAATATTTGCCCCCTGTAACTTGTGCCCTCCGGCGTTACCTGGGCCGGGCAGAAGTCATCTGTGTCTCTTAGTTTTTGGAAACTTTAACACATTGTGACAGCATCTTGCATCAGATACCTAAGAAGTTGCTGCTGCTCCCTGGCAGGTTCTCAGTGCCAGGGAGGTGCTTGCTTGGAGTTTCATCCTTTCTTACTAAATAGCTTAAATATTTCCCTCTCTCCAGGCTCCCCAGGCAGGTGCTAAGGAGAAACTTGCCCGTGCCTGGTACTGCAACCGTGGCCAGGTTTCTGTGACTGCCAAGATTGACCGAAAAGGCTACACCCCAGGTAAGATGATGTGCTGGTGCCCTTGAACCTCTGCGGGCCCTGGGGTAGACCCCAGCGGGAGGGGATTTGGGGTCACTGTGAGCTGGGCTCTTGGCTTCTGGCACGAAATCAGTTGGAGAGCCTTAGTGTGCGCACCTGATGCGGGCAGCCTCCCCAGGACACGCTCCTGCTGGATTAAACCTTGTGCCTGCAGTGCCGGATGGCACGACCAACCCGCAGTGATCCCATGCAGGAATTCCTTGAGGCAGGACCAGGCTCCGTTTCCCCTCCTCCAACATGTGCATCTGTTTTGGTAGGTGAGGTCATCCCTATCTTTGCTGAGATCGACAACTGCACAAGCCGAGCGGTGGTGCCCAAGGCAGCCATCATCCAGACTCAGACCTTCATCGCTCGGGGCACCAAGAAGCAGAAGAAGTCGGTGGTGACCAGCATCGTCGGTGACTCCATTGCAGCGGGGAAGCGGGAAGTGTGGCACGGGCGGGCGCTGAAGATCCCGCCGGTGGGTCCGTCCATCCTCCAGTGCCGCATCATCCAGGTGGAATACTCCCTGAAGGTGAGGCACCTCGCGGGGAGCAGTGCGGGCTCAGTTTTGGGCATTCCCCTTCTCACCAGAGCTGTGCTCATTGTGCCCGCTTTGGGCTGGTGCAGAGATTTTTGGGGCTGGTGATTTGTGTAGGGTCTTGGCTTCTCCCCGTTGCCCCATTGTGTGCTCTCCCCGTTGCCGTGTTGCCCCTCATCCGCAGCACGAGGGCTTGTGCAGGAGCATTTGCATCTTCCTTTGCATCCCGCTGCCAGAATTCCCTCCTGGCCAGCTCGAGGCAGTGCTCCGGGGAGATATCTGCCCCTCTGGACTGGGAGAACACCAACAGCTAAGCTTCCCTGCTGTCTCCTGTCTCCAAAGGTTTGTGTGGATATTCCTGGGACGTCCAAGCTGCTCCTTGAACTGCCGCTTGTCATCGGAACGATCCCGCTGCATCCCTTCGGGAGCCGCACGTCCAGCGTCAGCAGCCAGTACAGCGTCAACCTGGACTGGTTGAGCACCATCCCAGAGCAGCCGGAGGGTGAGCATCTCCCCGGACCTGTCTGGGTGCTCCAAACCCCACTGGTGAACCCGCTCTGGATAGTGAGGGTCAGAGCAAGTTCTCGACCTTATCTCTTGCTCCAGCACCAGCTTTTGCTTTTTTGCCTATTTTCTGGGGTTGCGGTGCTGCATCTCCTGGGTTCCCTCCCCAGGAACTGGGAGGGTTTGGGAAATACTGGATTTTAAGCCCTTTTGCTTGCATGTCTCCCATCAGTGGAGAGTGTTTCCTATTCCCTGATGCCTCTTTTCTCTCATCAGCTCCCCCGGAATACTCGGCAGTCGTGTCCAGCCCGGAGGCAGAGGAGAGCCTGGCTCCGCCGTGCCGCAGCGAACTCGGTGGCATCCTGGAAGGTCCCTTCTTCGCCTACATCCAGGAGTTTCGCTTCCGACCACCTCCGCTGTATTCGGAGGTAACAAATCCCCCTGGGCTGGGCTGGCTGGTGGAGGTGGCTCGATTGTGCCCACTGATGAGGTTTTTGACCCTAAACTTGGCTTTGCAGATTGATCCAAACCCCCCTTCAGACAACATGCGTCCGCGCTGCATGACCTGTTGAGAGAAGCGCATCGGATGCGGTTGACAGCATGGCGATCCCTCGGGATGAAAGCTTGCACCCTCGCAGCACTTCAGTCTGGAAACGGGGACACGGCGGCCGTGAGACCAGAGCTCCTGCAGCGCCGACACCCCGGCTCCGCTCACTGCCCTCCACCGCTCTTGTGACTGTCCCACGGACCGACACCAAGCGTGGTGCGGTGGGCTCGTGCGTGGTAGGAGAACACGTGAGACCCCGCGGTGTGGAGCGGCTCCGCGTGCGGTTGGGCAGGACACGGAGGGTTAATAACCGCCTCAGGATTTTGGGGTTCAAAGGGGGAATATTTGCTCTCCCCTTGCCTGCGGCGGCTGTGCTCTGGCAACTCCTGTGATGGAAAACAGGAGCTTGGAGGTATTTCTCAGGATTACTAGAGAATATTTTAATCTCACCGGGGGTTAGAGTCCCGTGGAGATGCAGGTGCAGCCGTTCTCCTGCAGTAGCTCACCGGGATTGCTGTTCCCTAAGAAAGTAAAAGGCCTTTTTCTGGCCAGATGAAGCAGAGACTTCATCCGCTGCTGATAAACTTTGCCACGAGCCTGGTGACGCCTGCGGGGGGAATGGTTTGAGCCAGTCTGCCGAAACTGTAAAGGCTTCTGTGGGCTGTTCCCGGGGCAGAGGACTTGGGGGACAAATTTATCATCTGTGGCAGCGTTTTTAGTGCCGTTTACGGAGAACAGGAAAGCTCATTCCTGTGTGTCAGCACCAAACCCACACGATGTGCTGGTGCCTCCCCCGCGATGGAGCTGTGAAAACCAACCCCCAAAGCGCCATACCGCCGCGGGGGCGTCGGAGCTGTGGCTCTGGCATCTCCCTGGTGGCCGAGGAGATGGGAAGGAAGCCCGGTGCAAGGCTGGTGGCAGCCACAAACGCTGATGGGAGATGTGGATGTTGAAATAAGTCCTTTAGGGCCAGGAGTCCTGCTCGGGACGGGCTTGATCCTGCGCCCGTAGAGGGGTTGGTGGCCCCGGCACGGTGAGGACACAGCAGCAACCTGTGCTCACCAGTGTGGGAACTGGTAAGCCGGGTGGTGTAGCAAAGACCGTTGGAGCGTGCGTGCCGGGGGCTGACCCCGCTTGCTCCGGCGTGACCTGAGCAGAGTTTGGGTGCTGAGGACCTTTGCATTCCCTCACTGAGACAATCCTGCCCGTGGGGCTGCTCGCGTCCCCGCGCACAACCAAAGCCAAGTGTGCCTTCGCCTCCGTGCTGGGGCCGCGCTCTGCTCGCCGGGGATTGCTCAGATGACTTTTTTTATATATATATATATCTGTGAACACTTTTGTAATAACCACTCTTGTCTCTGATTGTTCTTTTTGTACCACTTTTTGTTGGGCAATTTTTTGCTTGAAATAAATTCTTTAAACGCAGATGTTGCCTGGATGTTTTTTCTGTTGCTCTCTTTCTGCTTCCCATTGCCCGGAGCCGTGCGGCTCACGTGGCTGTCGGGATTTCGGAGGAGAAGCTCTCCCTCCCCTTGCTTCATCGCCCCGTGGGCGCCCAGCTCCACCCGGCGCCCAGTTCGCACCACTGGGATTAACTGGGTCACGGCAGCAGTTGGGGACAGGATTGGACCCCCGTGCTTGGAGCCCCCCTGGACGTCGGGGTCCCGCGGCGAGCACCGAGTGATGCTCTGCACCGTGCCTGCGGCTTCTCCACCTCCGTGCAGGTTTGGCCCTTTCCCCATCTCCTCGCTGAGAAGGGCTGTGGGTGATCCCGTTGTATTTTTCCACGCTCGCTTCCCATTAGCGTCCGGTCTGCCGGGGGACAGACACGCTCTCCTCCATCCCGAGAGCCGGGCAGGGACCCGGCGGGTCCAACCGGGAGCTGGGACGCTCCCAGGGTGGCTCGGCCGTTCCGAGGAGGGTTGGGATGTGCCGGCTGGGAGCGGCTGCTGCCAGGCAGGGAGAGCAGGGAGAGCAGGGAGGCTCCTTCACCCGCTTCCTTGCTCGGGCTTTGGTTTTTAACAGCACTTCTGTACTTAACATCCCTGCTAGCAGCAAGTCATGGCGCGTGCAAACAGGGCTTTAGTTGTGTCTTCCACAGACCGTGCTGTTTAAAAATATTGCCACTGGAATGTGATTTCCCCCCTCCTTTTCTTTCTTTTTCTTATTTTTTTTTTTTATCCTGTTGTTTGCTGAGCTGCTCAGGGCCGCGGCTGCCTCGGAGCACGTGCTGCCATGGTGGCCCAGGCGCTCGGCCGCAGCCCGGCGAGATAACGCGTCCCCGCGTTTGCCTGCGAGAGCCTGGCGCTCGTGCAACCTTTATTCAAATCTCGCTTTTATTTGGCATCCCCGGCCGCGCCAAGTAATCTCCCTCGGCAGAGGATTAACCCGCCTCGCAGTGAACGTGTCTGCATCCTCCTTTGGGGAGATGCGTGCCCAGATCTGCCGCTCGCGGTAGCGGGGGCCGGTGCTGCGTGGCCTCGCGGCTCAGCCGCGCTGGTGACATCAAAGGGCACAAACGGCAGCGCTGCAACCCCTCTGGTTAAAGATGCCTCCGAAGGAAACCCTGTGATCAACCCCCCCCGGGGCCGGCGCGCAGCCAACCTCCACCGCGCCGCGGCACGGCACAAGGGATCCATTCTGCGCCGGCGAACGCCGAGCGGCAGAGGTAGCCGGGGGCTGCAGGTCAGACCCCGATCATCTGCCCCAGCCGCACAAGGGGATGCTTATTCCCAGGGCCGGAGGGGGAGGAGAGCCGCCGAGCGCCCCATCCGTCCCGCTGCGCCTTTCTGGGAAAGGACGTCACGCCGTGACGGTGACAGCCCCGGGGACAGGCCATGCCGGGACGGGGAACCCAACGCCGGTGGGCACCGCTCCCGGTCCCCACGTGGGAGAGATCTTTCCAGCAGAAATTCTTGCAAATGCCTCCAGGTTTTTCTTGTAAAGCCGGACAGTAGCGCAGCGAGGCGGGGGGGGGGCACGGCCGGTCTGGGTCTCTTGCCAGCAAAGGGCCATGCTCCTGAATCCCAGAGGGGCTAAAAATACCCCGTCTGGATATTCGGAGCTGGGGGGGGGGAGGCACAGACCGCCCCGGACAGTGCTTTCACAACCGCTGGCAGTGCCGCCGGTGCTCCCTCCAACCTTCTGCTGTTTATCTTCCAAAGTCCTTATTGAACAGCCCGGGCTGTTCTCCTGTTTATCGGCACATGGGGGGGGGGGGTTGGGGCGGGCGGGGGGTTCCCTGGGGGTCTGCTGAGCCCTGGACGGCCCCGTGCCGTGTGCGGTGATGCCAGCCGGGCCGTGGCACGGAGACCCGATGCTGGGCAGGAGGTGCATTACGCAATTACAGTGCTGGGAATATTTATAGCTCTTGGCCCCGCGCATCGGAAAATGCTTTCCAGACCACCCGGCAAAATCTGCTCCTTGCGAGGGGCATGGAAATGCATCTCCCCACCACCCCCCCCTGGCTCTGCTCTTCTCTCTTTTCCTTTTTACCCTTCAGCCCCAAAAATGTGGGACCCCTCTGCCTCAGGTATGGGGGCGCCGGGACCCCTCCACGCTGCAACTCACAGCCCTGCAGGGTGCCGGGCCCCCCCCGCTGCAGCTTGGGGCCCCGCAGCCCCTTTCTGCAGCACGCTGCGGGGCTGCTCCTTCCCCCCTCTCCCCCCATCCCCGGAGGATGCTCGGTCCCGGCACGGCGGCCGTAGCCTTCGCTTGAGGCTGTTGTCCTCTGGCGGAGGGTCAGCGGCGGGGGGCCAGCGCGGCCATGCCGCGGGGAGGGTGACACGCGAAGCTCGCGGCCGTCCCGGCGCTGGCAGGGACAGAATGTGCCGGCGCAGCCTCGCGAGGGCCGGGGATTAGCTGCACGGCTGCTGCCTCCCGGCCCCGGGCTCCCGGCCAGCTCCCAAAACGAGCGCCGCCTTCCCCCATCCCAGCTGGGCTGAGCCCTGCCGGGGGTGTAGATCGCCCCAAAACACCCACCGTGGGGGCGCCGGGGGCCGGTGTGTTTGCAGGGTGGGTGGGTGGTGATGAGAAATCTGGATTTCGCCCAAATGGCCACGTCCCCGCTCCATCCCCGTGCTGGGGAGGGGGTCGATCTGCTCCCCAAATCCAACATCTTTGCAGCGGGGCCGAAGCCGGGCTCGCACCCAGCGCCTATGGGTGCTCGGGAGCGCAGGGACCTGCTCGTCCCCAAGCTATGGGACCCGCTTGTCCCCAGGCTACGGGACCCGTGCTGTGCCAGCGGGTCCCTGAGCACCTTTGGGACACCCACACGGTCCCCGGCAGCACCAGGCTTTGCTTTGGTTTTGCTCCGGCCTCTGGTGCTGCAAACGGCACGGCTCAGTCCCGGGCAGCCTCTCCGGGGTTCCCCCTTCACGTGGCGGTGGCAGAGCTCTGCCCAGGGTGCCGGGAAGCAGCCGTGCACCCCGACATGCCAGGGCGGCATCGCGGCGGCCATCCTTCGCCCGCTGACTCAGCCGCCTGTTTGCCGGAGCCGCTCCCGCCCACGGAAACCGCAGGCAAAGTCCCCGCATCCCTGCACCGGGGCTTTCCCCGCCAGCTCAACAGGAATCGCAGCTTTTTCCCGGAGCAGCGGCCAGGCCGGTGCAGAGGAAAACTGCGGAGAAACCGGGGCTGGATTATGCCGAAAAAAACAGGGTCCGGAGCAGCCGGACGGATGTGTTGCGTGTGCCACGTGTGCCGTGCCCTGGGAGCAGGGGGCCGGTGCCAGCGGGCATCACGGTGCTCACCGAGACACCCCACAAACCCCGATGGCGGCGGGCGCTAACGGTGCCGGTGCAGCATTCACCGCAGTGCTGGTTGATGCCGTTGGGCTGCCGGGAGCAAACCGCCGCCTTTATTCGCTATATCAAACCCAACCCCTTGTTTTTCTGGGGCTGACCCCCCCCCCCCCCCCCCCCNGTCCCTCGCTGTGGGGCTGCCCGGCCCCTCGCGCGGTCACCGTGCCCTCCCTCGGGCGATGGAAAATTTTTATGACTTTTTGACTTTTATCCAGTTGTTTGGGAGCGAGGAAGGGGCCGGGCGCCGCGCACAAACATGTCTATGTATAAACAGCGGGGACCGCGCGGGGGGCTGGAGCCGCCGGCACCGGGTGCCAGCGGGGACCCTCCCCACCGAGCCGGGTGTCCCCTCTCCCGCTGGGATCCTGGCGCGGCGTCCCGGGCTCGGCGACCCAGATCCGTCCCCACGGGGACGCAAATATTTTGGCTTTGTTCAAAAAAAAAAAAAAAACAAACCCCAAAAAACAACACCGCTAAAAAAAAATCCCTCCCCCCCCTCCTCGAGTCATCCGCTGGCGGCGCGTGACGTGTTGGCACACAAACAGGGCGCGTGGGGATGGCGCTGGCCCGGTTGGGGACACGGCACGGCTCCCAGGCCGGTACGCGGGGACGGGCTGGGATCTGCGGGTGACAGGGCCGTGCCCCGTGCCAGCGACGCGGCGCGATGGGACTTTGCACCCGGCGCCGCTCCCCACCCCGGACTGTGTTTGCCGTCACTCCCGGGGCGCTGCTCCGCAAGTCGTGCGGAAACCCCCGTCCGGTGTAGGGTGCCACATCTCGGGGGACGCGGCACGGTGGCACCCCGTGTCCTGATCACGGCATCTCCCCGCAGCTAAAACCTCGCTCGCGCGGGGTGTTTGGCACCAGGGGTGATGCAAATGGCACCGCCGCCCTCACCGGTGGGCTGCCGCGGGTGCCGGTGGGGATGTGGCTGTCCCCAACTGGGAGGCGAGGAGCCATCACCCCCGCTGCTCCCTGTCCCCTGCCACCTCATCCCTGCTCCCGGGGCAGCTCCCGCGATGGGGTCACCCCGCAATCCCCACCGCTCCGATCCCTCCTCTCACTCCTCGGTCTCAAAGTCTCCAGAAACGGGGTTGTGCTCCTTTTTTCTTCCCCTCCCCCTCAAGAAGCAGCAATTTTGAGCCGATTTCAACAAAAAACCTCAGGCCGAGCCCAGTTTGGGGGAGATGACAGCTCCAAGACAGCTTGCGGGGATGCCCACCCATCACCAGGAGCTTGCAATTAAACCCCCTCCCCATTTAGTGACCTCGTTAGCAAACCTGCACCCAATTACTTTTAAAAGCAAGGGCTTATATGAGCAGGGAGAGGGATTTTCTTGCTAAGCAGCTGTGTAAATGCCACCGTATCCCGGCACGGTGATGGAGGCAGCGATAGCCCGGGGGGGTCCCAGCCGGTTGGAGGTGGCCGTGGCGGGCAGCGCCGGCGGGGAGGGCGGCTGCGGCGCTGATGGATGGTCCCGGGGGGCCCTGAGCCGGTTCGCTCCGCTTTCCTGGTGGTTTTGCGTGTGAAAAAATGAGGGAGAGTCAATCTGCTTGCAAAGAGTCGGTAAACACTGGGGGAGAAGATCTTGGGGGGGGGAAAGGGGGGGAAGTGCTCTTGGTTGTGGGTTTATTGCCGCAAAGCTCAGCTGGTTGCGTGCTCTGGGATCAGCCTTTTTCCCTGTGTGTGCAGATAGGGGTTTGCTTGAAAAATGGGACTTTTTTTTTGGGGGGGGGGGGAGTTTTCTGGTTCCTACCGAGCCAGCTATCCTTAGCTCAACCCCGGCCGCCTGCTCGAGCAAAATATGTTTACGCCGCAAACCTCTGGACGGGTCGGCTGCCAAGCGGGCAGGGGAATGTGTGCGCCGATAAGGGCGCCGCGTCCTTTCCTGCCAGATCGCCCGATAGCCGGGGAAGCACGCGGAGGCGGCCGCCCGGCTCCCAGCGCCCTGGTTTTATGATTTCTTTTATTATTATTCTAGGGTTTCAGGTTGGAAAAATAAATAAATAAATGCAATAGCTGTGGCTTTGCTAGCTCCAAGTTGCTGCCAAAGCCTGGAAAGCTTCGGCCGTGCCAGAGGTTGAACTGCCGCCGGGGCTGCCAGCCCTGAGAGCAGCCATCCGAAAAGGTTAAAACTGCAGAAAGAAAATATTTCCTGCCATCACCGGTGTGTTTCTTGCGTGGCAGAAGGAGAAAATGGTTTCTAACCACATCTCCCGGCTCGCGCGCCGGGGCACGCGGCATCCCGGTGCAGTTGATCTGAGCATCCAGTGCAGCCCCACAGGGGACGGGGCAGCCCAGAGCCCTCTCACAATGGGGTGGGGAAAAAAAAAAACAAACCTCAAAACATTATTAAATATTGAATTTTGCTGCTGCTTCGAGTCATTTTCCATTCTGGGGTTTGGAAATAACGCTTGGCCCGGGTGAAGCTGTTGCAGCAGGCGAGCTCAGCCTGACGCGAGCAGGAAAGAGCTGGGGGTGCTGGGCGGCCGCGGGCCCTGTTTGCGAAGTAAAACTGCAGTTGTTGTTGTTGTTGTGACACCGTACGGTTGCGAAATGCCGGCGCTGAAATACCCGTGACTTTCAAAACAAGCCGAGCCCAGCTGCGGCCGGCGGCCGTCTGTCCAGCTGCGGGGGGGGATGTCCGTCCAGCTGCGGTCCCTGCAGCCCCTTCCCCACTGCAGCGGAGCGGTGGGGATGCCTGCGCCAGCGATGCTGGGTGGGCGAGAACACCAAAAACTTTTCTTAGGGAGGAAAAGCAGTAATTCCCCACCTCCGGAGGTTTTTCTTCCTCGAGGATCTGCAGGGCATCCGGGCCACGGGGAGAGGGGGGGTTCAATGCCAGGGTGGGGGGGAAAGAGTCGCCTGCCCCTGGGTGAGATGCAGCCCTTGAATTCCGCTTATAGAATAAAGAAAATATCCTGGGGATCGGTTTGTTTGCTCAGAGATTAAGTCAAAGCAGCTCCTGAATGGTCACCTAATCCCCCCGGGAGCGGGTGGCATTGTGTAGGTGGTGGCTTTTTGCCCGGTAAATAATCCTCCTCCCTGCCACGGCTCGCCGGCCGGCCGGCCGGGCTCTAACGCCTCGCTGGCATCGGCCCCGCTCAGGGAGGGAGAAAAGGTGCGGGGAAGGGGTGCAAGAGGGACGGACAGACCAGAGAAGGGGCTGCAGGGTTGCAACCTTCTCCACTGCCCGTCCTAAAACCGGGCTCTGCGGGGCTGCGTTCGTCCCGGGGCTGGGAAACAGGTTAAACTCCTCCATCTGGGAGCAAAATCCCAGCCCAGACCTGCGGTGATGGACCTCGCCTTCCCTGGAGGGCTCAGATTCCGCCCCCCCCCCCCCCCCCCCC
>VUYV01000275.1:974287-984599 GCA_008711295.1 Anarhynchus alexandrinus
GGGGGGGTTCAATGCCAGGGTGGGGGGGAAAGAGTCGCCTGCCCCTGGGTGAGATGCAGCCCTTGAATTCCGCTTATAGAATAAAGAAAATATCCTGGGGATCGGTTTGTTTGCTCAGAGATTAAGTCAAAGCAGCTCCTGAATGGTCACCTAATCCCCCCGGGAGCGGGTGGCATTGTGTAGGTGGTGGCTTTTTGCCCGGTAAATAATCCTCCTCCCTGCCACGGCTCGCCGGCCGGCCGGCCGGGCTCTAACGCCTCGCTGGCATCGGCCCCGCTCAGGGAGGGAGAAAAGGTGCGGGGAAGGGGTGCAAGAGGGACGGACAGACCAGAGAAGGGGCTGCAGGGTTGCAACCTTCTCCACTGCCCGTCCTAAAACCGGGCTCTGCGGGGCTGCGTTCGTCCCGGGGCTGGGAAACAGGTTAAACTCCTCCATCTGGGAGCAAAATCCCAGCCCAGACCTGCGGTGATGGACCTCGCCTTCCCTGGAGGGCTCAGATTCCGCCCCCCCCCCCCCCCCCCCCCCCCCCAACCCCCCCCCCAAGGAGATGGTGTTTATGGGGTTGGAGCAAACCCCCTCCAGCTGCTTTCTGGTTGTCCTCCAGTGCTGGCCTGAGCGTGTCATCCCCCAAAATCAGGGAGCCCAAAGCAAAATCTCCAGGCTCTGAGCATCTTCCCGCTGCACCGGCTGCTTTCTCGACATGCAGCGCTGAATTTTCCACTTAACCAGAGTAAGGGGAGATGGCGCAGGGTAAATCCACTCATGCGTGTCCCCGGTGCCGTTTGCTTTTGGGGGAACGCGTTGCCGGGACCCTGCGGGAATCAGGGGAGGTTTTCCGTTGTAGGGCAGGATGCTCGGCGCTTGCCTTGGCCAGCGGCACCTTCACCGGGCGGCGCTGGCGCCAGGGGGTGTAAACAGCCATACAGAAATAGGGTACGGGGCAATGTAAAAAGGCAGCGCAGGACGTAATCAGATGTCCTCCAGTAAAAATAAAAGGCAGCCGGTCTTAAATCAGCTGCTTGTAAAGGTGTCGGGGTATGTGTGTGCGAATGGCTGCGGCTGCTCCGCTCTGCTCCCCCGGGGAGCACCCCAAAGCCGGGGGGACCCCATGACTCGGGGTGCTTTTGGGATTGATGCTGGTCCGGCTGCGCTCCCGCTGTCCCCCTGCGCTGGGCTGAGCTTTATTTTCCCCGTCGTGGTGGGTTTTTGCTGCTTACCCCAGAGCTGTCCTACAAGGAGTTCCCTGTTCAGTGTAATGAGTTGCTCGTTCTCAGGCTGCAGGTGGCGGCGGCTCTCGCCCGGCGTAACTGATGCCCCGCGGCACGTCTGGGTCCGGCACGGGGTCGGATCCGGGTGGAGGAGCGGGGAAGGTCACGTCCTGGCTGCGAAAGCTGGCCGTCCTCGGGCAGCTGGGCTGAGAGCGGCTCCCGGAGAGTCATTTGGAAAACAGTCCTGTGAAATTTAAACTAATTAGAAAGCCCCGAGCCGCTCACTTGCACTAATTGGCAAGGCCGGCTTAATTAGTTTTCCCCCGCACGTTGCCTGTAGGCTCTGAGCGGCGCCGTGTTCCCGGCAGAGCACTGACCAACTCGGGACACGTGTGGGAAAGAGGTGTGGGGCTGTTGGTGGGGACAGGACTGTCCCCGAAGGTGTTGGGGGAGGACGTGAGCGGTGCCATGGGTGACCCTGGGGGGTGTTGGGGGGGGGGTCTCCCATCTCCCCCTCTCCCCGGGGTGTTTTTCATGCAGCAGTCGGGACGGGCTGCCCAGGCACGAACTTGTTCCATCAACAGGAATGATTAACCGCCGGCGGCGCTGGCCACGAGCCGGGCAACGTGTTTACCACTGCCGCCCAGCCGTGATCCCGGTGCCGCTTCCATCACCGCTGCGGCCCCAAAAACGGGCTGCGAACAGGGGCCGGGGCTGAAACCCAAGTGCGCGCTCGCGCCGAGCCGGTAACCGAATACTCCCTCCGCACGTGGCCGGCCCGGTGTGCTCCGACGGCGGGCCCGGCATCACCCCAATCCCAATAAAATCCCTAAATCTGATCTCTCCCGCTGGGTTTCTGGGGCCGGGATCCCTGGTCTCCAGCCGATCCCGAGGGATTTGGGGTGCTGGAGGATGGAGGCTGCGGCGATGCGGGAGCCCGTGGGGTGATGCGGGGAGGGAGAGATGGATTTGCTCTGCCGGGAGGTGGGGAAGCACCGTGGGGACGCGGGGCTGGTGCCACCTCGTGGCTTTGCCGGCAGCTGAGACACCCGGGACGTGCGGTGCCGGACACCGGTGGGCACGGCGGCGGCGGGCACGGTGGCGGAGGGTCCCGCATGCCCCCCACCGCCTGGGAGCCCTGGCCATGGGAATGACGCCATCGCAACCGTCCCCATCCCCGGAGCGCCGGGAAGAGCCGTAAATCCCGACCCACCCACCGCTGGCGGAGATCACGGTGGGGAACGTGCCGAAACGCAGCCATGTGCCGCTCCGGCTGCGCTCCCCGGTGCGTTATCTCCAGTCGGCATCAGCGCGGTTTCCGCCCACGCGTGCCGGTGCTGCGAGTGTAATTTTTTGGTTAAATCCCTTTGCAAAACACGACCGGGGCTAAAAGCAGCAGCGAGGAGACCGAGCCGTACGCCGGCAACTGCGGCAGAGGCACCGCGGCTGTGCCGGTACTGCCTTTACCCGGACTTCCCCGTGCTACTAACCCCTTATTTTTAATTTTTTTTTTTTCCTTTTTATTTTTTGCACTCTCAGCAAGTAAACGCTGACGTCTCCGGCCCCTGCGCGCAGGACAGATAAAACCACAAACCGCTCTTCATCTTCAGCAGCATCCCCAGTTCTGCCCCAGATAAGGCCGAGGCGGCGGCGCGGCCCCACACGGGGGTGCCGGGGGGGGGCCCTGCTCGCCCCGGGTCACCCCCAGTCCCGGCCCCGCTGCCTGGCTGCATCCTCCGCAGCACCGTGGGTTGCCCTCAACCCTAAATCCTTGCTGTGATCTGCCTGGGTCAGGCAAGGGAAGCCGTCTCAGCCCTGCTGCTTTGTGCATTTATTTTTAATTTTTGCCTTTTTTTCTTCCTATTTATTATTTTTGCATATTTATTATTTTTTGCATATTTTTTGCAAGTATCTGGTGCTGGGGCTGTTTGTGCCCCTGTCCTGCAGGGGCTGGGGCGATGCTGGCCCCGGCTGCCATGGGAGGGCAGGAGGGCAGCTGCCGGCGGTGAAATTCTGCTTCTCCTCCCAATCCCACTGAGGAAATACCCTCAGCCCTGGCCGGACTCTGCAACCGCCTTCCCTCGTTATTTACCGCTAATGAAAGGCTGAGGCTGGGAAACGCATGGCCAGATCCTGGCCCCGTGCAACACTGCGTCTGGAGGCATCGCCTTCCGTACCCTGGAAACCAGAAAACTCCCTGAAAGTGCTGGTGCGACCATCAGCCCACCAGGTGGGCACTCAGCATCCCACTTGGATGCTCAGCATCCCATGGGATACTGTCCTCGGCCCCCTCCTGCTGTCCATCACCGCTGCCCCAGCCTGGTGATGGCTACGGCACCAACTTCTCCGGTGGTGGGTCCCATCCTTCCTCGTCCCTGATGATGACGGGTTTGTCAGAGATGAGCAGGGCAATGGGGACCAGTGGCTGGTGCAGCCCCCACCTTCCCTCTTCTTCCTCCTCCTCCTCCTCCTCCTCGCCAAGTGGGCAGCTGGTGCTGCCGGGCGGTGGAAATCCCACCGGGCTCAGCACCTCCTGCCTCCGGTAGGTGAACGGCAGCTCCTTCTCGTAGCCCGATGGGCACACCACCACCGGTTCTTCAGCCGTGGGGCCAGGCCGTGGTGTGCCAGGCCGTGGTGAGCTGGGCTGCGGTGTGCCGGGCTGCGTGCCAGCATCTGCCATCTCCTTGTTGGGATTCAGCTCCGTTATCAGGAGCTCGGCTGGGCTGAACCTCTCCAAGGGCTCCACGAAGCCTGGCCGGGGCTGGCCCTAAGGGTCGGATATATTTGGGGTAGGAACGTCCCGTACCAGGGCCGTGCATGGGCGCCTGCTGGGGTGCAGGATCTGGCCCCTCCTGAGCTTTGCATCTCACCTGGCTTGTTTCACCGGTGGAGAACTGGATGGCTTTGGTGCCCACGGGCTTGGGCAGGGGTGGGAAGAGGAGGAGGCGAGCCCTGGGGAGGGGGTGGTTGGTGAGAGGTGGGTAACGGGGGAGTGGGGAGGGTGGGATGACCGGAGCTGCAGAGGCGAGGGTGCCATTGTCACCTCTTTTTGCTCAGCTGGTAGACGGCTGCCACAGCAGAAAGACCGAGCAGGATGCCCAGGTACTTCAGGTTGGATTTCCACGCTGCTCCCTGGGGACCTGGGGATGGGCACGGCTGGGTGGTGGCATTTTTGTCCCCAGCACCCCGCCTGGGACACCGGAGCCGTTTTGGGGTGAGGGTGAGCACCCCACGGAGAGCACCCCACAGGGACTGGGGAGGGGACGGGGTCTCCAGCCATTACCCAACGCCTTGGTCTGGAAGCGCCACCCGGTGCTGCAGGTCCCGTTGCTCTCCGCCGTCACCTCCCAAACTCCCACCCTGTAGGCTGTGCCGGGCCGTAGGTTTTGGAGGGTGAAGTGCGACGCCGCGGCATCTGCTTCAGCATCTGGGCAAATGATAAGGAGCAGGCGGTAGCCCGGCGGTAGCCCACCCTCCTCCTGCCCCATGGGGACCAGGGGTTCCCACTCACACGTCACGTTGTCCCCCTCGGCCGCGTGGCAGATGAGGTACTTGGCCAGCACCCCCGGACAGGCGGCACGGGGGGACGGGCTCCACCGGAGGATGACGGCGGTATCCCTGGCGCTGGCATTGATGCGGATGGGCACGGCCAGCGAGGCTGCGCGTGGCGGTGGCGGTGGGGTGTGCAAAAAAAAAAGAGGAGCATTTTTAGGAACTGCCCTTTTTGCTGTTAAACCGGGCGCGCGGATGCTCCGTGTTTCCATACGGACCGTTGCTGACGTAGCGGTGCCCCAGGGCGAAGGTGGACCAGCCCCGCGCCGGGGCCCAGCCGTGCACGGCCAGGCGGTAACACCCCGGCGTTTCCAGTGCTCCTGGGGAAGGAACCGGGGATACCGGTTAAATCCCCACCAGGATCCAGCCCCTGGTGGGGAGGGGGACGGGGGGGGGCTCCGGGTGCTGCTCCCTTGCCTCTCTCCACGTGGATGCTCTTGGCAGGGAAATCCCGTCGGATGCAAACACCCCGTTCCACGGCTCCCGGCAGCGGCTGCTGCTCGAAGCAGTAGACTAAGCCAGAGCTTGGTGCTTCCCACTGCGCCATCGCGGTGCTGCCGGCCGCGCTGACGTCCTTGAAGCCGAAATCTGGGATGAAACGAGGAGTGCAAGGGACAAGCAAGCCGGCATCCCACTGGGTGGAAAATAACTCTCTGGAGGCTGCCGGGAGCTCGGTCCTTCCCGCAGGGCAGGTACCTGCACGCTGCTCTGCCGGCACGGAGACCTGCTGTGCCGGCCCCGGCCCGGCAGCGTTGGCCGCCGTCAGCAGGATTTCATACTGGGCCCCGGAGAGGGTGAGGTTGTGCGCCGTCACCTCCGTCCCCAGCACCACGGCGTCCTCCTCAGCCGGCGTGGTGCAGCGGCACGCCGGCATGCGGGCGCGCAGCGTGTAGGTGACGTTCCCCTGCTGCTCGGGGGCTCGCTGGGGGAGGGAGATGGAGGTAGCTCAAGGGGGGGTGAAATGATGGGGGGGTGGGGGGGAGGACAGCCAGGAGGGTCCCCGGGGATGTCACCGTACCTGCCAGCTCAGTCTCAGCACCCGCTGCCCGTCTCTCCCCAGTTTTCCCAGCTGGTAGCTCAGCTCTGGGCTCACCAGGATTTCTGCAAGAGGAAGGAGCCCGGCCAGGCTGTCGGCATTTTTGGGAGTCGTTGGGATCCCACCCGCTTCCTCTCCTCTTCCTCACCCTCGGGAACGAAGATGGAGCTGCTCCAGTCACTCCAGTAACTGCTCCAGTGGGGGAGCTTGTGCCGGAGCTGGACCTCGAAGGTGCCGTCCCTTCCCAGGGTGCAGGTCACTAGAGTGAGGTGGCAGGGTCAGGTGGGGGGTGACACCCCCTTTCCCCCAGCTTTTGGCCATCACGGGGTGCTGGGGAGGGCAGGGGGGATCATGGGGCAAGACAGCCCCCCTGCCAGGACCTGGGAGCACCCCCGGGAGATGCTCATCCCCCGCATCCCTGCGGGCTAAACCAACCTGAGTCATTCTTGTCCGTCACCATCTCACACAGCACCTGCAGAGAGAACCGGGGACGGAGGCACCCACCCAGTAAAACCAGTATGTTACTGGGACACGAAAGCGGATGCTGCCTTGTGCCCCCCTGAACATCCCAGGGGTTGGGAGAGCCAAACGGGGTGCAGGGGACGCGGTGGTCAGGAGGGTGCCCTTTGGCTGGGGTACCATGGCTTTGGCCGTGGGACCCCCCCCCGGCAGCAATCGAGTGGGGTGGGGGGTCCCTGGCTGCGGGGGGGTTTCACTGGGGACAAGCGTCCCGATTTCATCCGTCGTCGTCATTAGTATAATCTGGGGTTTTGCCTGTGTAATCCCCATGAATCGCGGCCTGATCCTGTTACGGGCGGCAGCGGCATCCCACGGTTGGGAGGACAGGGCAGAGCCAATAACGCAACGAAACAGATGGGACACATCCGGGTTTGGGGGGGGACAACAGTGGCGTCACCGAGCCCCCACGCTCCCCGGGCTGCCGCGATGCTACTGACCACCCTGTCGGTCACCGCTGGCTCTGGCAAACGGCGTTTTCACCTGCGTCCAGTTGCGGTCACCGTTCCTCTGGAAGCGAGCTTCCCACTGTGGCCGCTGGCCCCTGCGGTGGCACGGTGGCCGCGGCACCCGCAGCTGCAGCCGGCCACCGGTCTTGGTGAAGGGCATCCCGGTGGGGGGCGGATCCAGCTTGACTGTTAAAGATGAGGTGGTCTCGCGGTTATCGGTGCGGGTGCTGGCGCCCAGCCCGGCCCCGCGGGCACTTACTGGCCTTGTCGAGGTACAGCGTGAGGTTGGGGGTCCTGTGGAGGTTGTCCCCCCAGCGTGCCTCCACCCAGGCCGTGGCGTTGGTGAGGACGTAGACGCGGTGATCGTTGAGGGTGTACATCGTCCGCGCGCCCGCCTCGAACCGCTGGCACACCCTGGGCTTCGTGTAGCTGCGAAGAGGGGGGGGAGCGGGCGCAAGGTTGGATGCGGGTGGGCTTGGAATGCGGAGGGCACACGTCCCAGTCAGGATGTACCCCATGGGCTCCCCAGAACCATCCCCGCCACGGTGCCCGACTCACCAGAGCGTCAGGAGGTAGGAGGTGTTGCCGGCGGGGCCGCGGGGCGGCCAGGAGCACTGGAACTTGCGGGAGTTGCATTGCTTCCAGCAGGAGAAGTCGGGGGCCGCGGCGGTGCCTGCGGGAGAGGGCAGCGGCTGGGGGGTTCCCGGACCCCAAACCCCGGCGGGTCGGGCAAGGCGGGGATGGAGCAGCGGTGTAACCATGGCCCGATCACCGTGTCGCTCGCCTGGGGGATCGCAGCAGCTGCGTGGGTGATTCTCACCCAAAAAACACCATTTCCCCCCATCCCGGGGATGCGGCAGTGGCCGGTGCCGCTCGCCCCCCCGGCTCCCGCCCGCCGCCAGCAGGGATTCACCCAGCTTTACTCCGTCCCTGTGGTTTCAGGCGAGCGTCTCCAGCGCAGCTCCCCGGGCCTTATCGCCCCCGAATCGTTCATTGAAAGTTTTCTGAAGTTATCTCTCATCTCCCGACGCCGCAGCAGCACTTACCGCCCCGCGCCAGCGCCGCCAGCGCCGCCAGCAGCCACCCCAGCATCGGCCACCCGGGGTGTCCCATGCCCGATCCAGTGCTCCGCTGCCCTTCCCGGATGCCTGGTCCCCCAGCACCCGCTGGGTGCCCCCCCCCAGCTCGGCGGCAGCCCCGGTGCTCGGCGCAGCTCCCCGCACCCGGCGTTTCCTCTTCTGCTAAAATTTTGCCGAAGGGCGGCTGGTCCCGGGCAGGGCAGAGCGTGAGGTGTGATTGCATGCCTCACTTTTACCAAAAGCAAAAGAGAAAGCAACTAAAATATTCCCCTTTTCTGCCGGCGTGCGTGCCGGGACTCAGCCAAAAACCTGCCCTGGCTGCACCGCGTGACCCGGTGGTGCCGCATGCCCCGGCCCAGGAAGAAGTGCAAGGTAAGCAAAAGAGATGTCTTGGGGTTTTGGGGGTTTTTGGCTTTTTTGGGTTGGTTGGTTTTTTTGTTGCAAACTTCACGGCATGTTTTTGATCCTCTGCCCGTAACTGGGTGAATCACGAGCGGCTGCTCCAAGGTTGGGGTGCTTTGGGTTTTCGGCAGCGCACGTTCGTGTGTGTGCACGCGCGTGCGAGCGGAGCTACCCCCGAAACTGGGCTCCTTGTGCCCATCCCTGGCACAACTTGTCCCCCCGTGGTGGCGAACAAAGCCCCAGTGAGGCAGAAGATCGCGGTGTCACTGGGGCAGCCGCATGACAGGGCAGATGACCCCAGGACGGTGGAGCCGGGTGGCACCGAGGGCCGCGCACAGAGTCCCCTTGTCCCTGCAGAAAGCGTCCCCTTGTGTGGCTTTTACTCAGGGCCGGAGGGCGGTGGTGGCGGGAGCATCCCTGCGCCAGGACAGCGCTGCCGGGATCCCTCCATCCCACTGCCGCAGGAACGGCCAGGGTGGGGGCACAGAGGGTCCCCTGGCACCTCCTGCCCTCCCGCCTCGCTGCGTGCCCTCCCCTGCCCGCCCGGGCTGGGGTACGTGCCGTGCCGTGCTGTGCCAAACCGAGCTGCCATGCCGGGCTGTGCCATGCCATAACATACAGCAGGACTGGGCTGGACTGGGCTGGGCTGTGCCATGCCACCCTAAACCAAGCCAGGCGGTGCCATGCCACACCAGGCTGCGCCGTGCTGGGCCATGACATGCCAGACTGGGCTGTACTGGGAAGTGCTGGGCTGTGCCAGGCCATAAGGACTGTGCTGTGCCATGCCGGCTGCAGGACAGCCATGGGCTGGACCACACGGAGCCAGGGGGGCTGTTGCCACCGTGTGCCCTGCTGTGCCAGCCCCAGGCCATGTCGTGCTGGGCCCTGCCGAGCCAGGCAGCCTGTGCCAGCCCCGTGCTTTGCTGTGCCAGCCCCAGGCCATCCTGTGTTGTGCCATGCTGTACCATGCTGTTCCAGCCCTGTGCCATGCCATGCCATGTCATGCCATGCTGGGCTCTACCAAGCCAGGCAGACTGTGCCAGCCCCAGGCTGTGCCGTGCCATGCCAGTCCCATGCCATCCTGTGTCACCCCATGCTGTGCCATGCTGTGGTGTGCCAGCTCTGTGCCATGCCATGCCATGCAGGGCTGTGCCAGCCCCGGGCTGTGCCATGCCATGCCAGACCTGTCCCGTGTCCTGCCAGCCCCATGCGATGCTGTGCCATGCCATGGCATGCTGTGACAGCCCCATGACATGCCATGTTGTGCTAGCCCCATGCCGTGCCAATGCTGTGCCAGCCCCATGCCATGCTGTGCAGTGTCATGCCATGCTGTGCCATGCTGTGCCAGCCCCATGCCATCCCGTGCTACGCTGTGCCATGCCATTCCATGCCAGTCACATGCCTTGCTGTGCCATGCCATTCCATGCCAGTCCTATGCCATGCTGTGCCAGGACCCATGCCATGCTGTACCATGCCATGCTGTGCCAGCCCATGCCATGCCATGGTGTGCCAGCCCCATGCTGTGCTGTGTCAGCCCCATGTTGTGCCATGCCATGCCATGCTGTGCCATGCCAGCCCCATGCTATGCCATGCCACTCCGTGCTGTGCCATTCCATGGCGGCTACATGCCATGCTGTGCCATGTCATGCCATGCTATGCCGTGTCGTGCCGTGCTGTGCCACCCCATGCCATGCTGTGCCATGTTGTCCCATGCTGTGCCATGCCGTGCCATGCTGTGCCACCCCATGCCGTGCTATGCCATGTCGTGCCGTGCTGTGCCACCCTNTGTGCCACGCTATGCCATGTCGTGCCGTGCTGTGCCACCCCATGTCATGCTGTGCCATGTTGTCCCATGCTATGCCATGTCGTGCCATGCTGTGCCATGTCGTGCCATGCTGTGCCACCCCACGCCATGCTGTGCCAGTCCCATGCCGTGCCAGCCTCATGCCATGCCGTGCCATGCCGTGCCAGCCCCGGGCTCGGTGCTGATGCGCGTCCGGTGACGCGGCGGAGCCGCTGGGCGGCGCACCGGGCGGCGCTGGCGGCGGCGGCGGGGCGGACCGGGCGCAC
>VUYV01000275.1:992186-1014767 GCA_008711295.1 Anarhynchus alexandrinus
GTGCACACTGAGGTGTGTGGGTTGGGGGGGGCCGTGCACCATAGGTGCATCTTTTGGGGGGGCCGTGCACTGAGGGCGCATCCTCAGAGCCCCGAGGCTGCCGGTGTGGGGTGGGCTGCGCACCGGGGGGGTGCGTTGGTTGGGAGCCCAGTGCCATGGGGGGTGCAGGGTTTAGGGTCCCGGGGCATGAGGGGGATGCATGTTTTGGGGTGCTGTGTGCCAGTCCTGGGGGAGGTCGGTGGGGGGGTTGGGGCTCTCTGCAGCACAGTGCATGGGGGGGGGGTCTCACGTGCACAAGGGGGGAAATACCCCTGTGAGCCCCTGTGCCAAGGTGGGCACCGCACCCATGGGACATGTCCCATGCGGTGACATGTCCTGAGCGAGGGTGAGGGTCCCCAGGGTGGGAAGAGGCCAGTCCCTTGCAGCCAGCCATGGGCAGGACTATGGGGGGGGGCAAAGGGCTCACACATCCTTCAGCAGGGGGGCTGGGGCAGTGTGGGGGGCTGCTGCATAAATGGGGTGCTGGAGGGGCTACCCCAGTGCTCCGGCTGACACACCAGGCTCGGCCCAGGCGCGTAGGTGGGACGTGTCCCCAAGGAGGGGGACAGGCAGCATTGCCAGCCCTGGGAGAGGTGCAGTGAGCGCCCACCGAGCCCCCCCCCGGGTGCGGGCAGTGGAGGCTGGCACCTCCATCCTGCAGATTTGGGGCGCTGTAGCCCACTTAGACATAAAACCCCTTCCACGGCTTTATATAAAAAAAAGGTGTTTAAGACAGCGCGGAGGCAGAGGGGAGATATTCCCATTGTGAATGTCTTTTAATATTACTGTGGGCTGGCACGAAGCGACATGGTTGCTTAGCAAATGAATCCATCCAGCCCCGATCCCAGCCCCGGGGAGGCACGCGCTTCGCCCGGGCTGCGGGAATGATGGCTGCTGGCGCGTGAGGACGGGCGATGGGGGACACTTAATGAATAAGAAAAGGCGTTGGATGGGGTTTTCCAACCTGGGATGGCCGAGCCGGGGGCGGGCGGGGGGACACCTGGGAGAGATATGTAATTGGAGCGATGATCTAGGCAGTCATCTGTCTCCAGCTGAGCACGATGAGGCAGTAATTCTCATGAAGGGCAGAGGATTTGCTCTTCTTTCATCAGTATTCCTAGAATCCATGGCGAGAACCGATCTGGCCTATTTTACAGCGGGTGGAAAGCATATGGTGTTATTTAGTGGGATTAAGAGGTCTGAGAGATCCTAATTTCCCGGGGCGGGGTTGGGGGGGGATGCTGAGATGGCCGGTGCAGGGCAGGACGGCCGGTGGTTCGGTGGCTGACGGGGCTCTTCTCCTCCGTGGATGCTGCGTGTGGCAGTTCACACCTCGCACGCTGCGGGAAAACGTGCCAGCAGACGCAACAGGTACCGTTTCCTATCCACTAATGGGAAACCGCGGCACGGGGACGTGCGGGGGTGCGTCCCAGGGCGCGGGGCAGTTTCTTCAGGCTGTTTTCTTGCAGTGCAAAGAAATAAGTAAGTCTATACCTGACTCGTTACCCCGCAATTCCATGCGAGGCTTTGGGATTTTGCTCTTGGGAGGTGCCCAGCACGTTGCTCCGTGCTGCGGGGTGGGTTAATAAGAGCATCCGCAGGGCCAGGCTTTCGGCTGGGGTGGGACGAGGGGCCAGAGCGGCTCCGCACATCGATGCCGGGTGGCTGGTGGGGTTGTGAAGATGTGGTGGGGTTGTGCGTGGCACATTTCACCATCCAGACCCTGGTCCCCAGCCTCCCCCATCCCAGCCTCCCCCATCCCAGCCTCCATCCCCCGGAGGCAGCCGAGTCCAGCGCCGTCACAAGTCATGGAGAAGAAGTGTCATGGAGAAACTTGGGATGCGGCTGCTTGGTGCAGTGGGTTTTGATGCTATACACAAACTTATCGCACTGGAAACTGATTTTTTCCGGGACGCGGTGATCCATAGCGCTTCCCCAAATCTCCGGGCACGTGAGCGCCGTTTGGGGACTAGGGAGGAAAAATGTCTGTAGCCACGCGAAGAAGGGAGCCGGGAGTGCCGGCGCGTGCTCTTAATCACGCAGCCGCTTGTACTTTGAGACTGCGCCTGCTCCCTTATCGGCCCGACCCTGCCCTCACGCTGCTTCCACCGCCCTGCGCCCGCTCTGCCCCAAACCGCCGCCTTTCTGCCTGGTATTCACCCGCTGGCGGTGCTCAGCACCGGGACGGCATCGGACGGACGATGCTGTGCCGTCCCGGGAAGTTTTAGGGGTCGGATGGTGCGGGAGAGGAGTGGGATGCTGCAGCCCCTCCGCGCGTTTCCCGGTGACGGTCCTGCCTACGGCCGGATGGGTCAGCGTGACCCTCGGTACGGCACGGTGCTGACTCCTCGCCACCCAACACCGCTCGCCCGCGCCGTGGCAGAGCCATTTGCCGCGTAGAGACATCAGTGTTGTGCTGCACAGCCGGATCCTGCCCTTCCCGCGGGGCCGAGGGGGCAACCTGCGGGAAACGGCCGGATTTCGGTCTGTCTCCTGCCTGTGGCCATCCCGGCCGTGCCGTGCCGTGCCAAGGCTGGGTGCTGGTGCGGGTGGTGGGAGGTGCCGGTTCCTCCTCGGGACGGGTGACACATTATTTTGCCCCAAGCTTTAGGGTCACAGCGGCTGTCACACACTTTCCGCGTCCTTTGAAATAAGTGCCGGACGGCAACGGCAGCGTCGAGGCAGCCTCAGAGATGCTGACGGCGATTTTCCACTCCATTTTTGGTACCAAATGTGCAATTGGGTGACGGAGGCAGAGAGGGCAGCAGCTTTAGCTCCTGCCTTCAGGGCTCGGCAGCTCGGTTGTACCCCGAGGCTTTTTTCTAGCCCGAGGTTTCCGTGCCGGGAAGGATGGGAACCAGCTGTAGGTGATGCATCAGGCGAAGGGGGGTTAAAGTGGCGCAAGATGGTTGCGGAGCCGAGGGTGGAGCGCGCGGAAACAGGAAACGTCGGCCTCCCTCTGTGTCACCATTACTGGAACTTGCTTCGCTAAAGGTCTGTTTTCACTTCCAAAATGAAACCGAGCAAGCAGGAGCGAGCCCCTCGTCCCCTGGGATGTCCCCTCCCTGTAAGACACGGAAGCACGTGCACCCCCCCGGTCCCCGCGGCAGGACCGAATGGGGAAGAAACACCAAAGCTCTCTGCAGCCCTCCCGGCTAATAAAACCTCTGCTTGCGCCGCTTCGGTGGCGGAGCGGCTTTGCTTGCCGTGCCTCAGTTTCCCATCCGGCACGCAGAGCTGGCGGCGGCGGCGGCGAGAGGCTGTGGTTTGCCCTTGCCGGGCTGCGAGTGCCGCGATTGGCGTTCGAGCCTGTGTTTAAGCAAGAAAAGCAACCGGAGGGNCATCACTCAGCCCCGGTGCTGAGCAGGAGGTGCAGAGCCCTCCGGAGCCGCTGCAGCTCCGGGTGAGCTCAGGGTGATCAGGGATGGGGGGACATACCCCAGGGGGGCACCCAGGGACCCCTCGTCCTGGGTGCAGCCAGCAGAGGAGGGGTTTGGGGGGGCCGCAAGCACCCTCCCCGGTCACCGGCTTGGCTGAGATGTTCCGTCTCCAGCAGAGAAGTTGGGGCTCACGGTTTTAGGCGGGGGGGGAGCGGGAGGAGTCCCACGGTGGTGGGGGGACACACGCCAGTGGGAGGTGAGGGGGTGCTGGGTGTCGTGTGAGGAGCTCTGACCACGCGTGAGGAGCTCTGACCACGCGTTGCCGGCGTTGGCCGTGCATCGGTGTCATGGACATGCATCCGGAGGGACGGCGTGTTGCAAAACGCCGTCCTTTGCTTCTCTTTTGGGGGTCCGGGGAGAATCCCTTCAGCCCCGCGTTCATCCTTTCAGTTTCGCGGCCGTATCTGGCCACGGCGCGATGTTAAACGATGTCTTTTAATTAGTGGTGTCCGTTCAGGTTCCTGTTCCCAGCCCGGCGAGGAAATTCAGCGTCGCCTTTGCCGATTTTGCAGCCCGAGGAAGCGCAGATAGAGGAAGGGGAAGGTTGCGCTCGTGCTTGCACGCCAGCTAGCACCAGCTTCTGCTCTGTGCTGGGGGTATCTGCAGTCCCCTCGCGGCAGAGTGAGAGAGGACTTAAATAAGCCCATCGTATTTTAAACGGGGTTGAAACGGGCTGCGTACGGCGGGAGCAGGGCTGCAGCATCCCCGGTGGGCTGCTCGAGGCTGGGCCAGGCTTGCAAGGCAGCTCTGGGCTCGGGGCTCGGAGAAGGGCCGAAAGGAAAGGAAAAAGGCGATTCCTACAGGAAGGGTTGAAATCGTGTGAGTTGGGAGGGTGGGAATGGAGATGGCGATATGGAGACCCGGCGCTGGCTGGCGGAGGGTGGCCTTTCGGTTGTTCCGGAGGAGCTCTGCGGGATGCTGGGATGTGGTACCAGGATGGGAGTTTTGGGGTGTTCGGGGTGTCGAGGTACCGGTGGCATCGGCGTGGCACTGTGCTTGGTGCTGCTTTTCACCCCGGCGCGCGTGACTTCCTCCTCCTGCTGCCTGCCGGAGCGCGGCCGAGCCGGATCTGCCGGGGCATCGCAAACACCCAGCGACGCCGCAAAGTCGCAGGGGGTCGGGGACCGACTGTCCTCCCCGCTGTGACATAGGGACCACCAAGCGTAAGATTTATAGGAACTGAGGGCATTTTCCACGCGATGGAGCGGGTCGGGTTGTGGCCGCTTGGCATTTCCATCGCTTCCTCCTTTTACATCCCTTTTTCTATTCCTGCCCTCGGCCCGTTGCCCAAGGGGCCGCCGGCCTCTGCCCTCCCCGCCGAGCCAAAACCAGAAGTGGGACCTCGACGAGACAGTTCGTCGTTAAAAATAACCCCGGCAGCGCTGAACCGGGGACGGATCTTCCCTGCGGCAGGAGATCCGTAATCGATGGGGTGATGGCAGCCGTGTCCCCTGGCACAGGGCATCACGTACAAGCGGACCCGTACGCGCCCGAGCCCGTCCAGCCCTGCCCGTCCTTTGCTTCCCCAAATTAATTCCCTCTTTTTCTTCCCTAGTTGCCGAAGCAGCAATAGGAAGAGCTTAGTGGTGGGCACCCCCTCTCCGACCCTCTCGCGGCCTCTCTCCCCCCTCTCCGTGCCGACAGGTAAGGGATGTCCCAGGGGATGGGTTGAGCATCTCCCAAAATTACCCCGATATTTTGGAGGGTAACCTTTCTGCTTCCACGGCACCTTGTTAGCAGCAGTGGGCTGGCCGCGGGTGCCTTTTCCAGGAGGGAATAGCTTGGGATGCGATTTACCCCCTCTTTCCCACGAAGGAGGAGCTCGCGGTGCCGTGCCGGGGCGGGTATCGGGGTGACTTTTCCCCTTTTCTCCCCGCAGCCGGGAGCAGCCCCTTGGACAGCCCTCGCAACTTCTCCGCCAGCACCTCCATCAACTTCCCCTTCGCTCGCAGGTGAGCTCCCGGCCCCCCTCCCGGACCTTTAATATTCCCTAATAATTATAATCCACCAGCTGGGACTTGTTCTGGGGATCTCAAGTGATTTGTTTTGATTTTTTTTTTTTTTTTAATTTTTTTTCTCCCTGATTTTTGCTCTGGTGTTGTTTGCTCTGCCGTGACCGGTGCCTTCCACCACCCCAGCCATGCTCCTCGGACTGACAGGCGAGTACCGGGCACGGGTTGGGGCTGCGTTCCGGGGAGATCTCTGCTCCGCATCAGCGCGACCCTTCTTCACGTGCATCCCTGGGTGGGAGATACTCCTCTGGGACCGGGTTCCCTGCAGCTCCGGGAGTAGAAATACCCCTGTTCCCATCACAACGCCCCTGGCCACGAGCTCAGCCCCAGCTCAGCCCCGCTCCGAGCGCTCCTGACGGATGCTCAGCAGATATCCCGGGATGGAAGCTCAGCCCCGTGGAGGCAGATCTGGCTGCATCCCCTCCCCAGCCCGTGCTGCTCAAGGCGCAGACGCCACAATCCCGTTTAACTAATTAATTAATTGCACACATTGGTGGTGGTGGGGGGGTGTGGATGGCTGATTTTAACCCATCGATCATCACATGGAAAAAGCCGGAGGCTTCCGGATGGTTTTCACGCTTGTAACGGAGCAAAAAGCCAAACCGGGGTGGGGGGTTGTGAGCCCACCGGCAGTGAGGGCACGCGGCGGTGCCGGTGCCGGATCCGGCACCCTGCCAGCCCCCGCCGGCCGCGGCCCCGCATGGGAAACGGCAGCGGGAGGTGAAGGGCCTCGTCTTGACCTGGACATTGCCCCGTCCATTAGAAACGTCTCCAAGAGGAAACATTCGCCTACGTATGAGCGTTTGCCTTCCTGTTTATAACCGGGCTCCGCTCCACGGCGCCTCTTGTCTCAGGACGGGTCTTTAGGAATCCCGATTTCTCATAGAACAAAATCCCAGAAGGCTGAATTCTTCTCTAATTAAAAATCAGATTCTCGCATTGGGGTTTGGTTTTTTTCTTTTCTATCTGAAATGGATTCACCACCCAACCGAGCCCCAGCGCTGTGCCTTCGTGGGGACCCTGCTCGCTGTCACTGCCCCCGTGGACACTCACAGAACAGGCCCCCCCCTCACCTGCAAACCCCTCTTATTTCACCCAATTTCAGTCCATTCCGAAAAGAGGTTTTTCAGGGCTTTATTATTCAAGCCGAACCCGCGGCCTCTTCCCCATTCTTATCGCTCTGACATTATCTATTTGCATTTAGATGTTGGGTTTTTTTCCTCTATGTGATCGGCACGTTTGCACTCGCAGGGCTGATGGCAGAAGGTGGTCACTGGCTTCGCTACCCTCCTCTGGCTATGGGACCAACACCCCCAGTTCCACTGTCTCGGTAACGTTTGCTTTCTCGTGGCAGCAGGCGAGAAGAACCCAAACCCTTTGATTTTTGGTGAAATGCTTCCCGAGCCCTGTGGCATCAGTTCCTAGGCAGCCCGTTCCTAGAGGACCGTGTGCTTTAGCTGTGTCGTGCTTTCCAAATGTGCTTTTAAGAAAGCCATGGAGCCCAACGAGGGGCTTACAGCATCCCATCCCTGGGGGGGACAGCATCCCATCCCTGGGGGGTGACAGCATCCCATCCCTGGGGGTGACAGCATCCTATTCCTGGGGGTTAGAGTATCTCATCCCTGGGGGCTTACAGCATATCATCCCTGGGGGGTTACAGCATCCCATCCCTGGGGGTTAGAGCATCCCTGAGGGTTGCCTGAGAGAGGCAACAGGAGTTACAGCATTCCCGGGGGCTACAACATCCCATTCCCGGGGGTTACAGCATCCTATTCCCAGGGGTTACAGTATCCCATCCCTGGGGGGTTACAACATCCCTGTGTGTCACAGGTCGAGCATGCATGGTCACATCCTGACCGTGCAGGGCAATGGCCGGGCAGGAGCCCCCCAGGATGCTGCTCAAGGGATGGGTTGAGGGGGTGAGCCGGGGGAGTTCGGGGTGGGATTGGGCAGTGTAGACCTCCACGAGTTGGCCTTGCCGTCCATATTTCCCGTTACCAAGCACAGAGCATGCTGCCCATCAGCCTCCTAAGAGGCTCCGAGGACGATTTTCCTCGTGGCCTTGCTGGTTTCCACCCCGCTGCCGGGAAGCACGGGTCCACCTCCCGATCCCCTGCCGTCTCCCTTTCTTTCCAGTCGTCTTCGTCCTCCCAGGAGCGCCTGCACCAGCTGCCGTACCAGCCCACCCCCGACGAGCTGCATTTCCTTTCTAAGCATTTCCGCAGTACGGAGAGCGTCACGGACGAGGAGGGGCGGCACTCGCCCTGCCTGCGCCCACGATCCAGGAGCCTCAGGTACGGGCACCCGCTGTGGGGAGCACCCGCGGTGCTGCCGGGATGACGCACCGGGTGCCGACACCACATCCAGCTCATCCTCTGCCCTCTTGTGAGCCGTTCCTGGGACGTCCTGGTCCTGCTAAGCCCGTCCCAAGGTGTTGACCCCGATACGGGTTTTCCCCTTGCAGCGGAGGGGAGAAGCTATGGCTTGAGGTTGTAGGTGCCCCATCCCTCAAAACCTTCCAGGTCAGGTTGGATGGGGCTCTGAGCAACCTGATCTGGTTGAAGATGTCCCTGCTCATGGCAGGGGGTTGGACTAGATGGTCTTTAAAGGTCCCTTCCAACCCAAACTATTCCATGAGTCTATGATTCTGTGATCCGAAGCCCCATGATTTTGGGCATTAGGGTCTGGTTCTCAACATCTTCTCGGCTGTTGGGATGTGGCATTGCTCTTCTGGCAGCAGACGACACCTGAGAGTGAGGTTTCCTGGGGCTGAAGCTTGAGAAAGTGGGACTTGTTCCAAAATAGTCGGTTTGCAGCTTCTTGCTCAATTGTCTCAAACGTTCTGGTGCAGAGAAGGGGACCATCGAGCAGAAGCCCCAAGCGGTGGCTGTGCTTTCAGGGCACAGCTGGGAGGCCACCAACCTGACCTGCCGTTAAGAGGTTAAAAATCCTGTTTCTGGGCTTGGGTCGGGAAAAATCACCTGTGTTTGCTGGGTCTGAGCATCAGCCTGGCCTTCACCTCTGCAAAAAACCAAGGAGCGCAGGCGGGCAGGCATTTGTGGGCTGGAGAGAGGAAAATTTGGGGAGAGCATCAAGCTGGCGGCCGTAGCGTTGTGCGAGCTGACCCTACGGACCTGCCGAGCTCCGTGTTGCCGCTCCAAGCCTGTGTCCCGTGCAAGGAGCCAGTCATGTTTCTGCTGGTCCAGCACCAGGAGCTTGTGCTTTTTGCAGGGGATATTTCAGTTAAATCCTCTTTTTCCTCTGAAAAAGCTCCCGACCCTCTTTGCGCCGGAGGCAGAGCCGTAGCCCTGCCTGAAATGTCATTAAAATCAGATTAATTACCTGAGAAGGGTTTTGCAGGTGGCGAGGTTTTCACCGAGGAGATGCCAGCTCTGCGGTCGGCACGGCAAAGGCGGAGCTGGGGCTGGGGCTGGCAGCGAGCGGCGCGGGGCTGGTTTTAATCACCGCATTTAGTATATAGCAGTTAATGAGTTGCTGGCGGCTCCTGCAACGTGCTTTGCGTAACGGGATCACCAGGCAGGGGCCTGAGAGAGGCAACGGTGGTTGAGGGTAAGAGAGAAGCCTTGTTTAATGAAGGTCACTGCGTCCACCATGGGGTTTGGTCGTTTTTTTTTTTCTTGCTGGTGAGCTGCAAAAAGGGGCAATGATGGTGAGAAATTGTGGGATCCAGAGGAAGGAAAGGATGAGCTCGCTCTTCAAAGCCAAGTCGACTGATGCATCTCTCAGCTCTGGACTTTCAAGTGACTTGAGTTTGGACATCTGAGTTTGTGGGAAGTTACCCTTCATTGCACCAGGTCCCAGGGACCTCCAGGTCCATGCACGGTGGGAGGGATGCTGCTGGAAGTGCTGGCCCGAGGCTGTTGTCTCCACTTGGGTGACCTTTAACTGCTTGGGACCAAAAGTTAGGAGGAGGGAATAAATTGCTCTCCAGGAGTAGTAGCTATTTACATAGATGTAAATGACTTGGACCTCGTAACGCAACTGGCTTCCTCTCTCCACAGCCCTGGACGGACGAGTGGAACGTTTGATAATGAGGTTGTGATGATGAACCATGTCTACAAGGAGCGGTTCCCCAAGGTAACTGCTGGGACTGGGGAGGACGAGCATGATGTTAGCCCCTCCACGGCATCCTGGCAGGGTCTTCTTCAGAACAACCTCTTCTCCGTGCTGGAATACAAAATGCATGAGTAGATACCGGGTGGGGTGTTGTTGAGGACACTGGAAACATGGTCACGAACCGAGGAGGCAGGGACCTGCAGGTCTGCATCATCACACATGCAGGCAACGGTCTCTGGAGACTTTGATGAAGCTCTTCCAGCCTGCTGGAAGCTGGGTCCCAGGTGGGGCCATGATGTGAACATGGATATTGGGGCTGCAAAAGGTGGTAGCATGAGATCTGGGCTGGCCAAACCCAAGGCAGGAGGTGGTAGCATGAGATCCTGGCTAGCCAAACCCAACATGTGGTAAGGGGTTCGTGTTCCCGGGCATCACTATCCATTCTGCCTTGCAGGCCACGGCCCAAATGGAAGAGCGTCTGCAGGACACCATCACAAACTTCTCCCCGAGCAGCACTCTGCCGCTGGCAGACGGTGTGCTGGGCTTCATCCACCACCAGATCATCGAGCTGGCCCGTGACTGCCTGGCAAAGTCCCAGGGGGCTCTCATCACCTCCCGCTACTTCATGGAGCTGCAGGAGAAACTTGAGAAGATGCTCCGAGATGTGAGTATGGGGCAATTCCCTGCCCGGTGCAATCTCCTGAGGCCACCGATAGATGCCTGGCTTCTGTCTCCTCTCCGGCAGGCTCAGGAGCGTTCAGAGAGTGAGGAGGTGAAGTTCATCGACCAACTGGTGAGGAAGCTGCTGATCATCATCTCTCGTCCTGCTCGCCTTCTGGAGTGTCTGGTAAGACATGGCAGCTAATCATGTGTCGTGTCTTTCATGGTCTGCGCCCGCCCGGAGAGGAGGCAAAGCCATGAAAGACAAGGCATCTTCTCACCACCTTGCCTGGTCCACCATGGGAACCGCTGCTCCTCACCATCCTGGCCAGGCTGTAGCAAGGAGCTAAGGCCATTCTTAGCATTAAAGCCATTTCTTGGAGAGGAGAAGCTGGGGTTTTTTTCTAGCAGAGTAGGGAGATGCGAACTTCTTGCAAGCTTTCTCATCCATTTTCAGGGGTTTTTTCAGCTGTTGTGCTGAATTTCTAAAGCACTTGCCTTTGTGCTGTGGTTCCTGCAGCTGGAAGGAGCTCATGGAGCTTTATTTTTTTTTCCATCAACCCTTTACATGGGGAACGGTGCTAGAAACAGAAGAGCATTTAGCTTTCTCCTGCAAGCGTCCAGAGCCTGTCCCCAATTACAGGTGTCACCTAGAAGGCTTAGAGGAAAGGCTTAACTCTGCAAGGTCTCGCTCCTCAACTGTGCTTGGTTTTCCCCATCCAGGAGTTTGACCCGGAGGAGTTTTACCACCTCCTGGAAGCTGCAGAAGGACACGCCAAAGTTGGCCAGGGAATAAAGACCGATATTCCCCGATACATCATCAGCCAACTGGGTCTCGTCAAGGACCCTCTGGAGGGTAGGGAACCACTTGGGTTTGTGGCCCCGAGGTCTGCAGTGGGATGTGGACTACCAGTTTGGTCACTGGCGAGCATGAACGGGCACTGGGAGGTGGCAGGGGGACTAACAGGGCTGAGCTGGTCTCATGGGGTGGGTCACAACAGGACCAGGACGGTGTTGAAGTCTCCTGACCAGCCCCACATCCCTTGTTATTGCTCCCAACACGTTCAGCAAAGCAGATTAAGCTCAAGAACGCTTAATCCATAGGAAGCCACGGCCTTGCGGGGGGAACCGTAATCCCCAAAGAACACGGGAATGACTATGGGAAAAAAGAGAATTATGTAAATGTTTAACCTCGTGCTGAACCTCTTAACGCCATGACCTGAATTCTCCGTACGATAGCTCAAGCAAAGTGTGTGGCTAAATCCCCGCAGGGTCTCCTGGTTTGGAAGAGGAGTGGTTGGTGGGGGGTTATTTTGGTGGGGGTTGAGGATGAAGAAGGTGGAAAAACATCCCTGTCTTCTGCAGAAATGGTCCAGCTGGATCACTTCGACAGCGGGAACACCATCACGCCGGAGAACGATGATGCCTGTGAGGTGAGCGCGGTCCTACCTGCGTGTCCCACCTTGCTGCCTCCAGCTTCGTCCTGCCTCACCCCACACCAAAGCTCCTTGCAGCAGCTCCTCTGCCATCTCACACTGAGAGATGTTAATTTGGGTTGCCCGCAAGGGTGACGGCTGTATTCAGGTGTAATATCTCACAGTCCCTCATCTGCCTTCTTAAGTGGACAGAGCTCAGAGTGGGCTCTTGATCTGTAGCGCACCTTGGTCTTCTGGTTTGGGGTTTGTGGCTGGAGAGGGGTCAGGGAAGGATGTCCTCTGGCAGTGAGGAACAATTGGAGGTGATTCGTGATGGCGCTCGGTGAATTTCTGCCGGCACTCAGAGCACCAGCATGGTGGGAAACGTTAAAAACCTGTGTCTTCTTCAGAGCCAGCCTTTGACCACTGCTCCTCGGAGGAAGCCCTGCGAGGGGGACTTTGAGACCATCAAGCTGATCAGCAACGGGGCTTACGGGTGAGTTGGGAAGTTCATAACAGTCATCTCCATCTGTAAATGTCTCCAGAGTCCTCCTCATCTGAGCCCCATGGTGCTGCGTCGTCGGTCCTGGTGGTTAGAGGACGTGTTTTGAGGTCCGGCTGCTTCACTCTCTCCTAGGGCCGTGTACCTGGTGAGGCACAGGGAGACGCGGCAGCGCTTCGCCTTGAAGAAAATCAACAAGCAGAACCTCATCCTGAGGAACCAGATCCAGCAGGTGTTTGTGGAGAGGGACATCCTCACCTTCGCGGAGAACCCCTTCGTGGTCAGCATGTTCTGCTCCTTTGAGACGAAGCGACACCTCTGCATGGTGATGGAGTATGTGGAAGGTGAGAATGGGATTCAGGGCTGGACGGAGGAGGAGAATATCAATGTCTGAGCATCGAGGGCACCACCTGGGTGTCTCGTGCCCTGCTTTGCTTCAGGAAGCAGAGGGAAGTGTGAGGAGATGCTTTGGTGATCCTGAGTCTTATCTTGATGAAGGTGGTGGCCATGCTCACCTAGGAGAGCATTTGTGCTCCATGCACAGGGATCAATGCTGCTCCAGGGAGGGACAGGAGGGTCTGGCTGGGAGCCTGCTTGGCAGGAGAGGCAGCGTAGCCCTGCCCATTGACCTCCCTGCCTTCTCTGAGCCCCTCGTGCTCAGGAGGACCCATGTCCCCACAGGGGGAGATTGTGCCACATTGCTGAAGAACATGGGCCCACTGCCCGTCGACATGGCGAAGATGTACTTCGCCGAGACTGTTCTTGCGCTGGAGTATCTCCACAACTACGGCATCGTCCACCGAGACCTCAAACCTGACAAGTGAGGACGTGGGTCAGGTCTGAGCAAGAATGGGGTTGGGTTTGGGTGGGGAAGGGGAGAGGGACTGATCCAAGCCAAGAGGACAAGGCAGAATGAGGTCATGGGTTTTGGTGCCCAAAGACCTGGTTCTGTGCTGTTGCACCAGGACCAGAGGTCTCGGGGTCCAGCTGGTCCTGCTCAGGTCTCCTCAGAAGCAAACGGCATCGTTGCAGGGTGTCTGTCTTCTCTTGCAGTTTACTCATCACCTCCATGGGCCACATAAAGCTGACAGACTTCGGTCTGTCAAAGATCGGCTTGATGAACATGACTACGAACCTCTACGAAGGTCACATGGAGAAGGACACTCGGGAGTTCATGGACAAGCAGGTACGAGGTCCTGCTCCGCCTGGCTGATGTGCCATCACCAGGGACCGGGATAGCCTCAGGACCTGTCGCAAAGATCGTTGCAGAGGTATTAGGTGCTGCTTCCCACGCAGGTGTGTGGAACTCCAGAGTACATTGCCCCAGAAGTCATCCTCATACAGGGCTACGGGAAGCCTGTCGACTGGTGGGCCATGGGCATCATCCTCTACGAGTTCCTGGTGGGCTGTGTCCCCTTCTTCGGAGATACCCCCGAGGAGCTCTTTGGGCAGGTCATCAGCGGTGAGTGTCTTCCCAGCAGCCATGGCTCGTCCTCAACACGTGGAGAGCTTCATTCCTTCATTTCATACTCAGCTGAATGGCGAGGAGGCTCCTCAAGCTCTGATTTCCCAGTTTGGGAGGATGCTTTTATCTGCTGTGGCTCCTGGGGGACTTTTCTCTTGCCCAGAAGTGACTTTTCCTGTGACCTTGCATCATCGCAGCCCCCATTGTGTCCAAACTCTTCCAGCTACTGCAACCTCCTTTTCCTTTTTCCTCGCAGATGAAATTATGTGGCCGGAAGGGGACGAGGCTCTTCCTGCGGATGCGCAGGACCTGATCACGCGGTTGCTGAGACAGAGTCCCCTCGAGCGCTTGGGCACCGGTACGCGTGGCAGCCCCTGCGCGGTGCTGGGGGGGGATGTGACCTGGAACCCTAATTCATGTCAAGCCATTTGCCGAAACCAAAGCGTGTCCTGCCGCGTTGAGGATGCGCAGAGGAGGTCCCCTACTTGGGGTTCACCCCGGGAAGGCTGCACAGGGCTCCCATCCATCCTGTTTTGAGCCATTTGCTCTGTGTGGAGGAGACCGTGCCGTTTGGGGTGGGAGGGGGAGCATCCCAGATCCCACCCCATCCCCCTGACGCGGGTTTCTCCGCCTGTCAGGGGGTGCGCACGAGGTGAAGCACCATTCCTTCTTCCTCCACCTGGACTGGAACGGGCTGCTGCGGCAGAAGGCCGAGTTCATCCCTCAGCTGGAGTCGGAGGACGACACCAGCTACTTCGACAGTGAGGCCAAATCCATCCCCTTCCCTCCCCTCCCCGCTCCGCCAATCCGTTATCCCAGCTGCGGGTCGGATGATCCCGCGGGAGATGAAAATCTCCCGGGTGAAGTCAGTGGCTTTATAACCCAACTCACGAAACAGACGCAATCCTGTTTCCAGGCTGCTCAGCTTTACCGAAACCCCTCACTTTCTCACCCCAAAACTCTCCTGGGATTTGGGACCAGGCTGTCAGCTGTAACACAGCTCCTCGTGGGTGCAGGTCCCACCGGGGCTCCGTGGGCAGGCGGGACACTGGGTGACGGCCCTGCCTGCTCTGGCTCTTGCTTTCAGCTCGCTCCGAGAGGTACCGCCACTTGGATTCGGAGGATGAAGAAACCAACGATGAGGAATCGTCCGTGGAGATCGGGCAGTTCTCCTCCTGCTCCCATCGCTTCAGCAAGGTGCTCCAATCCCGCCTCCGGCATCCGAAATGACGGGCGCTACAGCCGGCGCGGTCGTGCCGAGCATCGGTGTCCTGGCTGACACCGGAGCGCCTCGGTTCCCCAATTTCTGCTCCTTGCTGATGGCTCATCTCCTCCTCAGGTGTACAGCAGCTCCGAATTCCTGGCGGCTCACTCCAACCTCAGCCTCTCGTCCTCCGATCGGAGTCACAGCGAGGACAAAGAGGAGCGATGGGACAGGCACTCGGGAGACGAGGAGAGGAGCCGGCTGGCGGGCACAGAGCCCCGGTGCGTGGTGAGACGGGGGATGCAACGCTGGTGGGGGCTTGCGCCGGCACCGGGGGCTTGCAGAGGCATTGGTGGGACGTGTCCCGGGCTGCTGCAGCGGCTCGATGCCATCCCCCTTGCCCATTTTTCATTGTCCCGAGCCCCTCCTGCTCTCCCCGCACAGGCTCCGCTCCTGGACGTCCTGCAGCTCCACGCCGTACACCTCCCGGCACGAGCGAAGCCGCAGCCCTGCTGCGCTGCCCAGCACCTACAGCCTGGACACCATGCCCAAGTTTGCCTTCTCCTCGGAGGATGAAAGCCCTTGCGTGGCATCTTCCAAGCCGGAGAGACCCAAGTTTGTGCTGGGAGACCCCGACGTGGGGACCGGCAGCGCGGTAAAGCCATCGGCATTATCCGGTGAGTAGGCTGTGGGCGCTGGTGTGGGATGCTCTGGGGACAGCCAGCATCCCGCACGGTGTGGGGTGGCTTTTCTGCGTCCCCAAACTCTCCCTCCTCCCCTCTGCACAGCCGATCTCGTCAGCCTGAACCGCATCCGCCTCCGGAGCAACAGCACCGGCACCAAAAACTCGACTCCCCGGAGCCTGGAGCCGGGCAGGACCCGTCGGCTGAGCACTCAGAAGGACGTGCCGGATAGGCAGAGAGCCTCGCAGGGCGGCCGCGTCCCCAAATCCGCCTCCGTCTCAGCCCTGTCCCTCATCATCACATCAGGTCCGTGTGCCGCGCAGTTTATCCCGCCGGAGAACGGCTGCCACGTGGTTTTCCCGGGCTGAGCCGGCTTCTCCCGCTCGCAGACGACTTCAGCAGCGGCGCCCTGATGAGCCCCATCTCCCCCCACTCCCTCTCGTCCAACCCCTCTTCCCGCGACTCCTCCCCGAGCCGAGACTCGTCCCTCGCCATCGCCAGCCTGCGGCCCCCCATCATCATCCACAGCTCGGGCAAGAAGTACGGCTTCACCCTGCGAGCCATCCGCGTCTACATGGGCGACAGCGACGTCTATACCGTCCACCATATGGTCTGGGTACGTGGCCCGGGTTCTGCGTGGGGAGGGACTGGCGGTGCCGGGCACCCCTTTTCCCGATGGGGAAACCCCCCGGGAGGAAGTTGAGGTTTGTATCCGAATGAAACCTCGGTCTTTCGATCGCAGAGCGTGGAAGAGGGGAGCCCAGCGCAGGAAGCGGGGCTGAGAGCGGGCGATCTCATCACACACGTGAACGGCGAATCGGTGCTGGGTTTGGTTCACCGGGACGTCGTCGAGCTGCTGCTGAAGGTGGGTGACCGGCGCCGCGCTGCTCGCCCCGCTGTCTCCCGGCACCCGTGCATCGGTCCTGCGGCTCCCCGGCGTTGCCTCCGCCAACAGCCGAGGCGGGAGCCGGTTCGGATCTGGCACTCGGACTGCACCGATTCATTTTCTGCCCCTCAGAGCGGGAATAAAGTGGCCCTGCGGACCACCGCCCTGGAGAACACCTCCATTAAGATCGGCCCCGCTCGGAAAAACAGCTCCAAGACGAGGATGGCGCGGAGGAGTAAGAAGAGCAGGAAAAGGGACGGCCAGGACAGGTGGGATACAATGCCATTTGTCCCAGTGTGTGCCATACCAGGGGGTGATGCTCCGGCTCTGCCATACTGGGGGGTCCAGCAGGGTCCTGTCCTGCCGGCACCAGCTCGGCAGACTCGGGGCCACCAGCTTTAAGGAGCAGCCGAGGCTCTTTGTTTCCCCACTACCTTTTTGTCCTGCTCCCCCCCCCTCCCCAGGAGAAAATGCCTTTTCAAGAAGATCTCCAAGCAGTCGTCGGTCCTGCACACCAGCCGCAGCTTCTCCTCCGGTCTCCATCACTCGCTGTCCTCCAGCGAGAGCCTCCCGGAGTCCCCCACGCACAGCCTGTCCCCGGGTCCCGCGACGCCCTGCCGCAGCCCCGCTCCCGACCTGCCCCCAGGTACCCCAACCCGTTGCGGGGGGGGTTATTTGCTGCGGGCACGGCGGGGGTGCCACGTGTCCCTCCGTCCCTCGCGGTGACCCGTTTCTCTTTGTGCGGCAGATGCTGTGTCCCCGCAGAGCACCTCTCCCTCCTCCAGCACCCCAACGTCACCCGCCGGCCACGTGCGCCCCAGCTCCCTGCACGGGCTGGCGCCCAAACTGGGCGGGCAACGCTACAAAGTGGGACGTCGCAAATCCACCAGCAGCATCCCCCCCTCGCCCCTCGCCTGCACCCCTTCCTCCGCCCAGCGCCCGCCTTCCCCCCAGCGCTCCCCGTCCCCGCTCCCGGGGTACCCCAAAACCCCTCATTCCTTCCAAGGCAAGACCCTGTCCCCCCCCACCATCGTCCGGCAGAGCTCGCGACCCCGCAGCGCCGACTGCCCCCGCTCCCCCCTCCTCAAACGCGTCCAGTCGGCCGAGAAGATCGTCACCGTCCTGGCGGAGAAGAAAACCGGCGGCGGCCGCAAGCTGGGGCTGGAGATGTCAGCGATGGATGGGGAGACCATCGGGGAGGGCGAAGCACCGGCGTACCCCGGTGAGCACGGTTATCACCCCGCTGGCTGCCGGCTGGGGGAGAGGCACGACCGGGACCAGGAGGTGGTGGTCATGCGGCGCTTGAACCTCTCGGAGCGTCGGGACTCCTTCAAAAAGCAAGAAGCGGTTCAAGAAGTGAGTTTTGATGAGCCGGAGACGGCGCCAGCAAACGAAGACGGCGGCAAGAGCGAAGCCGGGCAGGGCGCAGCTCTCTGGTGCGGTGGCACGGCCGCCGGCACGGCGCCGAAGCCAAAGCCCAGCTCGGTCCCGCAGATCGCGGTGCAGGGCTCCGAGAGCGACGAGCAGGAGCCGGCGGTGGCCGAGTGGGAATGCCAGGGCTCCTACCCCATCGGCAACGCCGAGCAACCCGACGGCGGCATCTCCTCGCTGCGGTGGGATGGCTACGAGCATCGGGACCGTGGCTCCCGGCAGCACCGGAACTGCGGGGAAAGAGCGACCAGCCACCGGCAACCGCCGTGGGTGCCGCCGGCGCTGCCGGCGCGGGGCCAGGAGCCGGCGGGTGCTCAGCTGCCGGCACCCCGGGGCAGCCCGTGGAGCAGGGCCGAGCACCCCTGACCCCCACGCTGGCACCTAAGGATGGTTCAAGGTCCCCGCGGTATCCCACCGCCTCCCCGAAAAACCCATCCCACGTGGCGTAGCCGTGAGATAAACGTCCCCGGAGCCGTTTTGGATGTCGGCGCTGGCCGGGCTGGCTGCGCCCCGGCATTTCCACCCCCACACCCCCTCCCAACCCCCCCGAAGGCTTTTTGTACTCCCCGAAAGATGCTCATATTTTTCTAGAGACGCGGGAGCTTTTCCGGCGGCGGCGTTTCCCCGGCAGGGCCCCAACCTTTGTGTATAGAAAGGACTCGATGGAAATATTCGTTAGTTAATTTATTACTTTTTATAAGCTAAACGGGCAGTGCAGGACCGTCGCAGGGTCCCCCCCCGGCCCCGGGGGGGTCCCAGGCTTTTCCGTGCGTCTCGCAGCCGGATGACACGCTCTTTTCTAACCTTGCAAAGACACCCCCCCTCGCCTTTCCTCACTTTTTAACTTTAGTTTTAGCTGGAAACACCCCCAAACTCCAGAGAAACCCCCGTCGGGGCAGTAATTGTAATATTCAAAATTTTTAAAAAACCCCAAACCCGCAGCAGCATCCCCCAAACGCTGGCAGCCCAAGCTGGGATGCATATGGGTGATTTTACATGCATATGGTTCATCGTACGATGATGCATATGGTTCATTTTATGAACGTATAGCGGATGTAAAGGTTTTAATTCTTTTATTCGGAGCCTTTTGGAGCCACACAGCTCCGTCGGCCCTTCCAGGCGGGAAGAGCAGAGACCTCCCCGTGGGGTCAGCAGTTGGATGTGAATATTAATGGGATTTTTCGGGTCAGTTTTTGCTCTTTCCGTTTCTTCTGCAACCACATCCCGCAGTGTTTGTCAGTCGGTGCATATGGACATCGATAAAAAGCCAATTATTATTTTTTTAAAAAAAAAAAAACACACCCAACCCGGCGAGGGCCTGTGCTGCTTTTCCTTCGTTTGTAATTTGGAACTTTCACCCTCCTTTTTTCCCTCCCCCGTCGCTTTTTATCCAACACACTCCGCCTCAACCCGCCATTTTCGCCCCATTTCTACCGTTTTCTATGATATAAACGTTTCCATTTGGTTATGCATGTACCGGCTTCCCCTCCCTCCCCCCACCNCTCCCGCTCGCAGACGACTTCAGCAGCGGCGCCCTGATGAGCCCCATCTCCCCCCACTCCCTCTCGTCCAACCCCTCTTCCCGCGACTCCTCCCCGAGCCGAGACTCATCCCTCGCCATCGCCAGCCTGCGGCCCCCCATCATCATCCACAGCTCGGGCAAGAAGTACGGCTTCACCCTGCGAGCCATCCGCGTCTACATGGGCGACAGCGACATCTATACCGTCCACCATATGGTCTGGGTACGTGGCCCGGGTTCTGCGTGGGGAGGGACTGGCGGTGCCGGGCACCCCTTTTCCCGATGGGGAAACCCCCCGGGAGGAAGTTGAGGTTTGTATCCGAATGAAACCTCGGTCTTTCGATCGCAGAGCGTGGAAGAGGGGAGCCCAGCGCAGGAAGCGGGGCTGAGAGCGGGCGATCTCATCACACACGTGAACGGCGAATCGGTGCTGGGTTTGGTTCACCGGGACGTCGTCGAGCTGCTGCTGAAGGTGGGTGACCGGCGCCGCGCTGCTCGCCCCGCTGTCTCCCGGCACCCGTGCATCGGTCCTGCGGCTCCCCGGCGTTGCCTCCGCCAACAGCCGAGGCGGGAGCCGGTTCGGATCTGGCACTCGGACTGCACCGATTCATTTTCTGCCCCTCAGAGCGGGAATAAAGTGGCCCTGCGGACCACCGCCCTGGAGAACACCTCCATTAAGATCGGCCCCGCTCGGAAAAACAGCTCCAAGACGAGGATGGCGCGGAGGAGTAAGAAGAGCAGGAAAAGGGACGGCCAGGACAGGTGGGATAAAATGCCATTTGTCCCAGTGTGTGCCATACCAGGGGGTGATGCTCCGGCTCTGCCATACTGGGGGGTCCAGCAGGGTCCTGTCCTGCCGGCACCAGCTCGGCAGACTCGGGGCCACCAGCTTTAAGGAGCAGCCGAGGCTCTTCGTTTCCCCACTACCTTTTTGTGTTCCCCCTACCCCCAACCAGGAGAAAATGCCTTTTCAAGAAGATCTCCAAGCAGTCGTCGGTCCTGCACACCAGCCGCAGCTTCTCCTCCGGTCTCCATCACTCGCTGTCCTCCAGCGAGAGCCTCCCGGAGTCCCCCACGCACAGCCTGTCCCCGGGTCCCGCGACGCCCTGCCGCAGCCCCGCTCCCGACCTGCCCCCAGGTACCCCAACCCGTTGCGGGGGGGGTTATTTGCTGCGGGCACGGCGGGGGTGCCACGTGTCCCTCCGTCCCTCGCGGTGACCCGTTTCTCTTTGTGCGGCAGATGCTGTGTCCCCGCAGAGCACCTCTCCCTCCTCCAGCACCCCAACGTCACCCGCCGGCCACGTGCGCCCCAGCTCCCTGCACGGGCTGGCGCCCAAACTGGGCGGGCAACGCTACAAAGTGGGACGTCGCAAATCCACCAGCAGCATCCCCCCCTCGCCCCTCGCCTGCACCCCTTCCTCCGCCCAGCGCCCGCCTTCCCCCCAGCGCTCCCCGTCCCCGCTCCCGGGGTACCCCAAAACCCCTCATTCCTTCCAAGGCAAGACCCTGTCCCCCCCCACCATCGTCCGGCAGAGCTCGCGACCCCGCAGCGCCGACTGCCCCCGCTCCCCCCTCCTCAAACGCGTCCAGTCGGCCGAGAAGATCGTCACCGTCCTGGCGGAGAAGAAAACCGGCGGCGGCCGCAAGCTGGGGCTGGAGATGTCAGCGATGGATGGGGAGACCATCGGGGAGGGCGAAGCACCGGCGTACCCCGGTGAGCACGGTTATCACCCCGCTGGCTGCCGGCTGGGGGAGAGGCACGACCGGGACCAGGAGGTGGTGGTCATGCGGCGCTTGAACCTCTCGGAGCGTCGGGACTCCTTCAAAAAGCAAGAAGCGGTTCAAGAAGTGAGTTTTGATGAGCCGGAGACGGCGCCAGCAAACGAAGACGGCGGCAAGAGCGAAGCCGGGCAGGGCGCAGCTCTCTGGTGCGGTGGCACGGCCGCCGGCACGGCGCCGAAGCCAAAGCCCAGCTCGGTCCCGCAGATCGCGGTGCAGGGCTCCGAGAGCGACGAGCAGGAGCCGGCGGTGGCCGAGTGGGAATGCCAGGGCTCCTACCCCATCGGCAACGCCGAGCAACCCGACGGCGGCATCTCCTCGCTGCGGTGGGATGGCTACGAGCATCGGGACCGTGGCTCCCGGCAGCACCGGAACTGCGGGGAAAGAGCGACCAGCCACCGGCAACCGCCGTGGGTGCCGCCGGCGCTGCCGGCGCGGGGCCAGGAGCCGGCGGGTGCTCAGCTGCCGGCACCCCGGGGCAGCCCGTGGAGCAGGGCCGAGCACCCCTGACCCCCACGCTGGCACCTAAGGATGGTTCAAGGTCCCCGCGGTATCCCACCGCCTCCCCGAAAAACCCATCCCACGTGGCGTAGCCGTGAGATAAACGTCCCCGGAGCCGTTTTGGATGTCGGCGCTGGCCGGGCTGGCTGCGCCCCGGCATTTCCACCCCCACACCCCCTCCCAACCCCCCCGAAGGCTTTTTGTACTCCCCGAAAGATGCTCATATTTTTCTAGAGACGCGGGAGCTTTTCCGGCGGCGGCGTTTCCCCGGCAGGGCCCCAACCTTTGTGTATAGAAAGGACTCGATGGAAATATTCGTTAGTTAATTTATTACTTTTTATAAGCTAAACGGGCAGTGCAGGACCGTCGCAGGGTCCCCCCCCGGCCCCGGGGGGGTCCCAGGCTTTTCCGTGCGTCTCGCAGCCGGATGACACGCTCTTTTCTAACCTTGCAAAGACACCCCCCCTCGCCTTTCCTCACTTTTTAACTTTAGTTTTAGCTGGAAACACCCCAAAACTCCAGAGAAACCCCCGTCGGGGCAGTAATTGTAATATTCAAAATTTTTAAAAAACCCCAAACCCGCAGCAGCATCCCCCAAACGCTGGCAGCCCAAGCTGGGATGCATATGGGTGATTTTACATGCATATGGTTCATCGTACGATGATGCATATGGTTCATTTTATGAACGTATAGCGGATGTAAAGGTTTTAATTCTTTTATTCGGAGCCTTTTGGAGCCACACAGCTCCGTCGGCCCTTCCAGGCGGGAAGAGCAGAGACCTCCCCGTGGGGTCAGCAGTTGGATGTGAATATTAATGGGATTTTTCGGGTCAGTTTTTGCTCTTTCCGTTTCTTCTGCAACCACATCCCGCAGTGTTTGTCAGTCGGTGCATATGGACATCGATAAAAAGCCAATTATTATTTTTTTAAAAAAAAAAAAACACACCCAACCCGGGGGGGGGTGGGGGT
>VUYV01000275.1:1018678-1039849 GCA_008711295.1 Anarhynchus alexandrinus
AAAAAAAAAAAAAAAAAAAGTAAAAACTAAACCCTGCCCCATGAACGCTCCTAAAATGGAAGCAGTGTGTTCTTGCTGCTTGGGGGCTGGTGTAAAGGGAGCCTGGAGCAAAGGGACAATGCTGGTACAGGGTGCTTGGTGCTTCTCCGCTCGGTGCTGGCACGTAAAAGTCTCTGGCCAAGTAAAAGGCTCTTGTAGGGAGGAGAAGGTTTCTGAGGTGGGTAAGACAGGACGAGCTTCAACTGAAGCAAGAAAGTCGGACGTCAGGAGAAGCATGACAGTATGAGAAGTCTTGGAGTAGGTCTGCAAATTGCCTGAGGCTCTCTCGGACTGTCCAGCCTTTGAGGAGAAGGTCGTTGAGACCTCCAGTTGTCTCTCAAAACCAAGGAAGGTATCGGTCATCCCGAGGCAGGGATTTATTAGGCTCCTCAGGTCCCTGCTAACCATAACATTTACTTTTTCAGTGAAAAGTTTCAGATGTTCCTTCACTTCCTTGGGCTTCAGTGAATAAAGCAAAATATTTAATGAAACTCAAGTCTGAGCAGCAAATGCTCTGTATCCCTGGCAAAGGGCAGCTGGTGGCTGTGGGCAGGACGCCGCTACTCCTCTGGCTCTGTTGCTGGCTGCACGGGAAGCATTTCTTGGTGAGAAAAGAGGTGAAAATGGCCTTGGCTGCCCCGTGCCTCTGCTGCGATGTGGTTGCTCTCAGGACAGCAGGCCTGGCTTGGGCAGGGCTCACGGCATAACTCGCCATCCCTGCTGCTTTTCCCTGTTTGGAGGGAAATACCAGCTGGTTTGGCAGCGCCGTGGCTGTCGCCAGCCCGGGAGCGCGAGCCCCCGGCGCGGCTCCGGCTCTTCCCGCTCCTCTGGCCGCTTCCCCAGGGGCAGCTGGTGGAGCGTGTCCAGCTCCGCTTCCCGCCCGCGCCAGCTCCCTGCGGGCTCACGCTGCTCGTTCCTGCACGGCTCGCCGTGGCAATGCCGCCTCCGCCACGGCCTCGCTTGTGGCTCGAGCCTTGCGAGTCATCCTTCAGACTCTTTGGCATGGCCCAGGAGGGAGCCGGCCCGGGAAGCTGCCTGAGAGCACAGGGGATTGCTGTGGTGTCTCTCCCAAATTATAAACCAGGGGTTCCCAAGCTCTCACCTCCTCCGCCCCGGTGCTGCTCAGTGGTTCGGGTGCCTGCGGGCACCGCGTGACTCACGGTGTGCTCGGCACTGCTGGCTTCTGCCACCCGGGCGACGTGCTGGGCCAGCAGAGCTGCCCTGGCTGCGTAGGTCAGAAAGACTCGATGCAGCAGCAGTTGTCACAATAGGGCACGATGTGGCAGGCGGTTCCATGTCCATTTTTATTTCCATCCCTAGTTGCATTGTCCTATTTTCTCTCTTTTTTTTTTTTACTAAAGGAAAGGTTTGTTCTCATTGTTTGTAACCCATTAACATGTAGCATTTTGCAAAACTGGATTTGTTGGTTTTTTGCTCGCGAAGGACCTGATGTAACTTGAAAAGATTTGAGCTGTGTAGATTGTTGTAAGTGTATTCTTCTTTTAAATATTTTTATGCATTCTTTTGCCTCACTGGGGAGGGAGAGTAACGCAGAGTCTCGCTTCGAGTCAAGCTGCACTTTGAACTGCGCTTGGAACTGGGTTAAAAAGCACAGGAACCACATTTGAAACGTTAAGATGCTTTTATTTATGTGCTGGGCACACACAAAAAGACTTGTAATGTGTTTTTTGTTTCAAACCGACGTATTAAACAAAGAAAGTATTGACAGCAGTTAATGAATCGAGGGATTGTTTCTGGGCGCTGAGATAGATTTACCAAAGGTATTTAGATGTCTGATGCATGGGATTTTCAGAGCAGCCTAAGCAAGTGCTCGCCAGCGCGGACACACGAGGTTCCTCTCCGAGAGCCGAGCGAACCTGGAGCCGGGCCCAGCTGAAATCTTTTGGCAAGCTGCTCCCTCTCTCCTGCTCACGCAGAGCCCCGGCTCGGAGGTGCGCTTCCCTCCAGCCGACAGGCTCCTGTGTGTCCCGCGTCCTCGGCGCTGCCTTCCCCAACTCGCCTTCCCTCCAAAGAGCTGTTTCAGGGCTTTGGGGAGTGTGCGTTCCCTCTCCCCAAAGACACGCCGATTCGGTCGGCTGCTCTCCGTGGGGTGCAGAGCTTTCCTGGGCAGGGGCTGCCGTCCCGCACACGCAGCTCAGCCTGGGAAGCCGCTCGCTGGGTCTGTGGTAGGACAGAGGACAACTGCTTCCCCTGGAGAGGACGGTGCCAGCATTAGCTATGTGGATTTGGGTTTCCCCGGGGGCTCCTCACCCGTGTTCACGGGCACTCGATCCCCGCATGGGCTGAGCAGAGGGAAGGCAGGTGAGGCTGCTCCAGGACCAGGCTGGCTCTAAGTTACCTGTATTTTTTTCATGTGCCCAGTGACCCGCTGGGACGTGGAGAGCAGGGTGGCGCAGAGCTGCGTCCCTGCGTTCCCACCACGGGGAAGGAGGCTGGAAGGAGTCGACAGAGCAGGAGCTGCGGGACCTGCTCTTTGGAGAGACTCGGTGCTCCAGAGCGACTCTCTCCGCTTCCCACCCCTCCACGCAGGTCTGCTTTTAAAAGCCACTGAACGAGTTTGCCAGGGCTGAACGTTTTGTCCTTCCAGCCTCTTCGGCTGCACCCGCTTGTCTGAGGCGCCTGGAGTCGGGGCTGGGATCTGCGGGTGGAAGCTGGGGAGGTGCCTGCGGGGGAGCATCGACCCCGCTGGGTTTGGGCTCTGCTGCCTCTGGGTGTGTTATGGGGTCTGTCCTCTCCGGGAGGAGCGGGAGCTGCCGGCACCTTTCCCAGCAGGCAGCGGCCGCTCGGGCCCCTGGCAGTCACACGGTGCCCCCGGCGCTGCCGACTCGGCTCTGTGGGACCCTGACAGGCAGCATTCAGAGGGGCGAGGGGCAGGCAGTGAGCCCGGCCATAAATCTCTCTTTATGCTCTTGATTATGAAGTCATATTTTCCTGGCTGGGGCTGGTTGGACTGGGGAAATGCGGGCTCTGCTGCGAGTTCCCTGCGGCCGCCATCCCAGCACGGTGGGAGCTTGCACGGCGGCCGTGCTGGGATGTGCTGCTTCTCCTGCAAACACCCCTTTGTCCCCAGGGTCTCTCCGTGAGTCCTTGCAGCCTGGTGTTGCTCCTGGAGCTCCAGAGAAGCTCTCCAGCAACGCGGATCAGGCTCAATCCTGTTCCCTACCTGCCAGAGCCTGGCTGCGAGTGTCTTACCTCCCCGTGGGCAGTGCCTGCTCGTTCATGGCGAAGACAGCCCAGCTGGGACGCTTGCCCGAATTCGGGCAACTGGTGCGGGCCCTGGCTGCTGCACAGGTTTTGTGTGCCATGGCCTCTTTGTGCCTTTCTTCTTTGGCAAGGGAAGGAGCCTGCAGCGTGGTGCCAGGCTGCGGAGGGGTGAAGCTGGCTCCTCTCGAGGGACTCGCACCAATCTCGGACTCTCTGGTAGCGTGCAGGGGTGGCAGCACGTGCAGGAGGAAAGGAGGGTTTGTAGCTGATGTGAAGTGTAACGTGTTGCTGGGCCGAAAGGGTTATTTTGAAATACTGCAGATCACCAACGTTAGTGCCTCTCGCGGAGTCCAACCAGCGGTCGGAGCAGCCTTGGCTTCGTGCCGTGCTTGGTTGTGCGTTGACCCCGCCGGGAAGGGTGCCCGGGCTCCCTTTGCCTCCTCTCCTCCCTCTGCAGAGGCTCCGGCAGCCCTGAGAAGCGCCTTCCTGCTCGCTAATAGCTTTCAGATGAGACTCAAGGAGTTTGAGCTGGGTTTGGTGGTTTCTGGGCCAAAACAGCTCAAGCCGTTAATAGGACCTGCAGCGTTTCAGCAGGCCTAGGGTGTCCCTGGGAAGGCTGGTTTCTGGCTGCCCCTGTGCTTTGTAGGTCCGTTCCTCAGCCGCACGCTGTGGCTGCGGGAACCGGAGTGCTGGGATTTGCCTGGGGGAGATGGAAAACTGGCCTGTGCGGCTGGGAGGGGATGGGAAAAGAGGACATGCCCGGCTGGTGGGAATGCCCCAGTTCATACATCCCTTCAACAACATGTTATAACCCAGGTTTGTTCTTTTTGGTGGATTTCTGGGCAGGGCAGGCAGCATATTCTTCAATTTCTCTCTGAATAGCTGAAAGGCAGTTAGCAGTTCTAAGTAGACTTGAAGGCTTCTGAAGATTATTTTAACTCCCCTCACCTCCATCTCTGAAAAAAAAACCCAAAAAACCCCGTGCCCACACTTGATGCTGTTGCTGCTTTTGAAAAGTTCAAAAATTTACTTTGCTCAGAGCAAAGCTTTGAAGTGCTGCTCTGTGGGAATGGCAAAGCATCTCAAAAGCCTTTCGCTGAAAGCTTGGTTAACCTACATTTGTGGGCAGCTACCTTCAGAAAACGACTTTGTGAGGGATTGCATGGGGAGATGTAAAGGTGAACTGTGAAATTTAATCGATTTAACAAGAAAAGGTTAAATCTGTTTGTTTTGCTGCTATTCAGGGCCTCCAGCTGGTGGTTGCAGGGTCACCCTTTTCTGTATGCGAAAGTTCCTGCATAAAGGCTGTTTTGTCCCACTTGTTGTCTTCTTGTTTGCATAAGTGCTGCGACATGGGTAAGCTGAAGAAGCAGGACTGAACCTCTTTAAGATGCAGAGCTGGTGCCTGGTTATAGCAGAGAGAAGGTGGTGTTCCTGCGCGCAGCCCCTGGCTCCTCTCTTGCTTTTGGGAGTGTAAATTGGTATTAGTACGTCCTGGTTGGATCCAGGGCTCAGCATCACCTGGTAGGTAGGAGAGAAACGAGTCCTGCTTCTCTCAGCTGCTCTGATGAACCCCTAGTTTTCATGTTGGCCTCTTGGGAGGGTGTGGGGTGCCTGGCTGTGCAGTGACAGGTCTTCTTCTCTTCGCAGGTACTGGGAAGGAAGACGTAGCATGCCACATCGTTCTGGGCTGGAAGCGTGCCGTGCTTTTTCCCCCCGGACTCCAAGAAACCTGCTTCTTTTTCAGTGAAGCAGACCCCCATCTCTTGTTTCTTTGCTGCATGCCCGCTCGCGAGTTCTGGATTATGTTTGTCTCCTTCTCCCTTTGCTCCATAATTTGGCTGAATCGTGGTTTCAAGCTAAGGAAAAGGGGCTGCACCTAAGCGCACCGGGGCACCTGGACCAGGCTCCTGGGGTGCTGATTCACGCAGAGACGTTCACAGTGCTGATGGGGGAGAGCTGCCTCTGAGATCCCTCCTCTCCTGCCCGAAACGTGCTGCCTCGTCGTCCAGAGCCGTTCTCCCCACGACAGAGAGAATGGGCAGCACTGATGGGTTCCAGTACCGCGCGCTCTACCCCTACCGCAAGGAGCGTGAGGAGGACATTGATCTGCTGCCTGGGGACATCCTGGTGGTGAGCAAGGGCGCCCTGCAAGCCTTGGGCTTCAAAGATGGGGATGAGCAGACCCCCAATCAGATCGGGTGGATCCTGGGTGTCAACGAGCGGACCAAGCAGAAGGGTGACTTTCCCGGCACGTACGTGGAGTACGTGGGGCCCGTGAAGATCTCCGTCCCTTCTCACCGGCCCCGAGTGCAGAGACCCCTACCCGCAACGCCAGGGGCCAGCGGCTGTCGGCTGCAGGAGGCTCCGGAGCAAGGTAAGCCCTGCTGCCTGCTGCGTTGCTCCAAGACACCTCTGCTCTCGGCATCCGGCGGACAAGGGGGTGTGAGTGGCTTCACAGGACAGTGGTGAAGCCCCCACCTCGGCTCGGCAGCGCTGGATTGCCCTGCTGGCAGCAGTGCGGTCGAGTTGCCGGGGAGTTGTGGGCTCACGCTCAGTCCTGGCTGAGAGAAAAGCATGTTGTTCCTCCAGCTTATCGATCTGCTTAGCAGAGCTTCTTGGGCCGATACTTGTCCCATTCTTACCTCTCCAAGATCCTTCTCCCTCTCTGGCCCGTGACCGGCCAGGATCCCCGTGATCCTTCGTCCGTCTCCCTGCTCCGCTGAGAGTTTTGCTCCACTCCCTCCCTTTAGGAATAAGTCCTGACCTCTCCCAACCACATCCCTGCCTCTGCCTCTAGAGCGCCTGGGGCATTGCTCCCTGCCAAGAGCCGCTCAGCCCCGCTGAGACACACAATTACTTGTCTCTGGGCAAGAGGAGAAAAGTCAGGGTCTAAAAGAGTACTTCTGAGAACTGGAGCTAATTGCTTGTCTGCCTGGCACTCATCCCTCCCCGTGATCACAGAGCTCTCGCTGGGGCTGGGCAGCCGCCCTCAGGCAGGGCATGGGCCGTCCTGCACCTGCGGCTGCCTCCCAGCCGGCGCTGTGCTTGGCACGGACCGGGTCCGGGAGCTGGGAGAGCCGCCGTGCCTCAGCGCTGCCCGTAGAGCTGTGGCAGCTGCCTTCTCTTTGCCTATTTTTTTTTTTTTGCTCACATAAGCTCTGTGGCAGGCGCTCAGCAGTCCCCGGGTGCTCTGAGGTGGCAAACAGGGGTGATAGCCACACTTTGCCGTCCCGTCCCTTGCAGAAGACCTCATGCTGGTGCACGCGGGAGGAGTAGGGTCAGCAGCAGGAGTTGGTGGGCATCAGAGCGTGCTCCTGCCTGGCAGTCCTGCGTCCTCCCCATCCCTCTCTGCCTGAGAGCCATGGCCATCCCATCAGATGCTTCTAGCTTTGTGAAACATCTCTGGGGTCTTAAGGAAAGGAAAGGAGCCCATGTCTCCGAAACCAGGGTGGTGGGGCTGGCTGCTTCCCATGCTCCTGCTCCCAGAGCCGGAGGGGTGGCCCCAGGAAACATCTCCGCAGGGTGGGAATGCAGCCGGGCCGTACGTTTGGGTTGGCAGCGAGAGCCGCTGACCTGAGTCATCCCACTCGCAACCTGCCTTTCCAAGAAAGCAGCTCCTCTTGGGAGCCTGGGGCATGCTCTGCGGTGGATGCGTTGGCCTTGCCTGTATCCAGCCCTGCGCTCCCTCGGGGGCTGTATTTATGTCTTCATGGGCTCTCTCCTCTTCTTCTCAAGCAGCGTTTGGTGGAGGTGTGTCTGGGTGGTCAAAGCTGCTGCCCTGCATGGGGGTGGGGATCTTTGGGATGTGGAAGAAGATATGTGCCAAAGCTCCCGACACACAGAAAAGACATGGTTGGGGAAAAAAACCCAAAAGCCAACCTGTCTGCGTCCCATCTGGGGATGGAGCAGAGAGAGAGTCAGGTACTAGGGCACGCAAGGGGGGCACCAGCCCTGTCCCTGTCCCCTCTGGGTGCATCTCCACAGCCAACCTCCACCTTGGGCACAGCCGGGGCCTGCAGGGTGGTAATTCAAATGTGAAGGTCCAGGTGTGGGGAGACACATTTTTGCAACTGAGAAACTGTATTTAAGCCAAGCCCGTGTTATTTCTTCGTGGTCTGCACTTTGGGAGGTGCAGAGATGTCTCCTGGCTGCCCCACGAAACTCATAGCTGGCAGCAATTCTGCCCTGTTTCCCGGGTCCTGCCCCGGGTGGCAGGGATCCCTTAGCCCCACTGTGTCACACACGGAGCGGGGCCAGTGCCACAGCTGTCACACCGCCCGGGAGCAGGGCTGGTCCCGCAGAGCGGCCAGACCCGGCGCTTTCTGCCGGTGAATTTACGAGCTGCTGGTGTTTGCCTTCCGCGGAGAACGCGAGCGGAAAATGCGGCTCGGAAATATTTCCGCAGCTGCCCTGGCCGTGCTGTGAGCAGCCTTGTTCGCAGCGGCCCAGCCCGGAGGCCCGGCAGGCTCAGGAGCCGCTGCTGGCTCCGGCACAGGCTGCCTGATAAAAAAAAAAAAAAAAAAAAAAGAAAAAAAAAAAAAGGCAAGCTGCTGCCTGCTGAAGCAGCACATTCCCATCCGGGCCACGTGGGCAGCACCAGTATTTACTCTCCCTTCAGCCCTTCCCAAGGGTCAGGCTCGGAGCTGCCAGCCTGGCGGCTTGCCTGCAGCTTCCCCACCCTGACCAGCACCGCACTGGGCCCTTAGCCGTGCCCAGGGGCTCTCTCTGCTGGGGGAATACTTCCCCACCAGCAGCCCAGGTCCTTGCAGCACTGCTGGGTGCCTGCCCCATTTGCTCCCCGTTCTGCAGCTGCACCAACACGAGCTGCTTTGTCTTCCCTGCGAGGCTGTGGGTGCAGGAGGCTCGGCCGGGTGCGGAGTTTCAGCTTGCTGCGCCTCGTGGCGAGACCACATCGGGCAAGTTCGGGTCAGATCCATGACAACAGAGCTGTGTTTCGCAATGGGGGCGCAGCTTTTTTGGCTCTTCTTCCCCAAAGCGGAGCGTGATGGCTGTCCTCACCGACCGTGGGCTCCCCAGGGTCTGCCCGGTGCTGTGGACCGGCCCGGAGGAGCCTCCTGCACCGGCTGGTGCTCAGTTGGAAGCAAGATAGGGTCTGGCACCGCTCATCCTTCGGCAAGCCTCCCGCTGGCGGCTGCCCGGCCGGGCCTGCGTGCTCCTGCCCCGGCATGCATCACCCCTCCAGCACAGGGGAAAGGGGGTGCCCAGAGCTGGGACCTCAAGATCTTTTGGAGGTGGCAGTGAAATGCCACCTGATGCAGTGCCATAGATCCCCCGGGAAGCAGGGGGGACCCCAGTCCCATGCCATGAGCTGTCTGCGCCCTGTAACAGCTCGCACGGAGGCTGTGGACTCGCGGGGAGGGGGAGTCGGAGGGCTGGTTTCCATGTTAAACGAGCAATCAAGGGCAGGAATTTGCTGACACGGCGTTCTGTCTGAATCGCTGGATTAATCACAGCTCACCACCGTGAGCGATCTCCCTGGCCGCGCTCCTCCGCCAGCCCTGCGCTGGGCAGGGACCTGCCTGAGCTCCGGGAGCCCTTCTAACCCCTGCGCTGCCTGCCCGGGTGCCGGGGTCCCCAGGGAGATAGGCTCTGCCTCCGCAGGGAGCAGTAGGGATCCCCCTATGCACACCCCATGGGGGGCTCGGAGCAAGGCCGGACTCAACAAGTGCCGTGCCGGTTTCTGGGCCAGCTCAGTGGTTCCCTGTGGCCTCCATGCAGCGTTCACGTGGGCTGCGGCCTCACGGCAGGGACCATGGCTTTCCTTGCTCTTGGATGCTGCTGTTGGGAGCAGCGTTGGTTGTTCCCCAGTCTGGCTCCACTGCAGCGTGTCTGCTGGGGGCTGAGCTGGGGCTGACCCCTTCTCTCCCTCCCTCTCCCCCAGGGTCTCCTCTCCCAGACTTGCAGGAGCAGTTCAGCCCTCCTGAGATTGCGCCACCGCTGCTGGTGAAGCTGGTGGAAGCTATTGAGAAGAAAGGTAAGGGGGGATGCTGAGAACCAAGGGGCTGATACCCCCCCCAAAGCCCCCCAGTGAGGGCAGGGGGGGAGGCAGCTGTCTTTAAAAGCTGTTGGCATTGGACTGAGCTCTGTGGGACATGCAGGACGCAGCTGCCTGCAGAAGGGGGGAGTCTCCCGCTCCTCCTTGGCTTGAGCTGTCAAGAGAGAGCCGGGCTTGACCCCACTGCGCCATCCCACACAGAGATGTGGGGTGAGGCTGCTGGGTCTGCATGCAGGGTGCCTACATGCCCCGGATGGGTGCTGAGGTTTGGGAAGTGCTTCCAGCCCAGATCTGTGCCATGGGGGAGAAACGGGACCACTGAACCGGGTGTCCTGGGGGCCAAGGGGGCTGCGGCAGCATCTGCAGGAGGTTGGCTTGGACACCATCCAGGCCTGGTTAGCTGTGCCACAGCCATCACCCGGCCAGCGTGCTGCTGCCGGGCTGGCACCGAAACGGTGCGTGCTCTGGGAGCTGCGCGGCTCACAGCTAACAGCAGTGTCCCCGCTTCCACAGGGTTAGACAGCGAGATGTTGTACAGGACATCTGGCTCCGAACTGAGGCAAGCGCTGAGAACCGGTAAGAACCAGCTCCGCGTGGTGAGGAGGCGAATCTGCTCAGATGGAGGAGATTAGTGGATGTGACAGCGCCAGCAGTAATGCAATCCAGGCCAGGCTCGCCTGTCCCCGGCAGTTCCTGACTCCCGGCACGCTGCCTGTGGGGCTGGGCCGTCCCCGTCCCAACACGTCCCCCTCTTGTGTGGAAGGGACAGGAGCGGGGGGATTCCTGACACCGCCTGTGGGCTGGAGTAAGGGGACGTGGCGCCGGCTCGGAGACTCGCAGGTCACCAAGTGAACCCCTGCTCTTGTCTCCTGCTGTCTTTTTGGGGTGCCCCGCTCTCGGGGTGCTCTGTCGACGGGCTGGCGGAGGCTTCTCTGGCTCTGTCACACCACTAATAAGCAAGGGAGGATCTTTCAGCTCAGCTTGGTGGCTGGAGCCTTGGCTCCGCTGTGCCGGCGGCTGATGTCTCTGCCGGGAAGCCTTCGGAGCTGTCTGCCTCTCGGCTGGGTTTGGGCCTTATCCAGCACCACACTGGCTTGTCCCCTTCCGCAGACATTCTTGCAAACCCCAACTACACGGTGCTGTCAGCTCTGGTCGCGTTGCTTTCTGGATGGGCTTTATGTGCTGTCCCGACAGCCTGCGCCTTGCCTTTGTGGGACAGCACGGTTCGAGGAAGACATTTTCCCCGTTGGGTTCAGTGTGTGGCTGATCCATCTGCGCTTGTCTCTACCAGCAGCGGGGAACAGAATTGTCACACGAGTCGTGTGTGCCCAGGATTCCAGTGGCAGGGCTCAGGGCAAAGGGTGTGGGCACCCGAAATGGCCTCTACGCCCTCCCAGGGGTGGGCCTGCCTGGATTCCCAGAGCCAGTTTATTTCTGGGGTGCAGGGGGTGCTTCCAGGCGTCCTCTGTGATGTGGGATGCTCGGCTGCCCGAGGGCTGCCTGAGCTCCCTCCTGGTGCCAGGCTGCCATGTCCCATGATAGCTGGCTGGGTGGTACGCGATGGTCTCTGGGATGGGTGCTGGCAGCACCGGAGCTGCCGGCTGGGTGCCCGGTGCTGTGCCTGCCACCCATGGGAGATCTGTGCCCTGGCAGATTGGACCCTGGGTGACTTGGAGCTCTTTGACGTGCACTCTCTGGGCGAGGCGCTGCGAGGCTACCTGCAGGACCTGCCCTCCCCCGTGGTGCCTCTGTCTGTGCATGGAGACATCCTTCGCGTCCTGCAGGGTAAGGGTTTCCCCTGGCCCCGCTTGGGAGCGGGTGGCTGGGCAAGACGGATGCGTTTGGGGTATTAAAATAAGTCCTGTCCCTATGGGGTCTGGCTCATGGCCCCCGCTGCCGACAGCGCTCCCACACTGTGACGCAACTGGAGCGTGGACAGCAGCGCTGGCTGTCCCAACCCTTCCATCGTGTCTTGTTCTCTCCCCAGAGATCCCCCAGCCGGAGAATTGCCGGAAGCAGCTGCTGCTGGCCCTGGAGTCGCCCGCGGTCCCGCTCCAGAACACGCTCACCCTGCAGTTCCTGCTCCGGCATCTGGTGAAGGTATCGCAGCAGGCCGAGAGCAACAGCCTCCACCCTCGGGTCCTGGGAGAGATCTTCGGCCCCCTTCTCCTCCGGCTGCCTGGCGCCAGGTACGTGAGGCTCTCGATTCCAGCCACGTACCAAGTGTCAGCCACTATGGCTGCCAGGACGAGCAGTCCAGCCTGTAACAGCAGGTCTGCCTGCAGCCCCTACCTCGCTGCGCGTGGGATTAAACTGCTGGCAGCACACAGAGATGGGACTCAAAGCCAGGGCAGAGCCCTTGTTTCTGGGTCAGCCTGGGATCTGGCAGCTGGGATGAACCAGATGACCCCAGCGGCCCCTTTGCCTGGGGGGGCACGGGAGCAGCGCCAAGTTCTCCCCCACAACCGCTGATCTTGGCTTCTCTTTGCAGCCCAGAACTGAGTCCTGACTTCTCCGTGCTGTTTCTGGAGACACTTCTGCAGACGAAGGAGTTGGAGCCGGAACAATTGCCTCCAGGTACTGAGATGCCCTTTCCTTGGAGCCCAGGGCGCTGGCGTTTGTGCTCTGTGGGTGTGGAGTCTCTGCCCCCATGAGCGGGTTGCCGACGGCATTTCTGTAGCCCAGCTGTGCCTGGATGCCTGCTCGAGGTGCTCATCTGCTGCTGTAGATGTGCCCGGAGCAGCTTCTGGCAGCCTGGTGGCCAAGCGGAGCTTCCCAGGATGGTCACTGCAGGGAGGGGGAACTCAGTGCTCCAAGGAATTGCCCTTGGCAAAGGTGGGGAGTGGGGATTTGGGCTCACCCTGCTTCAATCCTGCTTTCTTTTACAGCCTTGCCTCCAAAACCGCCTAAGCCAAAGCCCAGCGCAGCCAGCCTGGCCAACGGGAACAGCGTGACCTTGCAGGACGCCGAGTGGTACTGGGGTGACATTTCCCGGTAAGGGGGTGGCTGGCATCTCACGTCCTGGGTGCCCTGTCTCTGTCGGGTTATGTAGGGGAGTTCTGGCTGCACCTCACAGGCCGTGACAATCATGTTCCTCGCAGGGAGGAGGTGAACGAGAAGCTGCGGGACACGCCAGATGGTACCTTCTTGGTGCGCGATGCCTCCAGCAAGATCCAGGGGGAGTACACGCTCACGCTCAGGTAGGGCGCTGGGGTCCCCCGAGAGCCTCCGCTGCTTTGGGGTGGAGTCGTCGGCACATGTCCCTGTGCTTACGGCTGCCTGGATGCCCAGATGTCAGGCTGGTGCAGGGTGCTGGGGTGGTGGTAAGTGCCCTCTCTCCCCTCCCCGCTACAGGAAGGGAGGCAATAACAAGCTGATCAAGATCTTTCACCGGGAAGGGAAGTATGGCTTCTCAGAGCCCCTGACTTTCGGCTCGGTGGTGGAGCTCATCACCCATTACCGGCACGAGTCGCTTGCCCAGTACAACGCCAAGCTGGACACCAGGCTGCTCTACCCCATCTCCAAATACCAGCAGGTGAGGCCTGTGCCACGGGGACACGGCTGGCCAGCACAGCCTGAACCAGGGGCATTTATTCATCCATCCCTGGCCCTTTGGTAGATGACAGTGTCCCACCCCTTCCCTTGTGGTGGGACATTGCTTTGTGGGGTGACAGGCATCCTGCAGGGCTGGTGGGGCTTCATGGGACCTTGCAGAGGGGCTGCTGTAGGGCAGGAGCAGGTCCTGACTGAGGCTGTGCATATGGCAGGACCAAGTGGTGAAAGAGGACAGCGTGGAAGCCGTCGGGGAGCAGCTGAAGGTCTATCACCAGCAGTACCAGGACAAGAGCTGGGAGTACGACCTGCTGTATGAGGAGTACACGCGCACTTCCCAGGTACGCAGGCACTGCCTTCCCCATGGGCTGCACTGACATCCCCTCATCGCTGGCAGCCGTGCCGCTGTGCGCAGAGCAGAGATGGGGTACCCACTGCCCCATTTGCCTGCTCCTGGACTTCAGGGGTCTCCCCAGAGAATGGGCTTTGGAGAAGGGGATATTTTGGCTGCAGCAAGAACAGTGCTGCTTTGGGGAGGGGGGGAGAGGGGATGCGAACGGGCAGAAACCTGCCCAAATCCTCCCCCTTCCTCAGCTCTCCCCTCCCTTTTCAGGAGCTGCAGATGAAGAGGACGGCAATTGAGGCCTTCAACGAAACGATCAAGATCTTCGAGGAGCAGTGTCAGACGCAGGAGAAATGCAGCAAGGAGTACATCGAGCGCTTCCGACGGGAGGGCAACGAGAAGGAGGTGCAACGGTGAGGACAAGGGGTGGTGGTGACCTGTGCTGCCTGGGCAAGGGCTCTGGGGGCTGGAAGGATCATCCCGGCCCTGTGCAGAGCCGAAGCGTGTGCAATTCTTGTCTCTCCAGCATCATGCTGTGGGCTGGAGCTGGCAAATTGCCTCCTCTGCCCTCCCCCACTCTGGCTGACAGCCTAAACCCCCCTCCTTCTCCCAGGATCCTCATGAACTCGGAGAAGCTCAAGTCTCGCATCACGGAGATCCACGACAGCAAGATGAAGCTGGAGCAGGACTTGAAGAAACAAGCCTCGGAGAACCGGGAGATCGACAAGCGCATGAACAGCCTCAAGCCAGACCTCATGCAGCTGCGCAAACTGCGGGACCAGTATTTGGTGTACGTAGTGCCTGCCCCCACGGAGGACTGGGAGTGGGGCCCTGGTTGCCCCTCCAGCCCAGCCCGGGAGCGATCCAGCTGGCTCCGTGAGGGCTTTGAGGCTGGTTGGACCGGCTTGCGGGCTGCTCGGTGCGGGAGCGAGCCCTGCAGCGTGCAGCCTTGGGGCACGGCGGTCCCTCAAAGGGGACGGCTGCTGCCCTCTGGCGATGGCTGCGCAAGTGCCTGGCTCAGACACCGCAGGCCGGGCACGCTGCCTGCACTGAGCTCTGCCTCTCCTTCCCCAGGTGGCTGACGCAGAAGGGTGCCCGGCAGAAGAAAATCAACGAGTGGTTGGGCATCAAGAACGAGACGGAGGAGTGAGTGTCCCTGCTTGCACGCTGTGGGATGTGGGGGGCTGCGGGAGCGTGGGCTGCGCAGCCGGTTTTGCCTGCTCTGGGGCCGCGGGCAGGTCCCATCTCCGTGCCTGGGAGCTGAGGACACCTTCCCTGCCGGCAGGGGTGACGGCAGCTAGCAGTGGGAGGGGAGATGTGGGGGCCACGTGCCCAAACCAAGGGAGTCTGACCCTGCCTGTGCTCGATTGCAGCCAGTACTCCATGATGGATGACGAGGAGGAGCTGCCCCACCACGAGGAGCGGACATGGTACGTGGGGAAGATCAACCGCTTGCAGGCAGAAGAGATGCTGTGCGGCAAGCGGGACGGCACCTTCCTGATCCGCGAGAGCAGCCAGAAGGGATGCTACGCCTGCTCCGTGGTGTGAGTATCCCCAAGCAGACGTGGCGGGATGGAACTGGCATGGGCTGTGCTCCTGCATTGCTCTGCCCTTCTCTCGCCAGATGCTGGAGGCTGGCGCAGGCGTCAGCTGGCAGGCTGGGCTTCCCCGAGGTCTCCCGTCTGCCTCGGCTCCTCCTGCCAGGGCTAAATGCATCTTTGGGCTGCTGCGATGACGCCCGCTTGCGCTCTGCTGTCCCTGTCCCAGCAGGGCTCCCTGGCGTGCCACTGATCTGTGCTCCCTTGTCTCCTTGGCAGGGTGGACGGTGACACCAAGCACTGCGTGATCTACAAAACGGCGACCGGCTACGGGTTCGCTGAACCCTACAACCTCTACGCCTCCCTCAAGGACCTGGTCTTGCACTACAAGCACACGTCCCTGGTGCAGCACAATGACTCCCTGAATGTCACGCTGGCTCACCCGGTCCTTTCCCAGCCGCCAGCCAGATGAGCAGCCCATGCACAACACAACAGCTGCCTTCAGCTTCTCCCCAGGGCGCTGCTTTCTGGCTCTGGACTCTTGCACCCTGTATAGTTGAGTCTCTGTGCTCCTGCCCCTCCAGAGCCTCTGAGATGTCTGTGACCGTTCCTGGTGTCCCTTTTGGTCAGTAGCTGAAACCCGTGTTGGCTGATGGGACAAAAAGGCTGGGCTGTTGACTCCCAGTGGGCTCCAGCCTCTAGGAGGTGGGGTCCAGTTGTGATTGAATCGCTGTGGGTGAGCACAGCCCCCTCCCCTTCCCCGATAAGCAGGTCAGATCCCCTTCTTGTTGGCAGGTCGCCCCGCTACGCATCACTGTAGAGCTAGATTCCCGATTCCTTGGTGCGCTACGGCATCGGTCACTGCCCCGGCCGAGCGGTCGCGAGCGCTGCTCTGAGTGAGGGGCTCCCTGCCCAGATGCCACAGGAGGCAGAGGAGGAGGCTCGGTTGAGCATGTGCATCCTCCACTCTCATTTCCCTCGGTGATCTTGCGGGCTGCGGTGATGTCTGGTACGAGGGGTGCTGCTCTTCTGTGCAGAGACTCGTTCAGAAAGGAGAAACCCCATCCTCCGTGCGGCTTCTCGGCCGAGGTCTCCGCTCTGTGCCCTGCCCCACCTCACCGTCTTGTTCCCTGGTGTCATAACCACCTCTTGAGTGTTCTTGTCTGGGGAGGGAGGATCCGGTTAGTGATGAATCTCTCACCTTCGTTGTGCCAACTAAGCTGTGAAATCCACGTTGGTACCCGTGTTTTACCTGGCAGAATCTGTGGAACGCACAGCTCGTTGTTTCCGGCTGTCTTCGGTGAATCTCTGCAAACATAACCCGTTGAAGCTAACTGTAGCTCTGTAAATACGGTTCTTTTCGTAATCGGCTGCTTACCTAGTACTGGTGTTTGCTGAACTCCCACTACGATATGCAAGCGCGTGGGCAGCAGCTGGCCAGGCTGTTGCAGACTCGGGTCCTGCCAGCTGAAGCAGGAGGGGGCCGGAGTCCGATGCACACTACGAGCCCTACGCAAAATGAAGGACCTCTCTGCTGCAGGAGGACGGTTTCTCTGCTGAGCCAAGGGCCTTAGCGCATAGAAATGTATATGCATGACGTCGAACTATGTATGCAAAGCACTTATAATCATGAGTACTGTATGGGGACTTGGGGTGAAAGAGCTGGGGGTTGCTGTAGTGCTGCCCATCATAGCTGGTGCGCACGGGCAGGGATTTGTTTCCGAGTTCAGAGGGCTCGAGGGCAACGGAGGTGGCCCTAGAAGAGCTTTAAAAGCTGGACCCGGGCTGAGAGTTGAGGCCGTGGTGGTATTTGCTTTACTGGGTTATCCTGTCTGCCTGGCTTGAAGAAAAGCATTAATTGTCCTCTTGATTTGCCGGAAAGGCTTTCCCTTTTGGAGGCCGCGTCCTCGGGATGGGCCGGTAGATGCTGTATGCTTTGCCGCTTCTGCTTTGTGTTGCGACTCGGGGCTGCGCCGGATCCGCAGGGTGCTGCGTGCTCGTGCTCTGCCTGCATGCTGTCCTCGACATGCCGTCTGCATCTCCGGATCTGGGATTGATGGACTAAACGTCCCATTCCTGTTGCTTGTGGCAGCTCTCCTACGCTCCACTGTACAGACCCTGTTCCCTGCTCCACGTGCCCTCTCTGGCCCCTGGGCCGTGTTTTTTGCTTCCTCTGGTTTGTTGGTGTTTGGTGCTGTGAGGACGCGGGGCAGCGGTGCCGTCCCTGACCCGTGGCAGCTCGAGCGTGCGCTCGGGTGCCGAAGTGCCACGGAAGGGGCAGGCGATGCGCCGGGCGAGCTGCGGGGCACACAGACCAGGAGAGGCTGCGTTTGGCTTTGGGGATCACTTGGGAAAAGCTGTCAGGGATAATTAAGGGAATAGTTTGAGCTCGGACAAGCGAGAGATGAGAGCTCGTCGGAATGGGGCAGGGAACCCCGGTGCTTCTCTGCAGAGGCCTCCTGGGGTCTTTGTGGTGGCCGGGGCGGGGCCACACCGACACCCCAAAGTTGCCAGACTCCTCCACAGGTCGCAGTGGCTTATTTTCAGCCCAGGGTCTTTGTGCTGGTCCTGTGTTTGCAGCACATCCTTGCGCCATGGGGCAGGCTGGCTCCTCCAGCCGCTCGCCCCACAGGGGCCATGTCCCCCCACCAACGTGACTTTGGGGCCGGTGCTGCTGGGGGGGGGTTTGCTCCCAGCTTATGCCAGGGCCTGCCGAGCATCTGGGAGAGTCTCAGCTTCACGCCGTCGCCTGTCAACACTGTGCTTGGTGCTCGCCCCGGCTCTGCTGCCCGGGGAAATTCCAACTTCTCGTGACAGTGGGGTTTTTTTACCCTTTCGGCTGAATTTCTGCTGTTCTCCCCACACTGTCCCTTCCTGCCACCCAACTGGAGTCTCACCCTCCCCAGGAGCGTGGGCAGCTCAGTGTGATCACAGTGGGCATCACAGTTGCCCCTCTGCAGCTTCCAGCACTGCCGTTCCTGCCCACCGGCACCCATCACCGCAGACCGGCTCCGATGGGGCTCTGCTCACGAGTCCTGTGTACAACGAGGAGGAAAATGCCCTTCCCCAGGGCTGCCTTTCCCCGACGGTGCTTGACTTGGCTCCCTGAAACGCCGCTTTGCCCTCGCCTGCCCCCGGGGTGGAAGCCCAAGCCCTGAGCTCCCTGCAGCGCAGCTCCCCCCAGAATAAGCTAGTTGTGATTTGTCCTTTGATGCTTTCGCTCGTGCTGTTCGCGCCACCGGACGAACCCGGTAGCGATGTGTTTCGAGGCCTCGGGCTGTGCTTTGCTGCTTGTGACCCCCACCTCCCCTGCCCCGTGTCCCCCCCGCAATTCAGCCACGCACTCGCGTCCCGCGGGTGCAACGAGGCCGTTCCTGCTCCCCGAGGAACAGCTCGGGGCTTGTCATTCTGTGTCCCAGCTCGGGATGCTCCGTGCTTCCCCCAGCCGAGGGCTCTTGTGGGGGCTTTGTGCTCGGAGAGGACGTGGTGGCTGCGTGAGCGCTCCTGAGATTTTTAGTTCCTAGGTATATGCAATAATAAATAACTTGCCACTTCAGCTGTTCGTTACCAGCAGTAGTTCTCTATGCTCTTTCTGTTGATGTTTACTAATGTAAACCCAGTATTTGTTACTGTAAGAGGATTTTTTTTTTTGTACGGTACTTCAAAAAAGCCCACTAAAAAAAAAAAAAAAAANAAAAAAAAGAAATAAACAGAATTAATGAAATGGCTGCAGGGATTTCTGTGGGAGGGGTGTTACGCCGGGGCAGCGGAGGCGGGAGGGCGTTGGGGCTGGGTGCAGGATGTGACCCATTGCCCAAATGGCGCTGGGCTGTGCCGGGGCTCTGCTCCCCAGGCTCACCGGCCGGGCAAGCGAGGGGGCGGCATCCGAGCCCAAAGGGGTGAGAAACGGATGGAAACAGCGGCTATAAACAGCGGGGGAAGTACAAAGTTCTTCCACGCTCAGCCCCAGAAATGAGCCCAGGGCGTATTTTGGGCAGCACCCCCTGCCCGCACCCAGCACTGCCGGCTTGGGGGTGCTTCGGCCCCTACACCCAGCCCAGGGGGGGCCTCAGCAGACTGCGGCGGGGGTCCGACACGGAGACACCCCCCGCCTGTTTGGGAGACGCCGAGCGTGGGCTGCTCAGGGTTGGGTTTCTGTCGACAACACGTCGCAACCTGCGGGGAAGCGGCAGACGCCGGCAGGGCTGGAGCGAGGGACCGCAACCCCAAAGCTCCGATTTGGGGCTGTGACCGGGGACAGGGGGTGGCCGGAGCCGGATGGCCCCGCATGAGTCAGCAGCGTCGGCGTCACATGAGGAGGACGGTTGAGCCGGGCAGGAAGGGCGCGCGGAGGCGGGCGCAGCCAGCCTTTAAAAGTCCTCGCGGGGACGGGCTCGCCTCCACGCCACCCCACCGTCCCCATGGCCCCCACGGTGCCATTGGCTCTCCTGGTGCTGGTGGCCCTGCTGGCCCCAGGGCTCGGGGTGGCTCTCCCCGGCTGTGACTACCCGGCCCACCTCTGGTGCAGCTCGTGGGACATCGCCGTCGCCTGCCAGGTCAGAGCCACCGGTGCCAGGGCTGTCCCAGCCACCCACCCGCGATGGCAGCCCACGCAGGGCACGGCCACCCGGCACATGGGGACACATCCCGCCAAAACGCCGGGCGCGGGGCTGGGTGCCTGCCCGGCGAGCGGGGCTGGGGAGCGCGGGGACAGTGTTGGGGCATCACCCAGCCACGGGGCCCGGTGCAAGTGGCAGCTCTGAGCATCCCTGCGGCACAAGCTGGCACACCGCAGGGATGCTCAGAGCCCCTGTGCCGCGCTGGCACCACAGCACTCCCCAGCATCCCCGGGAAAACGCTGTGCTACAGCCGGACCCCAACCCCAACCCTTCCCCGGGCGCTGCTGGCACTTCTGCTTTTTCAGTGTACAACAGCTTCTCAGCTTATTCCACCCTGAGCATCCCCGGACGGTGACACCGCTGCGACAGTGGGTCCAGCAGCACCCTGTGAGCCCCGCGGGGCTGCAGCCACCACCCGGCGGGTGGGTGCTGAGCTGTACCCCCACCCAGGTGCATCCTGGCTCCGCCGGATATGTTTTTTTCCCCCAAAATATTTTGGGGAAGTTCCTGTGGAAAGCCCCAGCGTAGCGTGCCGGCAGCGCAGGGGATCCTGTGGCTTCAAGAGGCCCCCCCAGCCACTCACTTCCCTCCCAGCCCTGCACACCCCCATCCCCTGAAAATATGATGGGGGGGGGGGAGGGGGGCTGCAGCTGTATCCCCCCTCCCATACCCCAAAACCTTCCTGCACGCAGGCAGAGAGCCGCTGTGCCAACCTCTCGCGCCCGGCGGCTGCGCCGGTGGAGCTGAGCCTGTTCTACGAGAGCCTGTGCCCGGCGTGCCGCTGGTTCCTGGTCCAGCAGCTCTTCACCGCCTGGCTGCTGCTGCCCAGCGAGGCCCTCAGCATCACCCTGGTGCCCTACGGCAACGCCCAGGTAAGAGCCGGCCAGACCCGGTGCCGCCGGCACGTCACCCCGGCACCACCGGCCCCGCTCAGACCGGTTGGTCCCGCAGGAGAGGAACGTCAGCGGGAAGTGGCAATTCCAGTGCCAGCACGGCCCGGAGGAGTGTTTGGGCAACATGATCGAGGTGACGGTGATGGTGATGGTCCCCATCCCCATGGTGTCAGCATGGCGGGGGTCCGGTGGCCCATCACCACCCACCCTGTCCCCGTAGACCTGCCTGATGCATGAGGCCAAGAACTTCACCACCTACTTCCCTGTCATCTTCTGCCTGGAGTCAGGCAGCTCCGTCACCAAGAACCTGAAGGCCGTATGTCCCTTTCCCCATCCCCCATGCCGTGGAGATGTTCCCATCCCCCTGACCTCCCTGTGTGTCCCCCCCTCCTCGTCCCCCCCCCAGTGCCTGCAGGTCTACGCCCCGCAGCTGGACGCGGACCGCATAACCGCCTGCGTGCAGGGGGACACAGGGGCTGACCTGATGCACCGCAACGCCCAGCTGACCCAGGCGCTGGACCCCCCACACGAATACGTGCCCTGGATCCTCATCAACGGGGTACGGCAGCAGGGGGAGGAAGGGGAACCGGGGTGGGGGCTGGGGCACCGTGGGACCCCCCTGACCAGTCCCATCTTGCCCCACTACAGAAACACACGGACGAGCTGCAGGCACAGGCGCAGGCCTCGCTGCTGGGGCTGATCTGCCGCCTCTACCAGGTGGGACAGGGGGGGGTGGTGGGGCTGGGGGACACGTCCTGGTCCCTGGGGGCACTGCTGTACCCCCCAGTTCTCCTGTGCCCCCCAGTTAGCCATGCTATGCTACCCAGTTCCCCCAGTTAGCACTGCTGTACCACCCCAGCTGCCTCTGTGCCCCCCAGCTCCCCCAATTAGCACTGCTGTACCCCCCAGTTCCCCCTGCACACCCCAGTTAATAACATGCTGT